>CM050174.1:40160125-40420125 GCA_027410445.1 Discoglossus pictus
TCTCCTCACTACAGTAACCTACCTGGGAGAGGAAGGGGGTCTACAAGGTGCTTGGGGAGGGTGCAGAAGGTCCCAAATAATACAGCACAAACAATACTGAATATCTTGCTTATGGGTCACATTAGGGGATAAAATAGCCATAGAGACGTGCATTTTGCTGCGGGGATTGCGCATGTATATTGCGCGTCGGGGTTCGCGCACGCGCAATGCATGGCGGGAGAGGAAGTTGGGGAAAGGAGACACAGGGGAGGGAGGGGGAAAGGAGGCACAGGAGAGGGAGAGGGGAAAAGGAGACACAGGGGAGGGAGAGGGGGAAGGAGACACAGGGGAGCGAGGGGGGAAGGAGACACAGTGGAGGGAGTGGGGGGAAGGAGACACAGGGGAGGGAAGGAGACACAGGGTAAGGAGGGGGAGGGATGGAGAGGGAGAAATGAGACACAGGGTAAGGGAGAGGGGGCAGAGACACGGGAGGGAGACAGGGGGGAAGAGATACAGGGGAGAAGAAATACGGGAGGGAGAAAAGACACAGGGAAGGAAGAGGGGGGACGAGATACAGGGGAGGGAGAGAGGGAGAAGAGACACGGCAGGGGGGAACAGACACAGGGAAAGGAGAGGGGGAAAAGGGACACAGGGGAGGAGAGGGGAGAGAGGGGGAAAGAAGACACAGGGGAGATAGAGGGGGCAAGGAGACACAGGTGAGGGGGAAGGAGACAGAGGGGAGGGAGAGGTGGGGAAGAGACGAGAGGGGGGGAAGATACCCAGGGAAGGGAGAGGGGGAGAAAGAGACGAGAGGGTGGGTAACCACAGGGGAGGGAGAGGGGAGAAGAGACCCCGGGGGGGAGACACGGGGGGGGAGGCATAGTAGAGGGAGACACAATGTATAAAACTATATCATGCCCTCATTTTTTATGTGCAAGTTGCTAGTTAACAATAACTTAAAAAAAAACTATTTCAGTCCCCTTAACTGCTACCACCCCTGGCAGGCTGTGCCCTGCATCCCCTGCTCTTCTGGACAAGTAGTTCTTATGTGAGTGCATAGTATTCATGTCTGATCAGAGAGTGAGACGGGAGACTAAACTGGAAGAGGAACAAGGAAACTTCCCAGGAGTCTATCTGATTCCTGACAGTAGGAGAATGAGTCACGTACAGGAATTGTGTCACTTTAGTTATGTGTACAACCTGTACAATACATGTACTATCCGTCACACACAACATGTAAGCAACACGTTTTATTTATTTGTATCTGGTGAATTTCAGATGGGACCATTTGTTACAGTAGAGAGAAGACCACAGTAGTTGTGCGGGGTTTAGGAAAGATGGAGGGGATGGGAACAGATGGAGAGTTAATGGAAAGGGATAAGGGATTTATATATATATATATATATATATATATATATATATATATATATATATATATATATTATTATTATTTTTTTGCGTCATTGTTGTTTCTGACTCTCCGTGACCTCATAGACAGTAGCACACCAGGCACATATGTCCATGGTCATGCTGATCCACTTGGTATTCATTGCATATATACTGGAGTGGGTTGCCACTACCTTCTCCAGTGAGCCACAGCATACAGCTCCTGGTATTCGTAGGTGGTCTCCTATCCAAAACAACTGTTCCCTAACTGGAATTAAACCCAGGTTGCAGCAGTGAAAGCACCGAATCCTACCTACTGGACCACAAGGGAAACATACCTACCTCCAAATGGCTGCACATACATTTCACACCACCTACCCTCCCCCATCATTACTATTACTCTTATCTCCATTGGCCCTCTTAGAAGACCAATATGGGGTCTAGCTTTGGACATACCACTAGTCACTTTGGGGAGAAGGATATGATTATGTATTTAAAATGGTTTATGGATTGAAGAGCAAGGCATCCTTGGAATTCTGAGCTGGAAGATGTTTTTTAAACCTGTTTTAGACATTCAAATGTGAACACAAATGTACTTTTTATTTACTGTACGGTGGAGGCTTCTATCACTCTTTTGCCCACCATATTATAAATGATTGTTGTGGTGAACTACCTACTCATAATTTCCACAACACGAGCTGAGATCCCGCTCCATGCTGATGATAGCCAGTAAGCTTGCAACAGCTAGATGAGGATAGGATTTTCAGCTTGTGTACAATCCAACCTTAGCTTTGCATAAAGGCTGTGTAAAGCATAAGCTTAAAGGAAGCCATGTTTGTAATGGTTTATGGATTGAAGAATAAGGCATTTGTGGACACATTTGCATGTCCTGGCTCAGCTTTCCAGAATGCAGTGTAAGAACTGTATTTCTCAGAATTCTCAGATGGAAATAGGTTTTTTAACTTGTTTTAGACATTCAAATGTGAACACAGATGTACTATATATATATATATATATATATATATATATATATATATATATATATATATATATATATATGTCCAGTGTTCCACATGAATAATCAGAATATTGCAGTATATGAAGATATACCTTTATTATTGTTTGAACATTTTCACTACAGTGACCAAAACCAAACTAAAATGTTGTCCAATATTTGCTCTGATTATTTAGATATATAATATATATAACAGGGGTGGAAGAAAATATCTAAAATTTACGAGGCATCTTTTTTTCTAGGAGGCAGCAGGCTATATTCTAGTATCTATCTATCTATCTATCTATCTATCTATCTATCTATCTATCTATCTATCTACCTATCTATCTATCTATCTATTTACCGTATATCTATATCTATCTATCTACTATAGATAGATAGATAGTAGGAAAAAAAGCCTTTATATATATTAAATGGAGCATAGGTTTCAAAACAATATTTAAATTCTGCCCTACTTGCCGTGGGGGGAGGAGGGGGCCCCTAGGGCAGATCAACACTCCTCTCAAGTTTCTTTCAGATGACTAGTCGTCGGGCTAAGACACATAAACACATATTTTTTGTTTATTCCAGTGTTGCTTTAGTGTTATAATTACATTTACTTTCCATGCAAATAAGCTTTTTGTAATAAATAAAACTTGCTCTTTTAAATGCACATTGGATACACTGGCCATTTAATGAGCTTAGGACATCAAACATCTTTTGTCCGTACCACTTCCTCTGGAAGGCCTTACTCCCTTTTCTATAAAGTAGTAAGATAATGAGCACGGACACCATGGCTTTATTATCCTATAACCCTTAGGGCACACTATTGATCACCAACAACATTGTGAATGCCCTAGGTCTGATTTAAAATTCCTTATCAGAATGCTATTACTAGAGCTAAATGGATTAGAGAAGAGATGGAGGGCCGCACACAGGCCTAGATTTGGGGTTTTTCTTCTTTGTGCACAGGTGTCATTTAAAGAAGCGATAGTCTTGCATGCACCCCAGCAGGGATATGCTCAAATCATGGCCTGTGTGTGGTCCTCAAGGACCGAACTTGCCCACCCTGGTCCTTTTAGGTAGATAAAATAGGCAGAGTAAAATCTCCCACTTTCCTAATTTACTGGCCCATGGGATGAGCGGCAGATTAGTTATTTAGCAGTAAAGCTTATAAAGACTTCACAGTCATTGTGTGTATAGTTTAAAATAGAAAATAGAGATGAGATGTGATAAAAACCTTCATTATATTTAACAAAGCTCAGGAAGGAAGGATCTTCTAGAAAAAGAGGAGTGCAAGAACAAGAGGTCATGCGCGTGGAAGAATTAGGAGTAATGTTGGGACCTGCATATGCCATTATTCTTATCTATATCCACTGGGCTTGCTCTTCCTGCTTATTACTCCCCCAATATGACAGCTAATTATTCACCCTAGATAAGGGAAGTAGCTGAAGGTGAGGACCTTTTTGTGTAATTAATGTTTAAAATACAATTCAAGATAGATATACACACATATAATTTCATAAAGGTTCTGCACTTCACAATCTTCATAGAATAGCAATATAATCTGCCCAAAGAAGGAACTCTTCCTCTAGTACACAGTAATACTTGCTCACAAATGATATTTATTTAGTAAAGAATGAATATTATCTGATTATTTGAGTGCAAAGCCGATGAGGTAAAGCTATAATTGTGATGGAGGATTCGTACGGCGAACATGGTGATGGATGTGGGCCCAGAGGTGCTCAATTGGGTTCAAGTACAGGTTTTGGAGGCCATGGAAGTACTTGGAAGTCTTTGTCGTGTTCCTCCAACCACTCCTGGACAATTCTGTCTGTATGACGTTGCATTGTCATGTTGGAAGGTATGAATGGACCCAGACAATGCCAAGAAAACATTCCCCAGACCATAACGCTGCCGCCACCAGCTTATGTTCTTCCAACAATGGTTGCATTAGAGAAGGCAACTTTTTGCCAATCAGAAAAGGTCCAATTTCGGTACTGTTGTGCAAATTGTCACCTTATATACCCACCAAGCCAGCTCACGACACGTGCCGTATTTCATTGACTACGTGCTGCTGACATCAAAATTAGGCAGTGGTCATAATAATGTGATTCGACCCTGTGTATGTATGTAAATATATATATATATATACCCTCTGAGTTCTTTTCCAACATCAAGCATTTAAGGTAAGCGTTGGGGATGATAGAGAATTATGGTAATAATGACAGAGACATTTATTTAGTATTATTATACTTATCTATATCAACTGGGCATGCTTATCTTCTTTATCTCCACTGCAGCTGATCAGACAATAGAGCAGGTAATGTATATTTATGTAAATGAAACTTCTAGATCAATGTTAAGGATCTTGCCCTTTTTAGTAGCAATCATTGGCAATTATTATGTGGACTCCAATAACTGGGCCCTTTTTTGTGTCTGGTGTAAGCATTGTACAATAACTGTGATAATCCACCTTAAGAGAACAAAAGGACATGGAAACAGCATGTGATATTTCCTGTCCTTGTTTGGGAGGAATAGAATGTGAGCTCATCAACCCCTCCCGGCTGACGTCACTGAGAAAGGGGCGGGGCATTCGCTTGGGTTCCTTCCCCAAGCGCCGACGTCACTGGGACTCCCCCGGAACACCCGGCTGCTGGATGGGCGTGTCCTTCGTGACGTCAAAGGACATTTAAATGCTATAGGAGAGCTAGTTCTTTTCAATAGCAGCAGATCGGTGCTGTCAGGACTCTAACGGCCCAGCTCCCGAAAAGTGATTTAATTATATCAGCTGATCGATAATGGGGCAGCTCTTCACTAAGCTCATGGGCATATTCGGTAATCAGGGTAAGTACCAGGCTCCTCCCATCATAATACCCATGGGGCACCCCCTGTACCCCATAAATAAGCCACTTTATGGGGTTCATCTGACCTTATTATATGTTGAGATATATTTATACAGACACATACACTGAAAATATAATATATCTAAATACTTGTTTTTGTGCCAACCACACTTTTGTGTGTTTTTATTTATTTATTTATTTATATATATATATATATATATATATATATATATATATCCATGTACATTAAATATAGGAGCTACAGGTTCAATGTTTAAAAGGGTTGAACTTGATTGATGGACTAACTAAGTCTTTATTATGTGTGTGTAAAATATATATATATATATATATATATATATATATATATATATATAGTATAATTAATTTTCTGTAGAAGGTGGAGGGTGTCTATCACTCTTCAGCCCACCAGAAGTGTAATGAGATATTCTTATAATATGTGTATATATATATATATGTATATATATATATATATATATATATACACACACACACTCCATCCTTTGCAATGCGTTGATCTAAAATTTGCGAGTCGGACGGTTGCCTTGGTGCCTGGAAGGAAGCACTTTATATGCAATTGTACAATTTTAGGCGTTCTAGCTCCTGGGAATTCTCTATTAAAACAAAACAATTGACCGCTATTGAACAAACACGTATTCGTAACCTTTACACTGGAGGCGACTTTCGCCAAGTCCAAACTACCAGGAGGCAAATAAGCACTGAGAATATGTTTGTACGCTGGCTTATCTTCTCTGCGCTGCACATTGTGGTATATTCTAGTATATACAAAATGTTCTCAACCAAGACTTTCAGGGGAATTTCCATCCATCTTCAAGGAAGTCTGTCTGTTCCGAGAAGTCCTGTTAAGTCCCAAACAATCCCTGTGTACCAGTGCAGGAGTCTATTGTACAGTCTGAAGTCTGTTTTTTACATTTATTCTGCATTTGATTAACCCTTAATTTCCCTTGTTGCCTTGTCTCCTCCCTTTCTTTTTTGTTCCCTTTCTCTCTCGCTCCTTCCCCTCCCCATATTTTGAAGGGCACTGGCAGTCCTCTTGCTCCAAGCTATTGTTCTGTACACTTTAGTTTCACTGCCTGGTGTTTTTGTAGATTGTAGACTACAAGTCTCCCTCTTCCCCCTGGCCCCCCTTCCTTCTGGGCCCTCTGCAGGCTTCAGTCCCCCCCCCCCCCCCCCCCCCCCCCCCTAGGCCTGGCTGTTTTCACACATATCTTACATTCCTCCCTCCCCACATCTGCCTGATCCTGCATAAAATACATTGGGGGAAGAGACGCCCTGCAGGGTGTACAGTTCCCAGTGGGATGTAGCCCCTGATACATTAAACTATGCCTGGGGCGTGAAACTTTTATCTGCCTACTTTCTTAATAATTCTACATTTTCGTCCATTCCGTTTTGGGCAATGTTTAATTTTTAAGGGCACGGCAAATGTTCCAAATAAACTAAAACTATAGACGCTAACAATATAACATGATGGAAAAAATAGATTTCCATTTTTTTTTTTTTTTTACACTAAACTTTTATTGAATTTTATTGAATATATAATATTTTTGTATAGTTCTTCAGCACTTCCCTGGTGTCCACTTATACACATTAGTATGCATTGCATAGGGCCTTACATCACCTTAAATAAAAGTATTTGCAACAAGGGAGCAACTTTTCAGGTAATTTATAGATTAATATGCTTGAAAGTAAGATCATTTTATCCAAAACTATATATATATATAATGTGTGTGTGTGTATATACTATTTATTTACTGTACAGTGGAGGCTTCTATCGCTCTTTTTGCCCACCATGTATTAAATTATTGTTGTGGTGAACTACCTACTCAAAATATCCACTACACAAGCTAATTATCCCGCCCCACGCTGATGGTAGGCAGTAACCTTGAAATGACTGTACGTTGGTGGGATTCCTAGCTTGTGTATAATCAAACCCTAGCTTTGCCCCAGGCTGTTTCATACAGTGGGCATATGCTTAAGGGAAGCCATGATTAATATGGTTATGGATTGCAAGAGCAAAGCTTTAGTGGGCACATTTGCACATATCTGCCAAGGTTCCCAGAGTGCAGTGTAATAACTGTATTTCTTGGAATTCTGGGCATGAAACAAGTTTTTGACATTCAAATGTGGACACAAATAAGTGTGTGTGTGTGTGTGTATATATATATATATATATATATATATATATATATATATATATATATATATATATATATATATATATATATATATATATATATATATATATATATATATATATATATATATATATATATATATCTCTATATATATATATATATCTCTTATTTAAACAAAAGCTGGGCCTGCTACTGCTGTGTTCCTTCTAAATGTCTTCCGACAGAAGAGGAACATGACAACTCTTAAATAAAAAAAAATTCTGAGCAAGTTGTGAAATACAGAGAGTCTTTAAATATCTATAGACTCGGAAATTATCTTTCCATCTTATAAATAGTGTGTTGCAACTTTTGTGACATCAAGGTTTCAGTAACAGATCAGAACCAATAAACCTGCATATTCTCCTATGTAATTAGAGCATTAATTGCTTAATAATGCTAAAGTTGACTTTAAGTTTGTCAATATGACTTTGTCTTGAGAGCTATGGCCCTTATCTATTACATTTAGTTGTTTTTTAATAAAGATCATAGATCCAGAGTAGAAGTTACATATACACAAAGCTATTTAAGACCTTAAAGATCAAGGGGGCTATTGGCTATATGTAAGACCTGAAATCGAAACCACTGAATACAGATCAGTATAAACAACTTTTAAACCGAACTTCAAAGTTGATCGGAGTGCGCTGAATGTCTTTCCTACCATATTAAGTTTACACTCTTCTTCCCATTATTTTCAAACTGTTGTAAAGCCTGCAGCAAACTTCCCTGCATCTACCCATTTGCTAAAAATAAGCTTTAATTACAGGATATCGGGGAAATGCATTGTAAATGTAGCTACAGTTTTAAAAATGAGGGGCAATATTCACACCCTCCTGTACATTTCTACAGCCTGTGTTAGTGATTGAATAGACCGTTAAGCTGACCTCTGGTTTTCTTTGTTTCACAGAACATAAGGTGATCATTGTGGGACTGGACAATGCTGGGAAGACCACCATCCTATATCAATTGTGAGTAAGCCCATCCACAGCAGATGGCCTGAGGCTATGGGGCATGGAGGTGGGGGCTGCCATTGGGCGTGAGGATGTTACAAGCTATTTAGTTACGAACTAGTGTCAGAATGTAGTTGGTGATTATCTATGGGGGTCTCGGTGGTGGTCTTTGGAATAAACAAACTGAATCCCTGCAACTGAAAAATAAATGTACAATATAGATGTTTGGAGGTTTTTATGGTTTTATCTCGACGACTATCTGATTTAATAAATGTCCTGGGATTAAGATGCTGGCTAATGTAATGTTAATTATCCTATCTTCCACAGCCTAATGAATGAGGTGGTCCACACAGCCCCCACCATTGGCAGTAACGTGGAACAAATAGTGCTACGAAACACACATTTCCTTATGTGGGATATTGGGGGACAGGAGACCCTCAGGGCTACTTGGAACTCCTACTACTCCAATACAGAGGTGAGTCTTGGGGGGGCTTCCACACACATCGACTTATTCATCTCCTCTCTAAAAACAGTATGTATTGGTCAACGGCATGATCTGGAAAATTATACAATCTCCCACCTCCCCATATGAACACATGGCAGCTCCACTAGAATAGAATAATAATAACTATTAACGCGCCAACGTATTCTGTAACGCTGTACATAAGTTAAGTTCAGACAAAGATAAATACAAATTAAGAAATGGCAAAGCAAGGAGGACTTTGAGCTAGGAATCCAATGTCCATGGTGCTTTCCCCAAAGTACTTAGGACAGAAACTCGCAGACTTACAATCTAAGGTATAGTGAGTGGTAAAAGAGGGAGACAGAGGTGATAAGCGTGTTAGGGTGGAAGGTGATACTTAAAAATGCATCTCTTCGAAGAAGCATTATTATTAATATTATTATTATTATTATCTTTTATTTGTATCGCGCCAACATATTCCGTAGCGCTGTACAGTGGATAAGAACAAGGGGAATACACGTTTAACAAATTCAAAGTTGAAGGGCCCTGTTTTGAGCTTAGAATCTTAGCAGAAAGTGCTTTATCCCAAAGCACCCTTCAAGACTGGAAACTCGCTACTTACAATCTAAAGGGAATTAAAGGGCAGAGAACTGGGGAAGAGTAACAATAAGGAATAGCAAGGGCCAGGAAGCAAGTGAAAGATAGAAAGAGTTTTAGAGGGAGAGGGGAGGGATCTGAGGTGAAAGACTAGTATGTTGGCTGACCCCTAGTGTTGAGATGATATATCTGCAAGTAGGAAGTCAGGTGATTTCCATGGTCTTTATAAATGTAATCTGAGTTGGGGTGGGTGGGTGAGGGGGAGGGCAATATTCTGAGAATCTCACAGATGTAGTAGGCCTTAAAACCTGAGGTTTAAAATCTTTTGAGGCAAGAGGATAATCTGGTGGAGCGAGGCAAGGAGTTCCAGAGAATAGGGGCAGCACGAGAAAACTCATGGAGTCCGAAGTGAGAGGAGGTGACTAGAGTTGTAGAAAGAAGATGGTCATTATCAGAACTAAGAGGGTGGATGGGGGAAGTATGTGCAGATGAGAGCAGAGATTTATGGGGGAGCGTTATTATATGGGGTAGACATGTTTGGTTTTGGAGAGCCACACAGGCCTGGACTGAGGATTTCCTTTCTGTGCACAGGAATGACTGAAGAAGTGATAGTCTTGCCTATACGCAGCAGGAATATCCTCCGATTCAGGCCTGTGCGTGGCTCTCCCGGACTGAGCTTGCCTACCCCTGCACTAGGACATTGCTGATTCAAATGGCCATATCCTTCCAAGCACAAGATATTTGCACTAAAAATCTCATGGCAAATCCATACCAATAGGCCCATTTAGCCTGCCTATTCTGTCTACTTGTTGTACAGACACAACTACACTTGTTTTATTCTGGTTCTTGTGCTGTGTGTTTTTGTTTTCCCACCATTGCTGACCGCCCCATGTAATCCTCTTTCAGTTTGTCATATTGGTGATTGATAGCACAGACCGGGAAAGGCTGCCGGAGACCAAAGATGAGCTGTACAAGATGCTGGCGCATGAGGTGAGCTGCTCTTCTAATTTCTTTTTTTTATGTTCATATCGATTTTTTTTTTTTTTTTCGCTTCTCTTCCATAAGTTAGACAATGTGTGTAATGTTCCAGTCCTTTTATCTACAGGATCTTCGAGATGCTGCAGTGCTAATCTTCGCCAACAAACAAGATGTGAAGGATTCCATGAGTGCCTCTGAGATCTCATCATCCTTGGCACTTAGTGCCATCCGAGACAGAGCCTGGCACATCCAGGGGTGCTGTGCCCTGACAGGAGAGGGGTGAGTCTCCAACCTCTGTAGCCATATATGATCCTGCCTATGCTCTTGTGCTGGCAATCAGTATCCCTCCATCTTTGTACTCGCCTATTTACTTTTTATGGTTAAAGGGATATCTGGAGGGTTAAAGGTTATTAATAATTAATTTAATTAAAGTGCTTATTTGATTATTTTAAAATTATGTTAAGAGCTCAAAAGCTCTTCCCTTTTTTTTTTTCTCACTTAATATATCCAAACAGTCCCTGTAAAGATGCACCCCCTAAAGCTCATGCACACAATGTCTGTAGTATTAGATAATGACAGACTGGGTCACGGCATCATTACTACAACATACTGTAGATTGGCTAGTACTATAGACAAATTCTGTGCATGCGTTAGAGGGCAGACCTTTACAGGGACTGTTTTGGAAGAATCTAGTGGGGGAATTTTTTTTTTTTTTGAGTACTTGTTAATAAAATTATGTTTAAATCTGAAAATAAGCACTGTTTATTTTAATATTAAAATCCATGTAATCTTCCCTGCCTCTTTAATGCATCTTGTAGCACCACACTTAGACATTCCCTCTTATCCTGCCTCCACCCAACTTCTTGATAGATACGTCACAGCGTTCTCTTATTACTGGGGCTTTCATGGCAGCACTCAGACAAGTATGAACCTGCGCAGTACAGCAAACTAAAGCACAATAAACATATTTGTTATTCACAAAAAGTATAATTCCAGAAATGTGCATCTCTGAGCTGTTACATTACCCAAGAATCTTTCATCCTCTTTAAATTCTTAAGAAGCTTTGTGGATGTCAGATATACAAATTGCTGCTAACTGACTCTGATGTGGATTATGAACCCATCTATTGGCCATTCAGCAAGAATGACTATATCTATAATATCCAATAGTGTTCTTAATGTTGCCAAAGGAGTGAAGATCTTGGAGTCTGGCTACAGCAAAGAATATTCAGTTTCCAAAGTAGATTTTCTGTCACTTTCTACTAAACCATAAAGTCTAAACTTTCTTGTTTAGACTTGTTTTTTGCACTACTGCAACATTAGGTCCTTTTTTCTGCATCCCAAGAGATGCTGGTCTTGTTCACCCCTGCCCCCTTGGATATCACAATAGCAATCTTTAGATTACTTCTTCTCCCTTCTCATGTTTTTTTTTTTTTTTAAATGATTACTGTAGTCTGGGAAAAACTTCACATGTCTTGAAGTATGTACAAAATAGGCAGACTGTTGTATCATGGGTGGGTGTGGGTTATCCTACTCCTTTATTGGTCAAGTAAGGCTCCTTTTTAACATAATTGAATAGAGATCTCACCTGAACCCACAGCCCTTTGCGAAACCGGCACACAGTTTCCAACCATAAAAGCAAAATTGAATATAATTGTTTTGTAAAACACATTTTTGCCCATTGTCTTCATGCAAGCCTACTATTAATCTAATGCCTTTCTTCTTCTTCCTGCAGATTACCAGCTGGCCTGGACTGGCTGAAATCTCGTGTTACTGCAAATTAGTTATTTAATTTGAAGCTCTGATATTTTATGCGTATTGGACATTCCATTTTTATTGAAGACTTTTTTTTTATTTTTATCTTTTGTACAAAAATGAACTTTTTATACCGTGGATTTATTTTTGATGAACTGGCGGATGTTACAACCTCTATTTTATCTTTCCGGGCTGCCTAATACGGTTTGCAGAACATCACAGATGTCTAACTCTGGTCATTTTCTACAGCAACATCTGTGTTTTTGGGTTCTTTTTGGTTCAACTGGATTTTAACTTGTCTGTGGTTTGCACAGATGGGGCTTGAACTTCCACCCATGCAGTGGGCGTTTCAGCTCTGCTCGTTGGCTTTTCTTAAAGACCTGATCTATAATGCCCCATTATTTGGGTTGATTTCTAATTATCTGTGTAAATAATACCTATCACCCCTTATTCTTTGTAACACTTGGGTGCCCCCTATTACCCAGGGAAGTCCTAGATCTACCTCATCCACATACCCTGTTCTTCTCTACACTTCAAAGACCTTGTTGACTCACTAAGACACAAAGGTGTGTAGTGCCAGGAGGAAAAGGAGAATTTGCAATTTTTAATTGTCTCAAGATATTCTGCAATTGTGGAAAATACTTGGTTGCTTTTTGATATATTTGTTTTAAAATGTATTTTGTTACAACGCCGCTCAATTTCTTTTTTTTTTTTTTTTTTATATATATATTGTATATAAGATCTGCTCTGTCAAGGAGGAATGTTATTTATATTTTTTTACTATTTTGCCTATCCAGCTACCAATCAGCATTAACTTCTCTCATGCCAAAAAATCAAACCAAAGGTGTTAACCAATCCCACTGCGTGGGGAATGTATTATACGATTCTTATAAATTCATGATTTGGTGCTATTTATCCTTAAAGCAGGTTGGGAGGAGGCGATTGTCACATTAACCTTGGCTGTGTAGTATGCTGGATATGTCTGCACAAAAATGCGCCGTCTGGAATTCTGGAACATTAAATTGCTCTGTTATTGTATTTCTTTGTCTTGTGTCTTGAAGGGGGGGAGTTGGGGTGCTTGCTTGCACATTTGAGAAGGGGAAGTGGTTAGTACCTCTGCATGGGACAGGATGCAGCTGAACTTCAAGACTATTAATATGAGAACAGCGTGCACCCTTGTTATGCTGAGTTAAGGGAACAAGTTCATTATTTCGGGGAGGTGTTTCTGAAAAAGACGTCATTGTATATATTTAAATTTTTTGAAAAGCTCTACGGCAGTGGACGTCAACATTTTTAATACCTACCGCCCACTTTGCATGGTTACGTATGACCCTAGATAAGTATTGCCTTGTACATACTAAATAGTGATCCGTTCCTGACTGCTGTCCCTAGGCTCTCCAACCAGCCAAGCACGGTGCTGCTACCTGGCAATTTCCCCACTGCCCACCATGAAAGTTTGAATCTCCCCCTAGTGGGCAGTTGGGTCAGGTTGACTACCACTGCTCTACGCAAATGGCATAACCTGCATATTCTTTAATAAAATAAATGTAGAGCAGTTAAAAACAAATAAAAAATGCATAAAAACTTGTTAATTTTGAAGAGTTTCAAAATTTCTGCTTGGTGGTACTAGACTTGTTGATTTTCTTTTTTAACCTGAGTTTGCATAGCAGACCCATTCCTCCAGGTCTTCAATTGACCACAAAATGCAAGCCCCCTATATATGTAATATTTGTCTTTTGCATTTTATATATATATATATTTTTTTTTTTTGTGGTAGCAAATGATTTCTTGCCAGTTTAGTGCTTGGTCCTGGCAGGACCTGGTCTGCAGAGAGGCATACACTTGAAGGAATAAATAGGTTATATAAAGCCTTATAAAATATTGAAATCTGCATAAATAAATAAAAAATCTGTGGATATTACTGTGATGTAGAGCAGCATTGGAGTGCCATATACCTTTTTTTTTTTTTTTTTTTTATATAATGTTCTAAAATATCATTAATAATAATACACCATACATTTCCATTTAAGAAAAACATTATACCAGAGGATAGCCATAACATATTTATTTAAATATATATATTTGTATGTACAGGATATTTACAGTGTCGCAGGGAGTCTTATTGAGAGGGGGACACACATTTCCAGTCTGATCCGGAACTGTACACAAATTCCTTCCTGTGGAAAGACACACAACGGATTGAGTCAGGGAGTTGTTAAAATACACATTATTTTCTTAAGCATGCCTTGGTTAAGGAAACTAGGGAAAAAAGGCACAGGAACGGTCCTACTTATATAAAAATGAAAACTTTACCTAATCGTAAGAAAACTGATATAGCTGTCAATAAAACAAACAAAAAATATATACCTATATTAGTATTTGCTAATTAACCTTGAATATTGCTATGTTAAGGCAAATTCTACTTTGTAAGACCCTCCTATCTGGCAAGATCTCCTATTGAGGGTCATTGGTTGGATGAATTGGTGACTTTTAAATGTTGGTGTTCTGGTTCAATAGATTGGATCTTAGTTAGTAAATGGAGTGCACCAGTGCAAATCCCCCTCTCTTGCAACTTCTTTATACACTCTACATAGTTTAATAAAGTTATATTAATGCTGACTGGCCAACTAAGGCAATGCTTATCTGCTCACATTAAAAGTTTTCCTTTTTATTTCACTTCCCTCAACAACGTCTATATACAAGATTTAAATTTACAGTACATTTATAGGGACACAGGAGGTCCCAATAAATTATAATTTAAAATTATATCTATATCTGTTGACAAACATTTTTGCAATTTAAAAGTTGAAAAAATGCAGTCCCCCCCACACTCATGCTCCTCTTCTAATGTGGTGGCCAACACTGTATGACATGGTCAAAAGCAATGTGTGCTAAATAGCATCTAATCCTAAGCTTATTTTTTTTATTCAGTTTTCTTCTTTATAAAACCTATAATGGTATAAAGAATAATTTTATAATTAAGGGGGGGCTTGTTGTTTAAGCACCCCCCAACCAATTGGCTCAGTACAAAATGCCATTGTAATAATAGTTTAAGGCCGCTTGTTGATGATGACTCTAGCATCTGTTGCTCTGAGGTGATATGAGATCTATGCCCCCCATACCCACTCCCTCATGCCATGCAGTTACTCACTCTCTCGGGGGCTGTGAAGCGCTGCAGACTAGCCCATGCTCACAGGGACATAGTTCGTTGATGCTGAAAGCCAAACCACCATCTGGTACATAGCAGCTGCCTCCTGCAGGAAGTCGCCTCTTGCAGATCATCTCGCCATGTTGCCTGGCACAGCACATAGAGGAGGGACAGTCCTTATCTTGTCTGCAGCGGGAACCTGAGCATGGAGGTGGAAATATTAGTGGTGGAAAACCTCTCTGGAACAATAAATATTCAATATATCTTCTGTCCTAAGCATTTTTTAAATATATAGAACCAAATTGGGGGGGGGGGGGGGGGGGGAGAGTGTAGGGGGGTAAAAATCTTGAGAGCATGGGGCTACAGGGTCTTAAATGTTTACTTCATGCATGTAAATAATTTCTAGAAGAACGTTGAATGCACTTTGCTCAACATCTCCTAGACAATGTACAACCTTTCAATTAACATTTCAAGTCACCCAGAAGTGTTTCCAATATGGTCTAGGTAAAATTATAGCGGATAACAAACTTTAGCAATTCTATGTTACTAAAAATGCTATTTTCAACATGAAAATAACATTGAAGTCTGCCATTTTGAGCTATCAGTCAGCTCGCAAACATCCACCCTCAAACAAAGATCCTAATCTTTGGTTAATGAGAGATAATTGCAAATTGGTATTGATTAACACCAGAGGCATTGGGTCTATTGTCTGCTTGCACACAAAGGTCAAGCATGTTCAGACCTAGGTGAATGCACTCAATGGATCCAATGCCCCACTGACTGACTTAACATTGCAGTCTTCAATGTGAATTTAATGGCATTCAATTGATAAAATACATATTACCTATAGTTTTAAATGATACCATATTTGGAACATCCACCGTGTCCCTTTAAGTGTGTTGTATCACTTTCTTTATTGTTAATACTCAATGGGGATATGCAAGCAAATTTGATACATAGATTTTTGTAAGTGCATTTGAGATTGGACAAAGTTAGAAACTAGATGATGTTAACATTATCCACATACCTAACTTAATTTTGCACAACTTATATAAACATACATATACTGAGACCATATGACTATGACAACATAAAATAAACCATTTACAATTGAGAATTTCATCACCCCAGTCATGCATACATGAATGTTATCCAAATAAATTCAACTAACGTCTTATTTTCTGTAACTTACAATAATATATATTTTATATTCCTTTAGACTGTAAGTTTGTGAGTTTTCAATCTTGCATGGTGCTTTGGGGAAAGTACTATGGACACTGGATTCTAAGCTCAAAGACAGGGCCCTCCATCCATTGCAATGTGTTACTATTGCTATTGTTTTTTGCCTTGAACTTAACCAATGTACAGCGCTACGGGATATGTTGGCGCGTTACAAATAAACCATATTAATAATATCTACACACACACATTTATAGTAAGGACATTGATGTCATATCCTTACCTTCATGCCCGCCTGGTATGATCCTCTGACATCGTCCAAACATACATCCCAGTCCACGGACACACTGAGAATCCTTGCGACAATACTGTCCTTCATGGCGCAGGGCCACACACAACCCAAAATGTCGGTCACAGAATAAGCCACGAGCACAGCCCCTATCATGGTCACATGCCACCTGAGAATAAGTAAAGTGTCTTAGTTGGAGGAAGGCAAGAGCAGCATCCCTTTAAGTGTAACTATAGTTTACACAATCAAAAAACAGAATATAGGGTTAAAGGACCATATTTACAATCTGTTCTTTTGAAGAACATGTGGTTCAGTTGTTCCATTTGTGTCCAATTATCTGTGACCCTATGGACTGCAGCACTTCAGGCACATCCATTATTATGTCTCTGGTTGTGCTTATCCATAAGATGATCTTGGCAAAGAGTTCCTTCCCCAGTAGACCTCAATTTGTCTGACCTCTCTGCTATGACATGCCAGTCTCGGGTGACCCTACACGGTTTAGCTCACAGCTTCACCGAAGTACTCAAACCCTTTCACCACAACAAGGTAGTGATCAAGAAAGGGGTGGAGAACATTGCTAGTATGTAAATAAATTAAAAGGCACGGCAGGAAATCATAAGAAGGGAATTGTAAAGCTATCTTTATATAGTGTTAACTTTTCTTTAGCTAGAGAATGAGTTAGTGATGGGTTGACCTTTTCCCCACTACAGTATACAGTTCTATAGATGGCTTCAGGAACAAAATAAATAAGAGACGGTTCAAACAAGGTCATTTAACGATAATAGTGTTTTGTCAACTTCTTAAAAACTATGAGGAAGTTCCAAGAAACCTTAAATGGCATCACCTATGATTGTATTTGTTTATCTTAGCCAGCAAACCATTCATCATCAGTATTTGATAGTCAGGAATGATTGCAATCCGTGTGTGTGGTGTTTGGAGAGTCAATATGTATTTGTTTACCCACTTGTGATAAAAAAAAGATTAACTCAATGTTGCTAATGTTGACAGCATGGAAGGTTACCAGACGGTGATGGGAAGTCACATTGTGCGTATAGAAAGTGATCAGCAATCCAGAAAATGACTTAGTAGTCAAAGATAGGATTATACGGAGTATGGAAACATTGTTCTTTGTATGTGTATGTGTAAGAAAGAGAGGAAAATATAAAAAAATGTCATGTAAAATACTTAGGCGTATATTTGCAGGCAATCGAGGACTATACAAGATCTAGAAGAAGCTTAGTAGATCCAATGTGTACGCACCAGGCCATGGTGATAGAACTATAAAGACTATGGGCCAGATTCAATTGCCCAATTCGTAAATTTATACACACTTAATATTGCTACATATTCCGCAAATATTACTTATTGGCACTAATTAATTCTTAAGTCAATAGAATGCATATAAACATTTATTAAAAAAAACACCCAAAGCCAAATGTATGAGTTCAAGGCAAGCAGCTAATAGAATATGGCCCTATATCTGTTGATGATTCATTAATAATCACTAAATTGTGAACTTTCCTACTACTGGGAGAAACATCTCAAATTCTTGTTATTTGACTTCTCTTGTAGATATTGAAGCGATCTCTTCACACTTTGGACTCTGGAAACCACTGAGATTGGAGAGGTCTCCTCACTAGCGAGATAGACACTGGGATCCAAGAGCAGTTGACATGCCAGTAGGTGATTTATGGGTCTGTTAGACAAAATTATCAGTGTCCACTCATAAAATAATGGGTCCAGACAACTGGATCATTGGATTGTAAGATGTTCTTCTTGCAGGCTAAAGGTTGCTTGTCAGTCCATGTTGGTTAATAAAGCTCTCATATTAGTACTATGTACATTTGATTCTAAGCTCAAAAACAGGGCCCTCCATTCTTTATAAGGTGTTCATTTTGTTTTTGCCATGTACTCAACCCCTGTACAGCGCTACGGAATATGTTGGCACAATATAAATAAAGATAATAAATACATAAATAATATGACCCTAAGTGTCTGTGTTGGGTCCATCATCTACAGGTCTACTCCAGTGTATGTGATATAAAAGGGAAAGTTAGTACTTACTGTGTTGGGTCCTTTGGCCATGGAGCTCCTAGTTAGTCCTGCAACATCCTCAGGTTTATTATAAGGCATTGATAGCATCCAAGCCCAGATGTACCCATCTCCACAGGGCAGAAAAGAGAGAAGCAGAGACAGCAACAGCTTCATGGTGACAGATATGTTTTCCTCTGAGAAAGCTGTCCTGCTCTATATACCAGGAGTGGGGTCAGCTCCCTCCTCCTGCACTCTGCATAATGTTTGCTAACATAATGGGGCAATCAGGATTTATCAGCTAAACCTAATTACTGCTGTCCCCATTCCAGACCCTGAGCAATCTCCTACCTCTCAGAAAAACAAACCCAAACCTGCTGGAGATTGATCAAGTGTCGCTCACACCACTCATGTGTGCCAGTGCACTGTACATAGGAATAATATACAACATTGTATATCTTATCTAGGTTTCTACAGGGATGCAGATAGGGCACACCATACATACTAATAACAGAGATTGGTGGTAATACACATCATTTGGTGATTAAACGAGAATTGGTGTATAGCCATATGGAGCCAAAGAATGAGTTTTATGGGCAGAGATGGTTAATAAATGGAATAGTTTTAAGGAGCGTTATAGTGATGGATAAAAACGGGAGTGATATGCATGCGATGAGTGCCAACGGCCAAAGGCGCTCATCGCCATGTCCATAACGGCCGCCCTATTTTTACAGAGAAGGATTGAAAGCAGTAATGAATTATGGCGAGGGATGCAACAATATGATATGTAAGGAAGTGTTATATGAAGTACTAAGTAGAATTTTAATAGGGGGTAATACTAAACAATACAGTATCTGTTATAGTATCTGAAAGAGTTACATGAGCAGCTGGATGGATTATAAAAAGAGTTTTTTTCAGCGATATGAATTATTGTTGTTGTTAAGTTGTTCAGTCGTGTCTGACTCTCTGTGACCATATGGACCGCAAAAGCCAGGCACATCTTGTGTCTGGTTGTGCTTATCCATAAGATTATCTTGGCAAAGATACTGGGGTTGCCAGGAATTTCTCAAGTGGGTCGCGATTTGCCATCTTGGATGACCCTAGCTTCATTGAAGTACACAAGCGCCTTCACCACGACAGGATAGCAATCCATAAGGGGATGAATTATAGAGATGGATAACAATATATGGAGCAATATGAGTTAAAGGTGGAGCTATGTGGAGCAATGGTAGTAGTTATTTGAAGATATATGGGGTTATAGAGAAGAGTTATAGGAGCTATATGGAGATATGATAAGGATAATCATAAGGGTTTATAGTGAACAGTTATGTGAAGATATACATTTTAATGTCGTGTTATATAAAGTTAAGGTTGAAATGTAAATAAAACAGAGGTTTACACTGGACAGAAGGTCGGACACACAGCCCCTACCAGCAGGTTTCCAGGAAGCCGGGTACTGCCTGAGGAGCATTGCAGGTAATTAGTGATGGGATCATTAATGGTGTGATCCATCTCGTCAGACCCTCCCGGAGACGAGGTCCCACTGGGAGCTGTGTGTATAAGATAAACACTGAGGAGAAAACTCTATAGGGGTTCAGTGTAGTGTGTAGGTGTCTGGTAAACAGAATATATTTTTAGCTCATTTAGACAAGCAATCAAGTCCCCCAACAATATGAGTAGTGCAGTTCAGTGCAGTTTGTTGGTAAGATTTAAAGTGTGTGCTGATTTGTGTGACCGGCCCAAACTGGTTTATATCAGTATGTTTCTTACTGATAATAAGAATAACTCTACATGCCACTTACTGCTTGAATTAAGTTGTCCAAAAAGGCCAGAGCGGTCTAGGGCAACAAGTGGCCGAGAAAAGGGGTCCCCTATCATCTTAGCCTTAGGTGAACAAGGACCGCACTACAGAAAATCAACGGTATCTCTTTCCTCCCTCCCAGTAAGGGGTTTCTGCCTAGTCCCATAAGGCTCAGGCCTAGGGCAGCACACTTTCAGGGTGCAGCCGCCTGTCTGAAATTCATGTTGCAACTTCATAAAATAGTAGATAGAAAAGTCCATGTGCAGTGGCATTTCTGTTTGTAAGTGTACCTGACACTTCCTGTATGTCCAAATAAACACCCATAACCTCATGTTTATATATATACTAGCGAATTGCCCGTCAAAAAATGACGGCAATGAAATTGTAAGTGAGCTAATGCTGTTGGGTGTATAATAATCAAATGAATAATACATTAATAAATGAATATACTTTACCTATTTTGAAGCATTGTGCTGAAGAGCTGGCAATCTGTTTTGATGTTGCTGCAGCATTAGTTGTGTGGAGCTGCTGTGTAAGCGTGATGAACGTGTGCAGTGTAATAGTGTGCGTGCGCGAGACCAAACCGTTAGCGTAGCTGTGTACTTCCGCATTGTTCTAAAATGGCGGCTAATGTGTGTTATGCGTCTGTAGCGGAATATCCGTAGGTGTTTTGTGGTGTTTTGCAAGTTTCTTGTGGTGTTTTGCGTGTTTAGAGTGCTGAAGCCTCGTTTTCGTTTTGTTCGGCGGCCATTTTTTCTCTCGCTGAAATAATTTTTTAGTGTCTAAACTCTTTTATTTTCAGTTAAATTAAGGTGTAACTTCATTTTTTGAGGTGCTGGATGCTCCCTCTTGCTGTAGGTAAGCTTTTTATGTATGTGTTGTGTGTATTTATTGTTTTTTTCATTTTTGGGAAAATCCGTATGTGCTTGTTGGTGTTTTGCGGCTTTAGGGTCCTGTAGCCTCGTTTTCGTTTTTTCGGCGGCCATTTTTTCTTTCCCTTTTCGTGTGTGTAAACTCAGTAAATTGGATTTTAATTGAGGTGTAACTTCACTTCCAGATGTCCTGGGTGCCCCCCTTGCTGTGGGTAAGGTTCGCGAGGGTCTGCATTTGCACCCCTATACTGCGTCCCTTGCTTTGCCCTCTAACCACTACAATGACCTGTACTTTCTGTTCATTTAATCACTATTTACTAACTACTCCACGTATAGTGACATTGCATAGAAATTGTACCAAAATGTTTAAGCACTTGGCGAATGCCTATATATCGCCATCCATACGCACAGGACTTTACAGGGGTGACAGCACAACGGTGCATATATACAGAGATATAGTCACTGAAAGCATTAAGTCTTACTCTGAAACTAGAAATAGTAGGTGCAGAATAAAGTACTACTTGTCATAAGGAGAGCTAGGATTGTGGATTAACCTGCTGCAGATATGACTGGAGATAACAGAGACAGATATCAACATCTTACCAGATAAACAGCATCCTCATCTTTGTGGTGTAGTTTTCTCATTATAAACCAGTCACCTTGTGTATTGCAACCATAATATACCGTAAGCCGTATACTTGTTCTTTTAATTACTATCAAATGAATCTGTGTAAGCTGAATAATGATTACATGTAATGTATTTACTGATAAATGCAGACACAGAACATATGTAAAAATATAACTATAATCAAACCTAATGAATTTATTGCGTTATATCATATATAGTTGTCGTAATCGCGAGTTTGTGTGTAACGCTGGCAAAGTTTTGGGCTTGCGCATGCCGCAGGCCGTGATGAGTGCCAAAGGCCAAAGGCGCACATCGCCATGCCCGTAACGGCCGCCCTATTTTTACACCCGTAAATGGGTACAGGGGGAGGAGGGAGAGACACAGGGGAGGGAGGGGGAAGAAACACAGGGGAGGCAGAGCAGGGCAAAGAGACACAGGGGAGGGATTAAGGGAGGGAAAGAGACACATGGAGGGAGAGCAGGGGGGGAAGAGACACAGGAGAGGGAGGGGGAAGAGACACAGGAGGGAGAGGGGGAAAGAGACACAGTAAAGGGGAAAAGGCGACATAGTGGAGGGAGCGGGAGGGAACAGACACAGGGGAGGGAGGGGGGAAAGAGAAACAGGGGTGAGAAATGGGGAAGAGGGGGGGAAGAGGCATGGGAGGGAGTGGGGAAAGAGACACAGAGGTGAGAGAAGGCGGGAAGAAACACTGGAGAGGGAGAGGGGGGAAAAGAGACAGGGGAGGGACAGGTGGGGAAAGAGACATGGGAGGGACAGGGTAAGAGACACAGGGGAGGGGGGAGAGACACAGGGGAGGGAGAGGGAGGGAAGAGACACAGGGGAGGGAGAGGGAAGAAAGAGACACAGGGGAAGGAGAGGGGGGGAGAGACACAGGGGTAAGAAATGGGGGAGAGGGGGGAAAAGATACACGGGAGGGAGTGGGGGAAAGGGACATAGGGAAGGGAGAGAGGGGAAAGAGACATAGGGGAGGGAGAGAGGGCAAAGAGACACAGGGGAGGGAGAGAGGGGGAAGAGACATAGGGGAGGGAGAGAGGGGAAAGAGACATAGGGGAGGGAGAGAGGGCAAAGAGACACAGGGGAGGGAGAGAGGGGGGAAGAGACACAGGGGTGAGAGGGGGGAAAGAGACATAGGGGAGGGAGAGAGGAGAAAGAGACACAGGGGAGGGAGAGGGGGCAAAGAGACACTGGGGAGGGAGAGAGGGGGTAGAGACAAACAACAGAAAACCCAATGTATAACACTATATCATGTTGTCATTTTTGACGGGCAAGTCGCTAGTAATAAAATAACTATAATCAAACTTAATGTATTTATAGCGTTCTACAATTATTTGTGGCTCAGATTTAGCGTAAGTATGAAATTGTCTGAGTAGGGAGCTTAACAAGGTGGGTTATACAAGTGTAGCTCCAAATTACGAGTTTCTAGGCAAGTATTGGAAAGATGCTCTAAAAAGATAGCACACTCTTTAATAGCATCAGGTAGGAACACATATAATAGTCTCTGGCAATATCTGGAGGTGTATATATTCAAGGATCTTCAAGTCTGTTTATATTATATGTGAGCTTCTTTATGCATTCCTTCTGGTAGAAGTTGGAGACTGGAGAACGTTACTTATGGTATACAAGTGCAAGAAAAGGGTATATATAAGAGAGTACAAGGAAACTAGAAAATGTTTAAATAACCAGAGATAAGGGTGTACATAAGTATTTGACACAATAGGCAATTAGGGATAGAAAGAGGTGATAAGGGATGGAGAGAGAAAATGATTTATGGGAACTGAGAGATATGGTAAAGGGGAAAGAAATATAGAGAACCGAAAATGAGGAGCAAACAGTGTGATGAGGCTAGAAAAGGAAGCAAACGCTAGACTGGGCAAAGAGGAATACAGAAGAGGATGTTAAAGGGGAATGAGAATATGTAAACAGGGTGAAGAAAAAAGAGAAATTTGATCGTAAACCAAATAAACAGAAGTTCATTATGTCTTGGTTATGGCCTTTGGGATTATAATTGTAGGGCTCTACATATAAACTGAGACATATCTTTGGAAGTACATCAAGTGTAAGCTCTGTGGGTCACTATTATTTTGGAGAAATGACTATCTTATATTAGTATAGTATTGCACAGTAGGATAGCATGTCCCATTTTAGTACATGATAAAATTACAGATAGAACAAACTAGGTGATAAGCAGGTACGATGTTAAACACACATCCTTGAGGCTGTTTATCTATGGGATTTTGGTCTCGCTGTCTCCAGCTCCCAGTCTGCAATTAGATGTCCTGCTAATGAGCTGTTAACGTAATGTTTACTCTTCCCTACTGTGCTGTATCCCTATCAATAATGTGCAATATCCAATTCCAAATTGAGATGTAATTATATAGGTGGCCACTAGTGGGCAAGTGTGCACAGCAAATAAGTATTTACATAGCACTAAGTACATCCAATGTCTTAATTATATCAGTCAGGGAATATTTGTTTATGTTTAAAAAACAACATTCAGCAAAACAACAATTAGAGTTTGGGTGCATATTGGCTGACAGGGGCAAGCCCCCAACAACAGTTATATATCCAAATCAGTTTATTCTGCTCCAGAAGCTTTATTTTCAAAAGGAAACACACTATTCAACATTATCAAATGTCCTTTTTTAGATGCAACAAAGAAAAAAAATGGCCCTTAATGGCCCTTTAAGGATTTCTCTCATTGCATACAGCCTAGTACATATAAATCATCTTTCATAGCATCAGAGTCTTCTCTAGGGAATTCTGTCTTCTCATGAAATGGACACAATATTTGAGCTTTAACCTCATGATTGAACCTTCCAGTGAACAGTTTGTCTCAATTTCCTGTAGTATTGATTTATTTAATCTTTTTGCAGTGCAAGGGACTCTAAGCAGTTTCTTTAACTCAATTCAAAGGCATCAATTCTATGTCGCTCAGCTTTCTTTATGGTCCCATTCTCATATCTGTTTGTTACTACTAGGAATGTCATAGTTTTAATTAGGCAGATCTCTGTTCATAGTGATATATCTTTACATCTGGTATTACCTGGTCCATATATTGTTGGGGTCGAGCTTGTAGGATCTTAAGCATTACCTTGCTGGCATCTGAAATGAGTGCACTTGTTCGATAATTGGAGCACTCTTTGGCACTGCCTTTTTTGGCATTGGGATGTAGACTGACCTTTTCCAGTCTATTGGCCACTGTTGAGTTTTCCAAATTTGTTGGCATAAGGCAAGTAACCCTTTCACAGCATCATCCTGTAGAATTTTGAATAGTTCAATTGGGATTCCATCAACTCCTACAACCTTATAATCAGCAAGACTTTCTAGGGCCCATCTCACTTCACTCTCCAAGATGGCTCCAGCTCATTGCACAAACTATTGAGGTTATTAAGGCTGTAAAGGTCCTTCCTGTATAGAATGGTTATAGAGACGTGTTAAAGCCTGTGTCGCTACACATATTTATACCAACTGGACAAGCACTTCCTCCTTTTTACCCCCATTGCGAGAGTTTCTTAATCACCTTAGTAGTTAAAAGCAGTTACATTGATGGGGATCTTTTCATCTTATTTATCCAATATTCATAATTGTTAATAACACAAATCTTCACTGACTGGGATCTTTTCGTTGTCCTTTTGATTATTTTAAGAACTGTCAGGGAACTGAGAATTTCATGTATTATAAACAAAACAATCTAGTCTCCAGGTAGCCTGTATTTTACATATTAATTTAAACTATAGCATGCAAGCAGTCCCCTACTGGATCGCTACCTTGTAGTGGTTAATGGGCTTGTGTACTTTAATGAAGCTGTGAGCTATACCATGTAGGGTCACCCAAGATGGGCAGGTCATAGCAGAGAGGTCAGACAAACTGTGGTTTACTGGATAAGGAACTGGCAACCCACTCCAGTATCTTTGCCAAGAAAACCTTATGGATATGCATGACCAGAGACATAATAATTGTACCTGGCATTTTGTGGTCCATAGGGTCATAGAGAAATAACAAAACAAAAAAATGCCAGCAGTATCTTTTAAAGGTAAGGTATAGACAGGTACATAGATAGATAGATTAATAGTATATATCACATATTATAATTGTCTAACTACGAGACATCATCACGCTCTTTGCGTGGTGCGTACGACTTAGTGATGAGCGCCTGCGTTAAACTCAGAGTACTTAGGCAATGAGCGCCTGAACTTGGAGCACTTAGGCAATGAGCTCTGAAGGCGCTCATTGCTGGCAAGCCGTTAAACTCGGAGCACTTAGGCAATGAGCACCGAAGGCGCTCATTGCCGGGGAGCCTCGCTTAGTGAGGCGAGCCGTTAAACTCGGAGCACTTAGCGGGAGTTAGAAAAAAGACGCGGGACTTAGAGAAAAAAAAGATATGAGACGAAAAAATTTACGAGATTAGCGGCCGAACAAAAAAAATGAAAAACACACAAAATACACCCCCAAAGAATCCAAAAACATCACAGACAGCATGGGACAACAGCCAGGACGTCTTTGAGTGAGGTGGAACGCAAATTTAACTCGATTTTCACCACACGAAAATCACCTAAGCAAGGAAAACAATGGTCGCCGAAAAAAATGAAAACAAGGCTACACGACCCCTGACCGCGCAAAACACTGCAAACCGCGTAGCACATTATAAACATCACACTACGACCTACAACATACATTATTAGAAAAGCCGGAAAATGCTCACGAGCTGCGTACCACATTAATAACATTTTGACTAAACAATGCCACTTTACACAATAAACCAACGGCTTTACCTCGCGCACGCAGCCTATTTAGAATGCACACTTGGAACACTCATTACACTTTATTTATTGCAGAAATAATTAATTATTACTTAATTAATTAATTGAATAAATCATTAATTATTCATTAACTACATATACATAGAGAGTATATACAACATGAGAGGCTCGCAATGAGTGCCGAAAGTGCTCATTGTGAGGCATGCGATAAGCGCCAAAGGACCTCAGCGCAAGCCTCGCAATGAGCTCCGAAGGTCCTCACAGTACAAAACGCTTTCAATTATGTCTCAAACAGCATTCCCATGGCTTCAAATTTTATTGACCGTCATTTTTTGACGGGCTAGTCGCTACTATATATATACTAGCGAACTGACCGTCAAAAAATGACGGCAATCAAATCGTAAGGTAGCTAATGCTGTTTGGTGTGTAATACTAAAATATATAATAGATTAATAAATGAATATACTTTACCTATTTTGAAGCATTGTGTTGAAGAGCTGACAATCTGTTTTGATGTTGCTGCAGCATTAGTGGTGTGGATCTGCTGTGTAAACGTGCTGAATGTGTGCAGTGTAATAGTGTGCGTGAGCGAGACGAAACCGTTAGCGTAGTGGTGTACTTCCGCATTGGCGTAAAATGGCGGGTTATCTGTCTTATGCGTCTTTGCGGATTGTCCGTTGGTGCCTCGTAGTGTTTTTCGAGTTTTGTGTGTTGTTTTGCGAGTTTGTTGTGGTGTTTTCGGTGTTTAGAGTGCTGTAGCCTCGTTTTCGTTTTTGTCGTCGCCCATTTTTTCTCTCGCTTAGCGATTTTATTAGTGTCTAAAGTGTTTTATTTTTATTTAAATAAAGGTGTAACTTGGTTTTTTGAGGTGCTGGCTGGTTCCTCTTGCTGTAGGTAAGCTTTTTATGTGTTTGTTGTGTGTATTTAATGTGTTTGAAATGTTTGTATGTCGGCGTGTTGCGTCCGATGTTTGCGAGGTCGTAATGTCTGGTAACGTGTCTCGTATGGTGTTTGCGTGTGTAGCCTCGTTTTCGTTTTGTTCGGCGGCCATTTTTTCTCTCGCTTATCAAAGTTTTTATTGTGCAAACTCTTTTATTTTGAGTGAAATGAAGGTGGAAGTTGTATTTTTGAGGTCCTGGGTGCTCCCTCTTGGTGTAGGTAAGGTTTTTATGTATGTGCTGTGTGTATGTATTGTGTTTTACATTTTGTAATGTTCGCGAGTTGCGTCCGGGTGTTGCGAGGCCGTAATGTGTGTGAACGTGTGTCGTATGTTGTTTGCGAGTGTCGTAATGTGTGTGTTGTGTTATTTGCGTTGCGACGTGAAGTTTGCGAGGGTCGCAGTTGCTGGCATGGAGCGCCTTCGCGAGGGCCTTGGCTCGCTATGCGAGCCCGCAAGCGTTAGCAACAACTCGCATGCTCACAACTATATAGGTGATCATATATATAGTTGTTGTAATTGGGATTTGTTAGTTACTCTCGCAAAGTTATGAGCTTGGCAGGTGCAGAGCGCTCATCCTGAGGCCTGCAAGTTAGGGGGGGGGGGGGGCGGCTTACGAGCCTCGCAGGTTTAAGCGCCTCCATTTTTTTTTTCAAGCCTGTAACTCGGAAGCTGTTGGGAGGCCGCCAGAAGACGCCAATTCAATAGGAAATAGGAAGTTTGTGATTGTTAGGAAATTTGCTTGCAACTTCACTTACAGGCGCTCTGCCTCCCCATGAGGCAGGGAGACCGTAAGTGAGGATGAAAGTCTTTTGGCGGTTTCCTAACAGCTTCCGAGTTACAGGCTTCAAAAAAAATGGGGGTCGGGTTAAACCCGTTTTTTCCAAGCCTGCAAGGACTTTAGTAATAGGGATTTAAGATTTAAGCCTTGCGGGCTTGAAAAAAAGTTATGGGATAAACCGCAGCCAAGCCCGCTAATGTTTTCAAACCCGTAAAATGTGAGACAGAGGGGGCCAAAAAGAGACAGGGGAGGGAGAGAGGGGGAAGAGACAAAAGGGAAGGTGGGGGGGAGACACAGGGGAGGGAAATAAGGGAAAAATAACACAGGTTAGGGAGAGAGGGGCAAAGAAACACAGGAGGGAGAGGGGGGAAGAGACACTGGGGAGGGAGTGGGGGGAAAGAGACACAGGGGAGGGAGAGAGGGGGCAAAGAGACACAGGGGAGGAAAAGAGGGGGAAAGAGACACAAGGGAGGGAGAGGGGTGAAAGAGACACAGGGGTGAGAGAGTTTGTCTGTAACACTCGCAAAGTGATGGGCTGGCGCATGAGCGCAGTGCATGCCATGGTCTGCAATCACCTGTGAAGCCGCTCATCGCAAGGTTCGTAAAGTAGAGGGGGGAGAGGCTCGCAATGAGCGGCAAAGGCGCTCATTGCAAGGCCTTTAAGTTAGAGGGGGGAGAGCCTTGCATTGTGTGGCAAACAACAGCATTGCAGGGCTTCACATTTTTAAGCTGTCATTTTTGATGGGCAAGTCGCTAGTTATATATATATATATATATATATATATATATATATATATATATACATAGAATTCTGAGATGCCCCCTTATACCACTTCATAAAACACATCTCCTTTCACCCTCAACTAATCGCATCAACCATATTACATCACATGTAATACTTATTTAATCAAATCAACCTGATTACCTTGCCCCATTCAGTAAATGACCCCCACTTTCATTTCATCACATTCCTCCATAATAGTGTCTGCAAGTCCCTGTCTTCTTATCCACTTCGGTCTTTTCAAGTGCCACTTGTGGTCATAGTGACATAACCTGCTGAGCCATTGTTATGCTTTGTTACTCATTTTGTACCATCATAATTTGCACCACCAAAGAAAAAATTACAAAAAATAGTTTTTGTACTACTGTCATCGACATATATAGGCAAAGTATTCAGAAATCCAACTGCATTGCTCTTACCATCTTTGACTGTTATTGTATTTTTTTAATACAATTATATACTGGTCTTTCACATTTTTAAAGGCAACCCACACACAGGACAAGATACTTCACAAATCAAGTTTCCTTATTTTCTTTTTCTTAATTGTACCACAATAATGTTTTTTTTTATTATTTTCCATTTAATTTCCATCATCAAAAAACATGACAATGCATACACATCCATTCTGTGTTGTGTTATAGTCTTATTTAACCTCCTAAAAAACAAAGTTTCCAAATTCAATCAACCCACCATTAATTCATAGGAACAGCAAGTGAAGCGAAACAAAACAAAAAAGGGGTACATTTCCAAACTCTTTTCCATGGATTTATCCCAAATACTCCATTTTAAGTTAGTCTTATCTTTTGATAACTCTAGATCAGTTATAGTCAACCTGGTCCCTTCCACCAACTAATGGGTGCACCAAGCTTTCATGGTGGGCAGCGGGTTAATTGCTGGATGGCTTTGCTGATGAGTGACAGCACATGCCAGAGACCATCAGAACCACACTTGGCTGGTTGGACAACTGGTGAGAGAGCATAGGGACAGCAGTCAGGACCGGATCACTATCTAGTAAGTACAGGGCGATACATGGCCAGGGTCATATGATTTATGTAACCAGAAATGAGAGAGTAAATTGAGTTACTGCGACACTGGTGGGGGGTAAGGAAATTTTACAATCAAAAGTGGGCAGTAGGTATTAAAAGGTTGACGACCCCTGCTCTAGATCTTGGAAGTCTCTCTCAATCTGTCTATTCCTGTTAACCACTTCTACCGCTTCAATCCAAGAGGTTAAGATTTGTTGTTTCCATTTTGTCGTCACCAACTATTTTGCTGCCAATAAAATGAAGTGGTCTCTTAATAAACTAGATATTTGTTCAGTGCATAGGGTCCAAAAATCTTGAATTTTATTTCACTCCCACCATATGTGCACATGGGATCCTCTATTCCCACATCCTCTCCAGCACTTATCTTTATTTCCATCAGAAGTTATTTTTGCTAATATAGTTGGAACAAAAGAGATACATTTTGTAGAATTTCCAGTTATATACACAACAATAACATTTTGAGTGGGACTAGACTGATATACTACAGGATATTTCTCCCTGTGAAGGGCACAAGTGGCTAAAAGAGGTTGCTCTCAGAGTAGGTAACCAGACCTATAGGACAAACCTACTTCAGGTATTGTCCATTCTCAGATTGAGCACCTTTAATTTTTTTATTGTGTATTTCGCGTTATATCATTCTTGTTTTAAAACTTTCTCCAACTCTTTCTTTCTATCTGTTTTTTTCTTTTTCAAAATTAGTTCTCAGAATATTGTGGCATTTAGATATGGCAATTTCTCTTCTTTCTTAAGACAGAAAAGTTCACAATAAGTTTGAAATCTCAGTACATCCATATTATATTCTGAAACTTTTAATGCAGTTTTCATGATATTGTAATCTTACCAATTATTTTCTGTGATGTTATATTCTTTACTTAAAACTTTGAAGGATTTTAAAGACCCAGCACCTATATAGTTGTGGATCTTACGAATGTAGGTCACGTTTACTATGATGGTCACACAACGCAAAAAATTGCAAAACTCATGAAGTGAGACCCGCAGTTGCGGGGCTGCAATGAGCGCCAAAGGCGCTCATTGCAAGCCTCGCAATGAGCGCCTGCGGGAGATAGGCTGCAATGAGCGCAGAAGGCGCTCATTGCATGCCTTGCAGGCGCTTATCGCGAGGCCCGTAGAACTAAGGCTGCTGCGGGACAAGGGCCGCAGTTGCAGAGCTGCAATGAGCGCAGAAGGCATTGTATACCCCACTTTTATGAGAGATGAAGTTCCCTACCTTACATCTCTATTGGTATAGCTGGTGATCTAAATATTTATAAATTAGATTTTGTATTACAATTATATCAAGTCTTTAAGCCAAATTTCATTACCAAGGGTAGTTCTCTTAATTTCTTTCTACTCAGATCATGATACCATAACACATGGTTGAGTTCTTCCTTAGTTATTAAAGTTTTTTAAATTTCCATCCATCTAGTTATATATTTTAGAGAGCACCATTTTGTTAAATGTGAAAGCATCACAACATTGCGGTAATCTACCTCTTCAGGTGATGCTAGACCACCTCTAGAAAAGTGTCTTCTCGCTATAACTTGTTTTATACATGCTTTTCCTTTTATATACAAATCTATCTATTAGACTCTGTAATCTTCTTAATAAATGTATGGGGACTTCTAATGAAATACTTCTTAACTAATATGCGATCTTTGGCAAACTCTACATTTTAGTCATTGAGATTCTCCCTGACCAAAGTAATGACATTATTTTCCATTTGAATAAAGTTTTTTGAAGATGTTCATATACATTTTCAGGATTGTTTCTGACTAAATTCTTTAAATTAATAGTGAATGTTATTGCAAGATGTGTGATACCATTATGGCTCCAATTATATTAAAAGTGTTGTCTTAAATAAGCACACTGTTCATTTTTCAAGTTTAACATAATAACTTCTGTTTTAAATATATTGCGTTTGTAAAGCAATATTCTACTGTATAAATCAATACTTTTATATAGATGTTTTAATGAGGACATTTGGTTTGTAACTGTTATAACTATATCATCCAAAAACAGCGTAATATTATGAGATTGATTTCCAATCTTAATACCTTCTATACCACTTGAGCTTCTAATCAGGTCTGCCAATGGTTCAATCATAAGTGCAAATACCAGTGGAGAGAGAGGGCATCCCTAATGAGTACCATTGCTGATAACAGTGTTTTTCTAAATTTAAAACCCATTCCAGATATGTATGAAGACAGGTTTACATACAAAGCTTTAATTGCACTTGAAGCACATTTGCCTAGACCAAATTTTTGCAATAAGATTCCCATAAAACCCCAACTGACCTTGTCAAAAGTTTTCACAGGCCTCCATGCTAATCCACAATATCACATTTTAAACCATGCTTAAGGCCAAAGTAAATCTCCCTAGCTATGTTAATCACCCATCTCAGAAACATTGCGAGAGAACTGCTACAAGTGACTGCGGCAAGACAGAGCTGAAAATTGTAATCGATTTTTGCACTAACAAAAGATTCTGGATTACTGCGTTAGACTTTTACATCAAAACCCTATGACAATAAGATGTTATGGATAGCTTGCAAAATAGGGCAGTTCCGTAACATCAAAAATACTATGTGTACTAAATACCACTCGCAAATGGTTTTAAAGCCATTGCGGAGCGCTGAAGCAGCAGTTAAAGAGACAGTATAGCACCAAAAAATAAATAAATACAAATGATGAAATTTCAACATTATATGACACTTAGCTGTCCAATATATTGTAATATTATGTCCGTTTCATTATACAACATCAAGGGTAACACAAAACCCAGTACTAAAGGAGTTAATACATATCAGGAAACCACGTTGTCTAGGAACAAATGCTCTAATGCATTGGCTATATACAGTATATGTATATACAGAATATGATATATATATATACATAATAATCACATTTTTATATATTGACTCTATAAATACATTTGTCACATCTATTAATTTTCAAAATATCTAAATAAATAAAATATTTTTTAGATTTATATTCAGAAATATATATGGTTTCTTGCTGCAGTTACGTTGCTTCTTCTCACTCATTATAACGATCATGACAATCTAATTTTCTATTAATTCCTAGAGCTTTTTCTCATCCATAAAGCTTGGTTTGGATGCTCCATACACTGAAATCTTTTGCGGATAAGGCTTTGGGTATGCATGTGGGCTGAGTGCCATAATGTGGGGATGCTCAAGATTTAAATTGACGTTTAAGGAGAGAAAAATAAAACTCGAGCAGCCGATTCCTCACGTTCTGTTAGATGCTTATGTTGGTTAGAAATTATGATTCCTGCTGCATTCAAAATGTATATTGTCATTAAAGACATTTTTTAAATGTTTTACAAAAACAGGCACAAATATTTTCTAATATGATTTACAAAGTCATCTGGTTCTGGTGCCTTTTGTATCTTCAAGTTTGAAATAGCTGTTTCAGTTTATTTAATAGTAATCTCCTGGTTTAGACTATCTGCTTCTTCTATCTGCTTCTTTTTTGGGTAAATTAATGTGATATAGAAAACTATTGATTTCTACTTTAGAGGGCTCCATAACATTCTCATTTGCCTCAAGATTACAAAGGGATTTATAATATTTATAGAATATTTCACCTATTTCATCAGGTTTAGTACAGGATTTTCATTTTCCCTTTTTCAATTTACTTTTTGTTTTAATTTGTTAGCTATAAGTCTCTCTACCCTATTACCCAAATTATGTTTTAATTGGTATTTTCCAGACAGATTTGTCAGCTTGTGTCAGTACTATCTGTTTAATTTGTATTTGAATTAAAGATAAAGCTTTTGAAGTAACTTAATTTGTCCATGTTTGTTGGCTCTTTCTGCTATGATTAATTTAATATAGGGTTATCTTTATGTTGTTCCTCTTTGTTTCTTTCCTTGTGCTGACCATCCTATAAAAAGCCCTCTAATATATGCATTTTGTGTATTCCACAGTATTATACTTGACTTTGCTGAACTCTGCTATATCTTGATAAAATAAAAAATGCTTTCTTTTTTGGAGACCTAAATAGAGAAGTATCATGACTGATTTCTGGGACTCTTACACTTTCTGCCATGTATGTTAGTTTGACAACAAATAGTTAACTGCAGGAATTTAAGTATATGGCCCGCCTGGAACATTTGTTTGGTTAGAGAGGGCACTGGATGGAGATATGGGGTAATGACAGCCGAAACGCATACAGCAAAAACCTCCAAAAACAATGAAAATTATAAAAAATAAATTACGGGGGTACAGCCAGGACCTCTGGGGTGAGGTTGCACGCGAATTAAAGTCGATTGTACGCAGTTTCGACACTTGAAAATCGGTTAAGCGTGAAAAAAACAGCGGCGTAAATAAATGAAAACAAGACTCGACGACCCCAAAGCGTAGAAAACACTGACAAGGACGTACAACTTTTGATTACGACCCGCGGAACTTAGAAGAAAAAAATACAATGTCGCAAAAATACGAGGTTAACGGACGAAATGCGTACATTCAAAAACAACACAAAGCAATACAAAATACAACAAAAAACAAAAAAACAGAAAACACACAGAGCATGGGGGGACAGCCATGACATGTGCCACAAAGGTTGCACGCTAATTAAAGTCCAATTTAAGGAGGCGGAGCTAGCGTCCAAGGCAGCAGGACGCGCTGAGAGAGAGCTCCGGGATCTGAGCCAAGGTTCAGGGGTTAATTAATCCCCAAAAGGGTCTGAAGACTCCCCAGTACCATCGGGGAGCATCAGGTGAAGCTGGCCCGACCCCCCCAGGACGCCCTAACCTGCGGAGGAGAGACGCCGACGGAGCTATCGTCGCCCTTGGCTGGGAAGCTCCGGAGCAGGGAGCAGCTGCACAGCCTGCGTCTGTGCCGGCCTGAACGGGCCATCGGATGAGCCACAGGAGGTGGGTGAGTTGAACCCGGTGTCCCCGGGCGCCCAGAACCTAAGGCAACGGCAGAGGTGAGAGGAGAGGGCACTGAGAGAAGGCACAGAGGAGGCCGCCATCTTGTGAGGCGGGCAGGGAGGCCCAAAGAGCTGTACAAGGTGCGTGGAGCACTCAGAGCAGCAGGACAGCTGCAGGGGGGAGCCAGGAGGGCACTGAAGAGCCCTGTAGGGCCTGTTGCAAGGAGCCCAGGGGTCGGCAAGGAGAGGCTGGGTGGAGGAAGAAACCCCGCGAAGAGGCGGCGGCCATCTTGTAAAGCCATGAGGCAGGCCTGAGTAGGGTAATGCCTCTGCATCCCCATTCCCTGCCTAGAAAGCTTGAGACTGGCTAAGTGCTATAGACACCCTATGCTAGGGGGAGATCACAAGCATACTTGCACTAAAACTCTACTAAGCTCCCCTTTTGCAGAGAAGGCAGACACAGAGACCTTAACAGCTACTAGAAGGGACTGTCTTTATCTGACTCACACAGCAACAAGTGCCCACATCTGCACTCTGACTCTGACAACACCAAGCCCAGAGGTTATTCGCTTAATGATGCCTGAAGATATTGCAACTTTACTGGCATTGAAAGCGACACTAAGGGTTGTCCTTACTACCCTCTGACTCAAGTACTATAGGGGCTTGCTCAGGACTCTATGATTCTAAGGCCTGGATACTGACCCTAAGGGGACAAAGACTTTGCACTGCTTATAAGACTGTAGATGGGGGCATACATCCTCTTTATTTTCATCTTCACTACTACTGCCTTATTACTAGTGGTGACAAGATTTGCCTTTCCTTGTGTGGCTGCTTCAGCCGTGGCCTGTGCTCAATATTGGTACAAAAACAAACCAAGCATCCTATCATCACTGGAAGGAGCAGCACTGTCACCTACTGGTGCTCAGAAAATAGTGCAATCCAGCATTCAACAAGATCCATCACCTGCACCAGATAGAGCATTGACGCCATCTAGTGGGACATTGATGAAAGCAGCTTGGGCCTACTGAGAGCACATGATTGACAGAGCTCAACAATACTTTGAGATGTAACTACAGCGGCCCTACATGGCTCTAGCCGGCAAGGACCAAAAAGGAAAAAACACCAAGACACCATTACAGAAACTGGGTGTATCCTGACAGCACCGAGCACAGCGGATCTAATTACCTGAGAGGATATAGCTGCAGCGGAGGGGTCTCATCAGAGCAACTGGCTAAATGCCTAGGCGCTCAATAGCCAACCTGGAGACAATCAGCGGCGCAGAAATGGGGAAAAATAAAAAATCCTTACCGTCAAAGAAAATTGACGAGCATTTTAAAACTCTGGAAGCATTAGAAACACCGGCACTAGACCTCGCCTCAGAGCAATCGGACATCTCAGATTTAGACTCTCAGGAGGTATCCTTACAGCCGGAGGTATCCATCAATAGTGCCTCAATGGCAAGAATTGAAGCGCTCCTGGCCTCCCATATCAACGGAGCAGTCACGGCACTGCAAAAAGACATACAAGAGATCGGACAGAGGACTCATCAACTTGAGGAAACCATGGACCGAGTGGTAGAGGCGCAGGAGAAGGACAGGGCCAACATTGCTGGCAATTCCTCCCGTATCTCGGATATAGAAGATAAGCTGGAGGACTTGGAGAATAGATCCTGAAGATTTAATTTGAGGATTAGAGGAGTCCCCACGGCTATAGTCGATCTACCACGCTACCTTAAAGGCACGATAGATGAGATCCTCTCAGGATACCCGGACCACGAGTGGGAGGTAGAGCAAGCGCACAGAGCCCTTGGGGGGAGCCGCAATCAAGACCTCCCTAAAGACATCATTGTCCGGCTTTTGCGCCAACAATCCAGAGACCTGATCCTCGCAGCTACCCGCAACAAGACCTCGATCACTGGTCCTGACGGGGCTAAGCTCCAGTTTTTTGCGGACCTTTCTACAACTACGCTACAAAGACGGAGGCTGATGAAGCCGGCCCTGGAAGTGCTGCTACGCCATGGCATCAGATATCGCTGGGGATTCCCCTTTGCCCTGATCTTCTCTGTGGGAGGTATCCAATATACAACACGCTCCCTAGATGACTGCCAAGAGCTTCTCAAGCGCCTAGAACTGATTGGGGGGGGGGGGGGGGGGGGACACAGCTCCTATGGCATCTGCTTCAGCAACTTTGCCTCTTCCGCAAAGACAGTGGTCTGAAGTGACCAGACAAAAGAGGCCTGCTGATCACGTCCCAAAAACTGCCAACAGACGCCCCAGCCAAAACATGGTCACGCTGACGCACTAGCACAATTGTCTTTATCTTCAGGACTGTTCAAAACGAGGGTTTGACTAAAGAGGCACCATGCTATCAAAAAGTCCTGTTTCCTTTTTGCTTTTTTCTTTGTTTGCTTTTTTGCTGCTACCTCGGGGAGACTCTCAGGAGGGTTGCTCAGAACTGAGCTAGCTGTTCTGTACTACCTTCCCCCCCTACTTTTTGCCTTTTGGACTGGCTCCCGGAGGAACTTTTGCTACGAGTTGTACCCAGCTGACAAAAGACTTTTGAACTGTTATTAACCATGTTTTGCTTTTCCTTCCTACCTAGCAGGTTGTAGTAGACTGTTAAAGACACACCTACTGTTGCTAATTGAGGGAACAATATTTAGCATGGCGAGACCCACTCTTGCTGGTCTAGGTTTAGCTGTTTCTACTGTTTATAATTAATGTAAAGAGTTTTGTTATTAATATTTGCACAAATTATTTATAGATCAGGTCACTCTATTACGGTAACACTCCTTTTATCTTATTTATGATAGTCCTTGCCGGCAGGAGCTGCAGTGGAACCTGCTAGTACTTTAACGGATAGACAGGAATAGGTTAGGGCTAGAGGTCCTAAGAATGCTTGATTTTTCAATAACCACTCTATTTGTTCTTCTCACAACTTTTTGTATTTGTGCTCACCTAACATTCACTTACCAACCCTTGCTCACCCTTCCTATACTGGGTTTGGAACGAAGCAATCCATTCTTTGATTATTGTGTCCCGGTCACAGCATCCATTTTTAGAGTATATCTAAGCCGGGATCAGCTATTGACGCTTTTTACCCGTCCTCCTAATGCCAATCACCATCCACATAATTTAAACTACCCACATCCTTTGCCTACTTGCCTCCTGTGCCCCTTTAGCATTCCAGGGGTCTCAGGGCATAAGCGTAAAGATCCTTATTTGGTGGAGGCTTTAGTGGTTGCCTGCTTGCAGGTCAACAGGCACAATCTAATTCCATTTACAATTACATTAATCAAGCCAAAATTAAGCCAACTGTTTTTTATGATAGGGCACCAGGGGGTGGCATCAAAACTCACGCACTCTCGCTTTTATATTCTAACTAGAATCAAGCCTGCTAGAACTCGCTCACCCAGGGCTCGACCACTTCCACACCTCCAGAAGGAGAAGCCGCTCCTCACTCCCTCCTCGACAGCACGCCGGAAAGGTAAGGCTAGTTTAGCATATCTGACAGACACCTTGTTAATTTACCCATGCCCATAACAGTACTCACTCATAACGTGAAGGGCTTTAACTCTCCTTTCAAACGGAGGAAGGCCTTTTTATACTATAAGACTTACAAACCATCTGTAATATTCCTACAGGAGACCCACTTCGCTAGGCATAAGACCCCTACATATCTTAACAAAGATTACCCTCAGTTCTTCCACTCCACCCACACTTCCAAAAAAGAGGGGGTAGCAATATTGCTACATAGGAACCTCCAATTCCAGTTAACATCCAAACTGATAGACTGGGAAGGTTACTTTATTATTATAAAGGGTACGATCCTGGGAAACACGATTTCTCTGGCTTCCTTCTATGCCCCCACAACGGCACCACATAAGGCCCTAATAAGATTTTTGAGGGCACTGGAAGGGGGGGACTGGGGGAACTTAGTGATAGGAGGAGATTTCAATTTAGTCTTAGACCCAAAGGCAGACAAATCTAGGGCTACAGTGAGTGACCGATTCTCCAACAAAATTAGACAAATTAAGAAACTCCTGCACTTGGTTAGTCTGGTAGATGCCTGGAGGGGACTTCACCCGAGAGGGAAAGAATTTACCTTTTACTCACCCACACATGGCTCCTACTCGCGCATTGACACTATTTACATTAGCAGCTCACTTCTTGACAGTTCACATAGAGCGACCATAGTGCCTTGCACTTGGTCCGACCATTCAGCAGTTTTATTGGAAGTGGACCTGGGAAGTCAATTCAGCATACCTTACACCTGGAGGCTGAATGAATACCAAATCTCACTGCCTTCAACTCAGGAGCAGATAGAGAGAGAGTTGCTGGATTTCTTTGGGTCCAATGCGGGCAGGGAGACGAGAGCGGGATGGGTTTGGATGGCTCATAAAGCCTTTATAAGAGGAGTGTGCATTAAATTAGCTTCTCAGTTCAAAAAGCAGAATCTACAAAGGGAGAGAGATCTGGCGAGCAAATTGGCACGACTAGAGCTACAAAATCAGCTCTCCCCCTCCTCCACCCAGAGAACAGAGATTGACAAGACGAGGCTGGAGCTAGATAGCGTATTGTCCATAAAAACGGACAAGGCACTAAGACGGACGCAGCATCTGTTTTACAATAAAGCGAACAAGCCGGATAAATTGTTAGCCAGAAGCCTGAGAGCAAAGTACGCCCAATCCAGGATTTCCCAAATCAGGAATAAAGAGGGCGATCTCATATATAGCCAAAATGAAATACAAAAAGTTTTTAAGGAATATTACCAAAATATATACTCTACTAAACAGGTGGCCATGGAAAATAACATTGCTTCTTACTTAAACTCACTAGACCTTCCTCAAATCTCGCCCGATGATTTACACTCTTTAAATAAGGAAGTTACTGTCAAGGAAGTCCTAGAAGCGATTAAGGACCTAAAACTAGGAAAATCCCCGGGCCCGGATGGGTTCACCAATATCTACTATAAGAAATTCTCAACACTTCTGGCTCCTCATTTATGTAATCTCTTTAACTCGATACTGAGAGGGGAGATTGCCCCCCCAGAACTAAACCATGCTTACTTAACAGTATTCCCTAAAGAGGGTAGAGATCAGAGAGATGCCAAAAATTATAGACCTATATCACTGCTTAATGGGGATGTCAAGTTGCTTGCCAAGATCTTCTCTCAAAGGGTCTCAATATTCCTTCCCTCCTTGATTCACAAAGACCAGGCAGGGTTCATCCCGCATAGGCAAACTGGCGACAACATCAGGACAACTCTAAATGTCATCCATTTGGCTAGGTCTAGGGGGACCCTGGTCTGCCTGCTCGCATTGGACATAGAGAAAGCGTTTGACACCTTAGAGTGGCCCTTTCTGTTTGCCACGTTGGCAAAGTTTGGGTTTGAAGGCAACTTCTTAAACTTATTACACACTTACTACACGCTACCCAAGGCCACCTTGAGACTACAAGGTTCCCAGACGGCTAGTATTAATATAGAGAGGGGCACGAGACAGGGGTGTCCCCTGTCCCCACTGCTCTTTGCTTTGGCCATAGAGCCCTTGGCCCAGGCGATAAGAGCGAACTCCTCTATAGAGGGGGTGCGGGTGGGGCATCAGCATCTAAAATGTTCTTTGTTTGCTGATGATCTACTGTGCACTCTCTCGAATCCTAGCTCCTCCATAGACGCCCTACTGGGCACAATCAATGAATATAGCACTCTGTCTGGACTGAGATTGAACCATAGCAAGACAGAAGCCTTAAGTGTGGGCATTCCTAGGGACATCTTGGACCATCTACAAAAGGTACACAACTTTCTATGGCCTACCTCTTACATTAACTATCTGGGGATAAAGTTGACTAACTCACTAGCAGATATTTATAAAACCAACTACCCACCCCTATTTAGGACCCTTCGAAGGGACTTAGACAGCTGGACAAAAAGGCAGATTTCGTGGACGGGCCGAATAGCCACGGTCAAGATGAACATCTTGCCGAGGCTGCTTTATCTGGCCAGGACTCTGCCGATCCAAATTAATAACAGGGAATTGGCACAGTTTCAAGCCCAGGTCTTTAGATTTGTTTGGAGGAATAGACCCCCTAGGATCGCCAGACATACTATGTATAAACATAAGTCTAGGGGAGGACTATCCTGCCCTAATTTTAATACCTACTTTAGGGCAGCTCAAATTGCCTCTATACCGTTGATACATTCTACCACCCTACAGCCCAGCTGGGTTTTTATTGAAGAGCTACAAATGGCCCCATTAAAATGGGAAATCATTTTATGGGCTCCGAGTTCGCACACGTTTGACTCCCAAATCCATAACCCTATAACTAAATTTACACTGAAAATATGGAAATGGGCTAGGAAAGAACATAAGCTGATTCACCCCGTATCACCTCTTACTTCAATATTTACATCAACCTCTCTAGCGACCACCCTCACAGCTGACTCCAAAGCATTCTGGACTATACACAATTTAGACAAACTTGAGGCATGGTTTGAGGGTGACAGAATTATTTCTTGGGCAGAAATGAACAGGAAAATAGGGATACCACACCAAGAAATGTTTAACTATATCAAAATTAGACATTGGGTTGAGGAGATACATAGGATTCATGGCCCGCCCAAAGGATCGTGGATGTCAATAGTATGTAAAAACACAAACTTAATTGGAGGAATCTTAGGTTCACTGTACACTATGTTTAATGCCCCAAAGGCTTTGTGGAAGCCTGCTTACACATTGAAATGGGAGATAGACATGCAACAAAGCTGGGAGGGGGACAAATGGGCGGAATCCTTTCTGAGCCTATCTAAGGGCTCATATAACTATAGCTTGCTAGAAACCTCATTGAAAATCTTACATCGGGCATACATGACTCCTGTCAGGCTAAATAAGATATCTCCAACAACTTCAGATAGGTGCTTTAGAGGATGCCGGGGTAGGGGAGACTTTATTCATACGTGGTGGAAATGTCCTAGAGTGGCTAATATTTGGAATGAAACTACCAAATTAGCTTCACGAATTCTTAAATCTCCCCTAGAACCATCAATCTCGACTTGCCTGTTGGGAATTCATTACCAGGGGCTAAGTAATAAGGGGAACAAATTGGCCCAAATGATTTTTTTAGCTGCCAAAAATATAATTGCTAGAAGATGGAAAAGCAGTCATATCCAATTTCAGGAAGTCATAAACACAATAAATTATCTTTGCATTAACGAGAGAATGACTCACACTTTGTTGGACACTCACCACATTTACCTAGAAATTTGGGGACCCTGGATTCAGTCTCCAGATAGCACATTGTAAGGTCTGGACAGGAAAGAACATTACATTTTGGCTAACAGCGGTGGCTTGTCTGGGGAGTGGAGTGTGGAGCGGACTGGAACGGGTAGAGCCGGGAAGCGGAGAGGCAACTCATCTAGACGACAAAAGGTACTGAGGGTGGCATGGGAGATCATGGGAATGGATGTGGTGAGGAATACTTAGGAGTGGAACTTTAATTGCGTATCTACTTAAAACCATCACCAAAAAAGGAAAAAAAAAATGTGAGATATCTGGCTAAATGATTGTTTATTGATATGAATATTATATTTTAATAACAATGGACACAGTTATTTCAATAATTTCAGTTAACAGATGTTTGCAATGTAATTGTTTTTTATGTAACATAAAAGCTGTTGAATAAAAATCTTTAAAAAAAAAAAAAAAAAAAAAGTCCAATTTAACGAGTTTAGAAAATTTTAAATCGCCTAAGCGAGGAAAAAAATGGCAAACGAAAAAAAAATTAAAACGAGGCAACAAGACCCCGAAATGCGCAAAACACCGACAGCCACGTACGACTTTTGCCAGGAACGTTCGAGGAACTAAAATACACACTTAGGCTGCATGGGAAATGCTCGCGACCTAGGCAAAAGGCACTCAGTGCGAGGCTCGCAATGAGCGACGAAGGTCCTCAGAGTATAAAAAGCTTTACATTGTGTATCAAACAGCATTGCCATGGCTTAAAATTGAGCGTCTTGCTATGAGGCCAAAGGCGCTCATTGTGAGCCATGCGATAAGCGCTGATGGCGCTCAGTGCGAGGCTCGCAATGAATGCTGAAGGTCCTCAGAGTAGAAAAAGCTTTATATTGTGTGTCAAACAGCATTGCCATGGCTTAACATTTTATTGCCCTGTCATTTTTGACGGGCAAGTCTCTAGTTATGGATAATGCACTAGCAAGAAAGCCTCACATTCTACAGGAGGCTACAGCCAAGTACTGCTTCAGGCAAATTGCAAGAGCATGTTGGTGAAGATATTTCTGGACTTATTTTTCATAATGCATACAAAAATAAATAGATTAAAAGCATATTTAAACTTCTTGGATTATGAATGCAACTATTTTTTTTGCATTTTTTGCATGAACAATCCCAGAATAAACATTAATACATTTATAATAAATTTTATCTGACATTTGCAATTTTTTTCAGTTTTCCGAGACGTAATATTGAGAAGGAATGCCCCTAAAAATCCAAGCTAAATTAGCATAGGGCGCACCGCCAATTAAGTTGCATTTGAATTTAACTTGATTGAAAAACTGCCGTTTACATCAAGAATTGATCCCATGAAGAATGAGCGTTCACAAGGGACTGTTCGCGCAAGTTAAACCTACCTCATGTGAGGTCTCTACATGTGAGTGCAATGTTGTATCAGTTCTTGCGTCTGTTCATTACACTTTCTAGTTTATGACTTATCTGAACTAGGAGGTGTTGCGCTGTCTTTCCCCTATCCCTTTTTGTATTTTACATGACCTAAGACACTTTGTGAACAGTGTCCAACGAGAGAGCAGCAAGCTATTTGTATTCCAAGGAAATTGATACATGCAGGCTAGCAGGCACCCTGAACTATCAAATAACTGTACAAGCCCCCCAATCCCGAGCAGTAACCCAATCTGCCCTGCTGAAACAGGAGGGACACTTAACTCCATTGTGGAAAACAATTCCACAGGCCTCCCCTGCAAAGGGCCTGATTCTGGGTGTGCAGGGCAGGCTTTTGTCATTATTTCCCTGTACAAATTCCAGGGAAGAAATGAATGCCATGGTGACCCCTGTGGATTCCCTGCCAGCACAAACCCCACAGGCAAGTGCCCAACCCTGCCTATTAGATTAGGAGCATAATAATATTCCATTGTAGCAAAAACCCAGTAGGTACCCTGCCAACTGGATCTGCTAGCTGACATCAAAGATCTGGGCCTTAGCTGTAGCCTCCATCACCCTGGATTGAACCATGATCTGGGTAATTCCAGCTTTCCTTGCTTGGGCCCACAATGTGGAGTGTGGTCCCAATTTGGCTTAGCCGGGACTCTGTGTGTTGGAGTCTCAAAGCTCATCCCTTCTCATGACCTCTGGCTAGCTTTATCAATTATTTACAGTCCATTATAATATTTTGCAAGGGCCAGTGAGAACAGCTGCTCCAATCCAAACCTTCCACTTGGCCTGGGTTCTGCAAATAGTCCTTTGTGCCCCTTTGCAGAGCCACACTTTCCACCCAAGCCAGTCCAAAAAGCTGTTATGCTGTACCTAAATCAGTCCATGGGCCTATGGGACCAAAAGCGGGCACTACTTTTCCCCCTCTCCAGGTCTGCTTGATCAGTGTTTGAGTCCAGGGGTGTCCTCTCGGCCTTCTAGTTTACCCAATACCAGAAGTTCCAGGCTGGGAATCACGCTAGGAGACAGTTCCTAGGGTGCCATTGCCATTCCAACCCCCCAAAACCAGGGCAGATGCCCCCTTCTTCCCCACTCCCTGAGTAAAACACCCCCCTTGGGAGCCCAGAAAAATAGTAATTCCAAGGAGGAAAATTGTGTTCTGGTCTGTAGGCTCCAATCCTTGAGGTTGTACCTGGATCAGCATATCACATCTCCCTTCCTGTGGAACCACCACTTGGGCATAACACTCACCTCCTTCCTTCCTCTGGAACCACCACTTGGGCATGGTCCTCATGTCCATGGTTACAGTGTTCACTGGCAGGACCTCATTGCTCTCTCTAGCTGCTACATCTTGGACTGTAGTTATTTACAGTATTGAAGAACAGTTCATTACCTCCTCTTCCCAGGGCTAGTGGCATTACTGCTCTCATACAGACTTCCCCTTGAGGGATCAATCAGACTTTCTCTGTTTTAACCACTGCTTTGTTGTTATCAATGGTGCCCCAACCATCAGGTATGGTTGGTCCCCTTGGTCTGTCAAAGTCCCAACATTGTTCTCTGCGTTTGCCTCTTGATCCATGGCTGGGTCCTGGACAGTAGTTATCCACATCCCCACCATGCAAGGTTCACAAGCCATACCTAGTGCACAGTCCATTTCCTGCTCCAAGGGCTGATGGGTATGGCTGCTCCAATCCAGACTCTCTGTGAGGAATTGACTCTGCTGGGTTTTGAACCCTGGTCCCCAGGCTGCTATACCTCTTCCCTACCACTGCGCCAGCCTGCCTTTGTGAATTTCTTTGAGATCTGATAACCTTGACTCTGCTAGCAATTGTATCAGTGCCTAAATCTCTTCAGCTGTGCCTGGTCAGGTGTCTGGTCCTTGGCCTATATAAGGCACTTCCTGTCAATGTACCATGCCAGATTATTGTGTGGTTCCTGATCACTTCAATAAAGCTTGTTCCTGTTTCACCTACAAGTTGCTCAACTGGATTATTGCTGACCTTGGCTGCTGGTCTCCACAACCCTGTGATTCCTATATCATTACAGAATAATCTGGCCCTTTCATGGAGACCGCCGGGACAGATTCTGCATTGGCCCAGCAGGTTGCTGGAACTGTGCAGACCCAGGCACAGACCATTCAAGTGATGCAGGACCAGGTAGCTGAACTGCAAAATAAAGTTCAGTCAATGCACAGTGAGTATACCAGCTACAGGGCACGTGATGTTGTGGCTGCTACTGTTACACCTACCCAAGACGCCCGCTTGCCCCTACCAGAAAAGTTTGGAGGAGATTTCAAAAGATTTAGGGGTTTCCTAAATCAATGCCGTTTCCACTTCATGATGTTACCTCACCGATTTCCATCTGAAAGAGAGAAGGTGGGATTTAATTTTCCCTATTCAAAGATGAAGCCCTGGCTTGGGGCTCCCCTCTTCTGGAACAGGACAGTCCAGTCTTGGGTAATCTAAATGACTTTCTTGAGGCCATGTGCCTAGTTTTTGATGACCCCAATCGATGTGCTACAGCAGAAGCCACTCTCCTTCATTTGCATCAAGGGAGGCGCTCTGTGGCTGAATATGCTGCTGAATTCAGACAGTGGGTTGCTGATACTACCTGGAACCAATCAGCCCAGAGGTTCCACTTCAGAAAAGGTCTCTCAGAAGCTATAAAAGATGAGTTAGCTCGTGTTGATCTTCCTGCTGACTTTGATGCATGGCTATCCGTATTGATCGGAGACTGTCTGAAAGAAGATTGGAAAGACAGGGCTCTTTTAGACCAAGTGCTACTCCTATTTCCTATTCAAGAATTTCTACTCCGACCCCACAAACACCTACAGACTCTGAGCCTGAGGCTATGCAGGTAAATCTAATAAGAGGGCCATTATCCAATGAAGAAAAACAGTGGCGACGCACTCACAATTTATGCCTGTATTGTGGTAGTGCAGGGCACTATGCCATCAATTGCCCTAGCACATCCAAAAGAACAATAGCTATGGCTGCTGAGGGCGCACAGATTCGACACCAATCCCAGATTTCAGATCAACTGGATTCTGTCACACAACCCTTGTTTTCTCTGGCTCATGGTGAAGAGGGTATGTTGACTCAACATCCTCATTTTGTGGTGCCTTTCACGTTGCAATGTGGTGATCGTAAAATTTCAACTACAGCTATGATAGATTCTGGAGCAGGCGGAAACTTTATGGACATTAAATTTGCAGCAGGAAATAGAATTCAGTCTATCCCTAATTCTTCACCTGTGTTAATGGAGACAGTAGACGGTTCTCCACTTACGTCTGGCCCGGTTACACATGAGACTGTGCCCTTAAAGTTGACTCTGGAAGTGAATCACCATGAGGCTATCTCTTTCCACCTAATTTCCCCAACACCGTTTTCAGTGATTTTGGGGGTACCTTGGCTTGCTCTGCATAACCCACAAATTGATTGGAAGATCAGAACTTTGTCCTTTCCTTCAGGACACTGCTTAATGAATTGTCAACCCTCTAAGGTAACACCTGTTGCAACAACAATTAATGAAATGGTTGCTACAAACTTGACTAAGCTTCCGCTACAATATCGGGATTTTGCAGATGTCTGTGATAAGAAGAATGCTGATCAGCTTCCACCCCACAGGCCTTATGATTGCCCAATAGAGCTGTTGCCTGGGGCTGCTATCCCATTTGGCCGTATATATTCCATTTCTGAGCCTGAATTGAAAGCTCTTTGTGAAGACTTACAAGAAAATCTTGCCAAAGGCTTTATTCGACCATCTACTTCTCCAACAGGAGCTCCTATATTCTTTGTAGAAAAGAAAGATGGTAGCCTACGGCCATGCGTTGATTACAGGGACATTAATATCATCACTATTAAAAAACGCTACCCCTTGCCTCTCACTTTTGGAGAGACTTCGCTCAGCTAAAATATTTACGAAGCTTGATCTTCGGGGGGCATATAATCTGGTTCGCATAAGACCAAATGATGAATGGAAAACAGCTTTCAGAACCAGGTACGGGCATTACGAATATCTAGTAATGCCATTTAGGCTGTGTAATGCCCCTGCAACTTTCCAGCATCTTATCAATGATGTACTACGAGATCTACTGGATCAGTTTGTTGTGGCATATTTGGATGATATCCTTATATTTTCTGATAATCTTGAAAACCACAGAAAAAAGGTCTGTATAGTTCTGGAGCGCCTTTGTACCCACCACCTATACATTAAACTGGAAAAAATGTGAGTTTGAACAAATTCAATTCCTGGGTTATGTAATAACTCCCAAAGGTTTAAGTATGGATGCAAGTAAAATTAAAGATGTGCTGGACTGGCCCATCCCCAAGAATGAAAAAGATATTCAGAGATTTGTGGGGTTTGCCAATTTTTACAGGCGTTTCATTAAGAATTTCTCTGCCGTTATTACACCGATCACTGAACTCACACGTAAGGGGACTCCTTTTCAGTGGTCCGATAAGGCTGATACCGCATTTTCCCGATTAAAGACTCTGTTTACATCTGCCCCCGTCCTGGTACATCCCCAGCCGGAATTACCATTTATTGTGGAAGTTGATGCTTCTGATTCAGCTGTTGGTGCTATACTGTCTCAAAGGACTGGACCTAAGCTGCTGTTACATCCGTGCGCCTTCTATTCCCGCCAGATGGTGCCAGCAGAAAGAAACTATGACATAGGGAATAAAGAACTATTGGCTATAAAAGCTGCCTTCACCGAATGGAGACATCTCTTGGAGGGAGCCACCCATCCAATTACTGTCCTCACAGATCACAAAAATCTGGAATGTATTCGATCAGCTAAGAAACTGTCAGCCAGACAAGCACGCTGGTCCCTATTCTTCTCGAGGTTTAATTTTTTGGTTACATACTGTCCTGGCTCCAAGAATGGAAAGGCGGATGCCTTGTCTAGAATAGCTGACCCCCTCCATACTACCGTAACCAAGACCACCATCTTGCCGGAGGATATATTTATAGGAGTCACATTTCCTTCTGATCTGATGTCTCGCATTAAAAAGGGCTATGCTGAAGACCCAGATCTTCGTGATCTCCATATGACGATGCTTAATGGGTTTTGGATTTTTCAACAACGTCTGTTTGTTTGCTCCGGAGTCAGTGCGACTGGACCTTTTACGTCTCTACCATGACTCAAAACCAGCAGGTCATCCAGGAATCCGAAAGACACAAGAGCTACTCACCTTATCTTTTTGGTGGCCCAAGTATTATGAGGATGTTAAGAAGTATGTGTCCTCTTGTGATGTATGTGCCAGACATAAGACTCCTCGCTCATCCCCTATTGGCTTGCTTCAACCTCTTCCGATTCCTCATCGTCCCTGGGGATCTATATCCATGGACTTTATTGTGGAACTACCTCCCTCTAGGGAACACACTACCATTCTTGTTGTTGTGGACAGGTTAACTAAGATGGGTCATTTCATACCAGCTCGTGGTCTCCCTTCAGCTAAACAGACGGCTGACCTGGTTATTCAGGAAATTTTTCGCTTGCATGGAGTGCCTGATGAAGTAGTTTCTGACAGGGGAGTGCAGTTTACGTCTCGTTTTTGGAAACATTTTTGTTCTAATCTAGGTATTAATGTAAATCTATCGTCAGCTTTTCATCCACAAAGTAATGGACAGACTGAGCGAACCAACCAGACTTTGGAGCAATATTTGCGGTGCTATATTAGTTACCTGCAGGATGACTGGCTGGATTTTCTACCCACGGCGGAGTTTGCCTATAACAATGCCCAACACTGCTCCACTTCTTTGAGCCCATTTTTTGCCAACTATGGTTACCATCCAACCTTTCTAGTGAGTCTCCCAATTACTACTTCCATTCCTGTAGTCGCTGATCGGCTAACCACCTTACGAGATTCCCAAGACCTGTTGAAGGAGACTCTTTCGAAGGCTCAGGAATGTTACAAGAGAGCTGCTGATAGGCATAGAACGGAGGCCCCAGTTTATCATGTTGGTGACAAGGTTTGGCTGTCAACAAGGAATCTTAAGCTTAAGGTTCCTTCTCATAAATTGGGTCAGAAGTTTATGGGACCTTTTGACATCATCGCTCAGATCAGTGCTGTCACTTTTCGTTTGCAACTTCCAGATTCCATGAGAATACATCCGGTGTTTCACGTTGCACTGCTGAAACCTTTCCATGTCAACACTTTCCCTGGCCGAGCCCTGCCTGCCCCACCTCCAGTCCTCGGGGATGGTGAGGATGAATACGAGGTAGAGAAAATTCTGGACTCCAGGATCTTCCGCAACAAGCTTCAGTATCTGGTCCGCTGGAAAGGCTATGGTGAGGAGGAGAGTTCGTGGGAACCAGTGGACAATATTCACGCTCCTGATCTTCTTCGGTCCTTTCATGTGCAGTACCCTGCTAAACTGGGTAATAGGGCATCCAGAGGCTGCACCTATAGAGGCGGGGGTAATGTGAGGAATTGACTCTGCTGGGTTTTGAACCCTGGTCCCCAGGCTGCTATACCTCTTCCCTACCACTGCGCCAGCCTGCCTTTTTGAATTTCATTGATCTGATAACCTTGACTCTGCTAGCAATTGTATCAGTGCCTAAGTCTCTTCAGCTGTGCCTGGTCAGGTGTCTGGTCCTTGGCCTATATAAGGCACTTCCTGTTTATGTACGTTGCCAGATTATTGTGTGGTTCCTGATCACTTCAATAAAGCGTGTTCCTGTTTCACCTACAAGTTGCTGAACTGGATTATTGCTGACCTTGGCTGCTGGTCTCCACAACCTTGTGATTCCTATATCATTACACTCTCCCTTGGACCATCAGGCTGACAGATGTCCTCTGTCCTCCCCACCGCCTTGCTACAAGCGATGATACCCTAGCCATCTGGGTATGGCTGCCCCCTGGTCTAGTAAGGTCCCAGGGCTACTTTTGTGTCTGCCCCATGGTCTTTGCTTGGCTTGTGGACAGTAGTTATCCGCCATAAGGGTACTAACATTACGCAGGTTATAACTGTCATAACAAAATAGTCCATGGTAGAACAAAATAGTGCATGAGTTCAGGGGATGTGACAGATGGGTCTCGAGCCATACAAGCCCTGGCTAATGGGGTTCAGGGGAGACCCCTGGCCCCACTTCCATATATTTTAAGGGAGAAATGGATAACTTATATGAGAAAACCCAACAAGTAAGACACAAAGCCCTGTAATTTGCAGTTTCAGACACAGCCCCATCTTGTCATAATTTTGAAACGTGGATGAGTCAAGTGATCTTCCATGCTTAGAATACCAAGCTGATATGTAGTTTTCTCCACCTTTGCCTCTAATTGCTTTCACTTTTCTACACCCTTGCCAAATTCTTCACAAGTTCTCCTTTGTCTTAATGTCTAGATGTTTGTTTTACCCTATGGTGTAGAAGAAAGTTTGATTGTGCGGTTTACTAACAGTCAACAATACCAACAGTATTGCATTCAATACTAAGAGTCAACAATAAGCTCAATACACCCTTGCATTCTTATTGTTTTTAGTGTCATTTTGTATATACGGCCTCCAGAATTGGATTTAATGCACTAGGTGATGTCTGATTTGGGATCTATAAAGGGGTGTAAGAGCCAGACTAATTCTGAGGGGGGGGGGTTAGAACTCATTGTATACACAGGCCGTAAAGTAGCTTATATATACATACATGCAAACATAGAAAGATCTGTGTGTGTGTGTGTGTGTAGGGGGGGGGGGGTCTCAACCCCCCCCCCCCCCAGTTCCTACACCCATGGATCTATAGATTGTGATTAGTTTTCTTCTGTTATTAATGATTATTTGCTTATTGAAATACAAGTAAACACCCCATTGTCTTTGGTTGTAGTACCTTCAAATGATCTGAAATCATCTGTAAATCTCATGTCCCATTTCTCCTATGTTTCCATTCCCACATTGGGATTTATGTGTCCTACTAAAAAAATATATCTACTATTGATGCCAGTCATTAGTGAGGAGCCAGGCAGAGCTTTTTTGTCAAGTCCGGTCATAAATGCTAAATTACGCACTTTGCTTCCACGCTGGACCACTCCTGTAAGATTTAAAGAGTTTCCAATTTGATTTAAATCCAGGAATGTCAACCCTGTAACAAATAGTTATTTCATCTGCAAAACATGCAAACTTTTTCTTGAAGCCTACTAACAATATCAGAATAAAATAAATCTATTAGATAATACAGACACCAGGCACGTTAATGGAAGCCTTGACTTCCGAATGTATTCCATAAACTATGACGCTGCTATCTATATTTCACCCAAATATTATATCCAGTCAAACATCTTGGAGTCCAATGCAATGCTGTAGTGTTGTGGAACGGCGTCAAATGCTTTATGAGAATCTATTCATGCCACTCAGAAAAGATGGGTCTGACATGATTTTTTATGCTGCCTAAAATATTTTAAGCAACTTGGGTTTGGATATGTCATAGGTGTTTCAAAATAATGACTAATTTCAGTTTATCCTTTTAAAGGGCCACCAAAATATTTTTCCAACTTACTATTAAGCTGTTGTTGTCCCGTTGTTCGGTCATGTCCAACTCTCCATGACCCCATGTATCTCAGTACAGCAGGTACATCTGTATCATATGACTTTGGTTGTACTTCTCCATAAGGTTATCTTAGCAAAGATACCAGAGGGGGTTGCAAGTTCCTTTTCTGAATTGTCTGGGCTCTCTGCTATGACCTGCCCATCTTGGATGACCCTATATGCCATAGCTCACAGTTTCATTGAAGTACACAAGCCCCTTTGCCACAAGGAGGTAGTATTACAGGCACAGGTAAGCTATTTAGCTATTTTAGATGTATATAAGTCATAAAGGTTGGATAAATAACAGGTGGGTGTAAGTGTTTAAATCCTCCCACAGCAAGATGGGGGTGATAATTCACAAGCAATAGAACAGAACAGTAAAGATGTTATGTTGTTATCGCCCATTCAGCCAAACATGTACTTCAAGTACCTTTTGTGGGAGCAGTGTTTCACAACATCATATCTAGACTATCTTTAAATTATTATTAATAGATCTATTTGCTTTCAAAAAAATAAATGTATGCTGTTTCATGGCCTGCTAAGCTATTTTCAAGGCCTTTGGGGTATATGAAAAAAAATATATTCTAATTTTGCATGAGAGACCCAATGACACATCTGTTTATACACAAACTTGCCTTGAGTATGTTACTGCCCAGGAAGTGGTAAAGTTAATAGGATATGTTGAGGCTGCCCAAAGCCACTTTATGCTGTCCGTAAATGTACTTTAATTATCTCAGGCTATTAACAGAACAGAAAAGAAGATGTTCCATTTAATTACATAGCAACGCCACAGCAATGCAGAGCTACACAGGCGGAGGAGGTCAGAGGATGCAGAGCTTTCCTGCAGGATTGCGCTGCTAACGTTATCTGCACAGCATCACTTACTTACTTGCTTAAGTGCTGGATATAATCAGTAGTTCATCATGCATTTTATTTTGATCCTAGAGTGCCATCTGCACATGCACAATACTGCTCATTTCTACACCTTTACTTTGATGAGCCTATAAACACCCAGTTATTATTATTATTATTATTATTATTATTTTTTTGTAGCGTGCCAACATATTCCGTAGCGCTGACCATGGATTGTGTCCATTCCCATTGCTGCTCTGCCCCAAGACTCTTTTCCATACCTCCTCTCCTACCCTTACCTCCTCTATGCGCAAAGCATAGCAGCCAGTCTCTCTCAACATCCACCTCATGCAGCACCCATAACTCTAAGCATCCATTCCTACATAGCCCCCAGTGTTTGTCATCAGCCATCCCCTCTCAACATCCATCCCCACACAGTACCAAACCCCTCTCAGCACATACCACCCATCCCTATCTCCTTTGTCCCCTCACAGAACCCATCCCCTGTACTTTGCTGCTGCTTTGCAGCCCTTGCTCTATCTCACCTCTTCCCTGATACGCATCCTCAGCATGCTGAACTGCTCCACACTGCCACCTCTTGGAGCTTCAGCTCTTTTTTATAAACAGACACGCACCTTGGTACACTGCACGACCTGCACCACTGGAAGATTCGCCCCTGCACACTGTTCTTTCACTGCATCTCTACTAAACCTTGGTGGCTCCAAAAACAGTGACTTTGTCACTGCACCAACATTTATCTAATTGATAATGAAACCACAGAAACGAAACTCTCACTGCATCTCTTCTACAATCTGCTACACCATGATGACCAAATATACAGGCAATAGTCTCTGCACCTCCAGTCTGCAACTCTGTACTCACCACATATATACGCACCTATCACTGCACCATCACTCTGCTATACAGTACTGACTCCATATAGCACTGGTTGCTATACTGACATTTCTTTCACACTAACAACAATGAGAATAAGCACTCTTGCACCATACAACAATTAGCCTCATTATTGATTCCCTCTCTTCTACATGACATGTAATATTATCTTTGTGCACCCATCTAAAAGACTTAAAACAAACTGTACTACAAGAAAAAAAGGCACTGATTTGTGAAGTCTATAACAAACTAAGACATAGCAGCTGTGCAAATCATGGGCAAAAATGTTTTGGGAAAATCATAATTGTGAATATTCTGTATATAATTAAAGAACTCCATGTTATGTTGGTTACATCTCTTCCTGAGAGCTGAGGAATGGGGATGTATTTCGGCGGAGAGAGGTAGAAGGGAAAAAGCATAGAGTTCAGTAAACTTTGTTAGATAATTGGATGAGACTGAAATTGACACAACACCCTTCTCCCTCACATGCCCAGAAGCAGGACGTTTGCACTATTAGATGCAACCACCGATCTCTAGAATTGTGAATGCCTGTATCATACATACCACTTCCACCAATATATCATGGATACCTCCACGGTCCAGTAGAGGCTTCAAAATCTATTTCTTTCTAATTAAAATCTAGGTTAATGACTTTTACCCAGCTTGATATTATACAGTTGTCCTTCTAATGTACTGCACGTCCCTTATGATTACACAGAATTGCAGGGCCGGGTTTAACTGTTCTGGGGCCTCTTATGCAAGAGTGGGAGGCAGGATGAGGAACAAGGAGAAAAGAAGACATGCGAGAGCAAGGAGGATAAAAACTAGCAACGAGGAACAAGAAAATACTGAAGGCTTTGAGAGTTGGTAAGGGAACTGGGGAAAGACAGGAAAACAAGGAGAAAGAAGCAACGGCATAATAAGGAAAGATCGAAGGTACAATTAGTTACAGAGGGAAAAGGAGGCATAAGAAAAACATTCAAATTGGAAAAAAAATATAGAGAGATGGAAACTAAGGGAAATCAGATTTGAGGCGACCATCATATCAGCCCCTCATCATGTTGCACCACCCTATGACTCACCACATCAAATACGTTATTTAATTGCAATATACACATTTATCACTGCACCTCTACTTTGATGACCCTGTTTACCCCCAGCTGACACTGCACATTTACTTTTCTTACTTCATGCACACTCAACTGCCATGAATATTCTGATAAATCTGCATCTTTTACTGCACTTTGACCAGGTGTGTAGGAGCCAGAATAATTCTGGGGGGGGGGATACAGCTCATAGTATATAATAATAGATCATGTAAGCATAGATACATCTAATCCCCCCCAGTTCCTACTCTGACTCTGCTACGCTATGCTAGTCCCACATACAGACCTCTGAATATGGGTTTAGCACAGTGATAATCAGTTACCAAGTGCATCTCATAGGGGTCACTTGGTAACTCCTGGCAGATGTACAGCAGCACTTATGGGAGGTATATGGTAACTCAGGCACTTACAGATGTATAGAGGCACTAATATGAGGCACATGGAAACTCACTCACTGGTAGATTTATATCAGCACTGATAGGAGGCACATGGTAACTTGGGTACAGGTGGATGCACCGCAGCACTGATAGGAGGTGTATGGTAACTCAGGCACTGGTGGATGTATTGCAGCAGTTATAGGAGGTATATGGTATCTCGGGCACTGGCATATGTATAGCAGCACTGATAGGAGGCACATGGTAACTTGGGTACAGGTGGATGCACCGCAGCACTGATAGGAGGTGTATGGTAACTCAGGCACTGGTGGATGTATTGCAGCAGTTATAGGAGGTATATGGTATCTCGGGCACTGGCATATGTATAGCAGCACTGATAGGAGGCACATGGTGACTCGGGCACTGGAAGATGTATAGCAGCACTGCTACGAGGCACATGGTAACTTGGGCACTTGCAGATATATAGCAGCAGTTATAGGATTCACATGGTAACTCGGGCACTGGAGGATGTATAACAGCACTGATAGGAGGCACATGGTAACTCGGGCACTGGCGGATGTTTAGCAGCACTAATAGAAGGCACTTAATAACTCGGGCACTGGAGGATGTATAACAGCACTAATAGAAGGCACTTGGTAACTCGGGCTCTGGAGGATGTATAGCAGCACTGATAGGAGGCACTTGGTAACTCGGGCACTGGAGGATGTATAGCAGCACTGATAGGAGGCACTTGGTAACTTGGGCACTGGCGAATATTTAGCTGCACTGATAGGAGGCACATGGTAACTTGGGCACTTGCAGATGTTTAGCAGCACTGATAGAAGGCACTTGGTAACACGGGCACTGTCGGATGTTTAGCAGCACTGATAGAAGGCACTTGGTAACTCGGGCACTGGCAGATGTATAGCAGCACTCATAGAAGGCACTTGGTAACTCGGGCTCTGGAGGATGTATAACAGCACTAATAGAAGGCACTTGGTAACTCGGGCACTGGCAGATGTTTAGCAGCACTGATAGGAGGCACTTGGTAACTCGGGCACTGGCAGATGTTTAGCAGCACTGATAGAAGGCACTTGGTAACTCGGGCACTGGCAGATGTATAGCAGCACTAATAGAAGGCACTTGGTAACACGGGCACTGGCAGATGTTTAGCAGCACTAATAGAAGGCACTTGGTAACTCGGGCACTGGCAGATGTATAGCAGCACTGATAGGAGGTACATGGTAACTCGGGCTCTGGAGGATGTATAGCAGCACTGATAGAAGGCACATTGATATTCTGCTAAACTCTACTCACCCAGACACAATAATCTTTATTTTTTTCATATAAAGATAATATAAAAAAATATACTTTCCAGTGTCCCTTTAACACAACTATACCCTTACTGCACACCATGTCTTCAACTGCATTAACAGTTTCTCATTCAGTTTATGGCGTTGTGGAATGGAAGTATCAGAATATTCTGTGAAAATATATCTCATACGTGAAGATTTACATCATCTTTTCTTATAGAAGAATGTCCATTAACCTTAAATAGACAGATCCCGGGAGCCTGCCTGCCTGGGCCCTAAATTACTTCTGACTCCTAAATATCTTTTACTGGTAAAATGCATGTGTAGGAATGCACTCCCTTGCTGACTCATAAAAATTCTTGTTGTAAAAAAGTGCTGCTGTCTCTTTTGTTCTTTTTCATATTTATTTAGTGTATTTGTTCTGTTCACATTTAACCAGTTTATGGCCATGTGAGTCTGATATATTTTTAAGTCCCCTGCTGCCTTTACCTTTTGTGTGGATGCATCAGTTTATTTATGAGCTACTTCTTTCAGTTTCTCTGTAATTAGGGCAGGTCCTTGTAAACTAGTGACATCTCTATAACATCTAATGGGAACACTGAAATTTTTGCTGCAACATTTCAGTTGCAGCATTCAAGGTCTCCTCCAACCATTGAAAGTAGATTAGCAGAAAACAAAATTTTTCCAACTTACTATTCAGATTTTGTGGTTTAATTGTTCACTTGTGTCTGTCTCCTAATGGACTGCAGCAAGCCAGGCACATCTGTCCGCTACTGCCCCTCTGAGCTCCATCAATCTCATGTTCATTGCTTCAATTACCTTATCTATCGATCCACACCTTTGCCCTCCCCTTTTTTGTGTGCCTTCAATCTTTCCCAGCATCAGATTCTTCTCTAGGGATTCCTGTCTTCTCATGATATGGACAAAATATTTGAGCTTCAGCCTCGTGATCAAACCTTCCAGTAAACAGTTTGTCCTGATTTCCAGAAGCATTGATTGACTGAATATTCTTGCAGTCCAAGGGACTCTAAACAGTTTTCTCCAACACCACAATTCAAAGGCGTCAATTCTACAGCGCTCAGCTATCTTTATGGTCCAGCTCTCACATCTTTTTATTACTACTGGGAACTGTTGTTGTTGTTTAGCGGTTCAGTTGCATTCGACTCTCCTTGACTCTATGGACCGCAGCACACCAGGTACATCTCTCAGTCACTACCCCTCTGCGCCTCTGTCCACTATCCATCTCCGCCTCTGTCGTCCCCTTCTTCTTGTGCCTTCAATCTTTCCCAGCATCAGAGTCTTCTCTAGGGAATCCTGCTGTCTCATGATATAGCCAAATTTTTTTCAGCTTCAGCCTCATGATTATACCTTCTAGTGAACAGTTTGTCTTGATTTCCTGAAGTATTGATTTATTGGATCGTCTTGCAGTCCACAGGAGTCTCTTCCAACACCACAATTCAAAGGCGTCAATTCTACGGCGCTCAGACTTCTTTATGATTCAGCTCTCATATCTGTATATTACTACTGGAAATACCTCAGTTTGAACTATGCAGACCTTTCTTGATAGTTTAATATCTTTACTATTTACAAGCTTGTCCAAGCTTACCATAGCTTTCCTCCCTAGAAGCAAACGCCTTTTAATTTCATGGCCACAGAGATATTGGATCCCAGGAAAATAAAATCTGTCACTGCCACCACTTCTTCCCCATCTATTCAGGAAGTGAGATTGTCGTTTGCCATGATCTTCGTCTTTTTAACATTGAGCAGCAGGCCAGCTTTTTTACTCTCTTCTTTTACCCTCATCAATATGTCCTTTAGTTCCTCCTCACTTTCAGCCATCAAGGTAGTATCATCAGCGAATCTGAGGTTGTTGATATTCCTTCCAGCAATATTCCATCCAGCCCGGCCTTATGCATGATGTACTCTGTGTATAAGTTGAATAAATAAGGTGACAATATACAAACTTGTCGCACCCATTTTCCGATCTTGAACCATTCTGTTGTCCCATGTTCGATTCTGACCTTGGCTTCTTGGTCTACATACAGATTCCTAAGGAGGCAAATGAGATGAGCTGGTACTCTCATCTCTTTAAGAACTTGCCACATTTGTTGCGATCCACACAGTCAAAGGCTTTAGAATAGTATATGCTTTTCTGGAACTCTTTTGCTTTCTATATCATCCATCAGACATTGGCAATTTGATCTCTTGTGTCTCTTCCTCTGCGGAACCCGTCTTGCACATCTGGTAGTCCCTGGTCCATATATTTAACTATGACGACCTTTGTTGATAGTGAAATATCTTTACTTTTTAATAGCTTGCCCAAGCTTGTTATAGCTTTCTTCCCCTGAAGGAAAAGTATTTTCATATCATGGCTGCAGTCAACATCTGCAGACATCTTGGATCCCAGGAAAATAAAATCTGTCACTGCCTCCACTTCTTCCCCATCTATTTGCCAGGAAGTGAGATTACTGTTTGCCATGATTTTCATCTTTTTAACAATGAGCAGTAGGTCAGCTTTTACACTTATCAATACACCCTTTAGTCCCTCCTCACTACAACCTTCTTGCATATAATATATAATACTGTATTTTTTTGCCCATTATCAAGTGTAGTTTTTGTAGCATATTTCTACAAATATTTTGTCAATATCTTCTTTTGCAAACATCAAAAATTGTATATAAAATACAATATGGATTAAAAATAGAAGCATGTGTTTTAATCATATATTTACATTATTAAAAACATTTTATATTTTGGTTATAGTTCAATTTCTATTAAATCATACACTTAGAGCATAATAGATGCTTTAGTATTAGTATTCAGAATTCTAAGTTTTAAGGGACAAGAAACTCATATTGCATTTAAAAGTGCATGTAATAAATGTAAAAAAAAATACCCTTGAATCAATGTTAAGTTAAACTTGTTTAATTAAAACTAACAGGAAATGGAACTGTAGACAGGGAGTTTGTACGAGTTTAGATCTCCTGTATGACTCATATAGCTATATTTATGCACATTGGCTGATGGATAAAGCTCCCAAAGACAATTATTTATTCAAATTGCTTTATCCTTTTAGATTGTAAGTTTGCAAGTTTTTAATCTTGTAATGTGCTTTGGAAACAAGCACTATGCACGTTTGATTTTAAGCTCAAAAACAGGGCCCGCCATTTTTTTGCAATGAGTTAATTTTGTTTTTGCCATGTACTTAACCCCTGTATAGTGCTACGGAATATGTTGGCGCATTACAAATAAATGATAATAATAATTCTTTAAAAAAAAGAAACATCCCTCTGTTTCCGATTCAACAATATTTCCATGGTCCCTTAAGTCTTATGTCCTCATTGTACTTCTCACTCTCGAGTAGGATATTTCTGGAGCTTTATAAACACAGGATAAGTGTAATAGAGGGGATGGATAGGGGTTAAACGAGGAGCAATACTAGAATAAGACACTAGATGGTAGTGGTGGGACCCCCAAATTCTCTCCTTGCTTGAGTAATCCAGGCTCTAGTTCCATATACACATATAACAACCCACTCTTAAGCTGTGTCTGTTTCTTCATCTCTCTCAGATGCACAGGAAAAGGATAGCACCCTCTTTGCTCCCAACCCTGTTCCTGCCCCCTGGGGGAGGATGTTGAGGAGAGGAGACTGTTTCTAGGAGAGGGGTAGCAGAGGTGTTGAGAAGTTGGAGCAGTGAGGGTCCTCTTTGTGAAGATGCTGCGGATCTGTGTCCTGCTGCTGTCACTTCTCAGTCCCTTGGAGGGAGAACAAAGGACCTTGGGTCACTCATCTGTCACCGGTAAGATCTCTCCCCACTTCTCTTTTGATAGCATTAATAAATTAAGTATGTGTCTTTTCCTATGTACACGTGCATTTGTTCATTTCTGTATATATGTGTCTTTGCTTGTAAACATATGAATATCTGTTAGCGGTGTAAAAGATAGAGTCCATAATTATTTTAATAATTCCCGGTCCCTCAACTGGCTGTTTAACGCATTTATGCGACTAATGTGCAGCTCAATAAGCTAATTAGTGCCTCAGAATACTTGTTATGCGTGATGGAGGCATATAACTGAATGACAACATTGAGGATCATTGTTTTGGCCATTACAGAGACAGAAAAGCAGACTTTAATTCTAATTAGCACATCGAAACAGATGTTATTCAGTGGCTGCTCATTTGCATAAAAATGCAACACAAACAACACTTAATACAATGTGTACTCAGATTTTTTTTGGGCGGTGACAGTGTTCTTTTATTTTTTGGTGTTTTTTACAGCTTTATTTATTCTATAAATGTAAGGGTTAAATAGATTCTAGATTAATCGCTTTGGTGAAGTCATCTCAACATTTCGTTCCACTTGGCAACCTTTGATATGTTAGGATGGGATGCTGTGCAGGCTTATGTATGTTAGATGCTTGGCAAGTTAATCTTTTGGAGTAATGTTCTGCAATTTTCTTGATGTGTAACTACGACTGAGATGTTCTGCTGTGCCACATTTTCTTTGCTCTCTATATTCTTTTCACACCGGTGCTCCAGTCCAGCTTGCCACTATCCAGAGCCCACACGGCAAATCCTAACAAGCAGCCCACACAATCCCTTCAGCACAACCAACGTCTGCCAGGCATGTAGGGAATTATTCCAAACACACAGCTTCTCAATAACCCCTCTTGCTCTGTCCGTATCTGTCATATCCTCGTCTCTAACACTACCCCTTCTTCTCTCACTATCTCCTCCTCTCACAGTTAATTATTCTCTTATTTGTCCCTGGTCCCACTCCTACTGCTACTTCTATTCTCTTCTCTCTCATTACACATATCACCCACCAGCCACTGCCCCACACCATCCCAATCTTGCCTCTCACTCTTTCCTCTCATTATTATCTTCTGTCCAACCACCACTCTTATCTGCCTGTTCTCTTTCTTCCTATTATTTCCCATTTCTGTCCCTTCTTGTGCTCTATTTTTAATGATTTTTCCACTATAAAAAGTGCACAATCATGGCCAGCTCTACTCACATGTCGTAGTGGGCAACCGTCCAGAGCACCAACGTATAAGCGGCACCGTCAAAGGTTTAACATTCTGTGCATAGCTTGTGCCTCAGGCCAATAATGATCACTTTATCCAATATCAACTATGACTGCATTGGAATAGGTTCAGTTTTTGGTTGGTATTTCATTGTTTTTTTTTTTTTTTTATTGATACTATATTACCATTTTCTTGTACTTGTAACTTATATGAGGCACAATATTCATGGTCTTGTTTAGGATGGCAGATTGGCTTGAGCTGGCCCTGGGTACACTATACCTGTACCCTTTATGACACATGTACAGGAGCTAGACCGTGCTAGACCGTACTTTGTTACTGTACCACTCTGTTGGGGTCATGAGGAAGTACCCTATTAGTATTTGAGCCGCAGGTATCTGCTAAATTTGTCCGCATAATAATATATCTTGGTTCATTATTCCTTCTATAACCATTACACTCAGACTTGCACATGTAGTATGCATGTGACATATGGTTAGCATGCACTATATTCAAGACACAATGCAGTGTATGGCATTGTACCTCTAAGGTAACAATATCTGGTGTAGCCTGTTGTGGAGATCGGAGTCTATGTTTTAGGTTTCCTGTCAGTATCACAGAGCCAGGAGAATGGGAACATATTCTCCTTCCCAGTTTCCTGCTGGGTCTCCCCAGAGCCTAAAACTGGCTCCAAACCCTCAACTGCCCCACCCAGATATCCCACAGAACTGTCTGATGGAAGTCTGTGTCCCCAATTTTGTGGCATTTATAAATTGGATTGGTGTATGTCAATCACTTTACCGAAACATATCACCCATATAAATGCAGTTTTCCCGACTACAAAGACACTCCCATTTGTCAGTTGAGAACACCCACCGGAAACGCCTAAAATGGTGCATAGTATAAAGCAGTGGTTCTCAGTGACACCAGACCCTGAGATCATACCCCTGGTCCTTAGGGACGAGAAGGATGAAGGGAGCCTACCACTTTACAAATATCACTACCATTCGTCACAGTTGAAGATAGATTATTGATATACCTATCTGCAGGATAAATGTACTCTGTTCAGATTAGTGCAAAACGAAATGAAAATTTGGCGTGTCGCGTATAGTGTTACCATGTTCAGAATGGCCAGGATCTGAAAAGAGGTCCCTGTGAGCATTGGAAGGAAGCTAGCTGTTCCCTAGTTCGAAAGGATTGAGAACGACTGGTTTAAGACACAAAACTAAAAAGAAAATTCTTCCGGACCTAACCTATGTACGTTAGATCCTAAGCTCAATAACAGGGCCCTCCATTCTTTTGCAATGTGTTAACTCCTGTATAGCGCTACGGAATATGTTGGACAGTTACAAATAAAGCATAATAATAATAAAAGGGTAGTAGATAAGTGGGCCAGCCTTCCAGTGCAAGTGGAAGAGTGCAACACATGTAGGGAATTCAGAGATACTTGGAATAAGAATAAGGCTATCCTGGGACTGAAAGGACCACTGAAGTCTGGAATGTTTTTTTTTTTATTAATTTGATTCAAAAGGAATCTTTTTTATACTTTTCATAAATATTTTAGTGAAAGAAATGACGCGCTTTTTGCTTACATGTAGATGGATGATACCTAGTCAGGTAGAAGGGGGGAAATGGCAGCCCCTTCACTGTGCAATATGATTAGCACAATAAAGCAAGTCTAAAATATTTTATATATTTAATTTAAATATTTTTTAAACATATAGAACAGATTCATTTTGGTTCAATGTATTTTTTTTCCAGAGTTCAGCGGTCCTTTAATTAAGCTTATCTTTCAGGTAGATATAATAGGCAGATTAGATGGAATTCTGGTTTGTCAAACTCTGTAGCGATGGCCGCTATCTGTCTCCCACTGGGTCGGTGCCCTTGTTTCCGGCACTATTGATGGAGGAACACATATACAGGAGGCTTGAGTATATATTAACACCAGTAATACACAAATGATACATACAAAATAAATCAAAGAAAATTAGAGCTCTAACTTCATTAGAGCACTAACTTCACTGAGACAGATCCCTCGCTAGACCTGGATGGAGCGAAACAAAAACAAATCGCCCAATATGTTTGAATTAACTTACTGGCCTTTCACTTTTAATTTTAAGTTTCCAGCTCATAAACTTGATGCCTCTGTATCTCTGTCTTTCTCCAGGTTCAGACACCATGATGGACATTCCTCCATGGTGTACCTCTTTACAAGTCCAATACACCTCTCTGAGTTTCACCTTTGCAGCTCCAATCAAACATTGCAGTTTGCATTCCCAGTCTGATGGCCTAAACAATGCGTGCTTCAATTAGAGCCTCTCACTGCCAGGCTGCAGTGCATAAATGGGACACACCCATTTCTCAGCTCCAGTGTCTTAAAGTCTATACAAAGATGAGCTAATCAAATTCCTCCAGGAGTTAACTCATTCACCTCCTGGGGAAAAATAGCTTTCCAATATATGTGGTACAAATAAGGAATTGAACATTAGTGATTCTATTTGAATGTCCAAAAATAAGTTGAAAAAAACGTATTTCCTGCTCAAATTTCTCAGAAATACAGTATATGCACGGCAGTCTGATAAAACTGGGCGGGACATGCAAATGAGGCAACATAATGCACCATCACTCTGTCAATCCAAACCATTTTAAACATGGCTCCTTTTACACATATGCTTACTGTATTTCACAGTTTTAGGCATAGCAACGGATGGATTTTTCACAAACCAGGTCACTTAATCACATACAGTACTGTTTCACGGTTACTGCCGATCCTCAGTATGGTGTGAGTGCCTGGTTTGTGTGGTGATTGTTGTAGAGAGTAGTTTTATACAGCAATTGTTTCACATATGGTGGGCTAAGAGTGATAGAAGCCCTCCACCGTACAAAGTACAGTAGTACAAATAAGAAATAGTACATTAGTGATTCTATTTGAATGTCCAAAAATAAGTTGATAAAAACGTATTTCCTGCTCAAATTTCTCAGAAATACAGTATATGCAGTGCAGTCTGGGAAAACTGGGCAGGACATGCAAATGAGGCCATATCTCTCTCTCTCTTTCTCTAAAAATAGTAAATACCCCTGTTATAGATTTTCTCCTTGTCAGGAAGTAATACACAATACAGAAACATAGCGCCCCCATATCACAAATCACACTAAGAGCAAAGTTAATATCCCTAGCTATTCTATTCCCCCACCACAGTATCATTGCTAGAGAATTACTCCATATGACTACGGCAAGCCAGAGACGCAAAATACAGCAAACATTACCATTGATTTTCCCCACATCATGAATTTTCTGAGTGGCTTGAGCTCCAAAAAGCTATTCTATTCTAAATAACTGTAAATCCCTGATTATTTTTAAATATATTACGAGTACTATTGAGCACTGCTTTCTCTCTCCCTGCTCACCTTCCTCACTCAAAAACTATCCCCCTAATCCCATCACCCCATTTACATAATGATGGGGGTCCATTGAGACTCCCATGCCACCTATAAGTTAAAGGACCCCCATTACACCTATTGGTTAACTCTTGCCATGGGGGTCCTGATGGTAGGTAAGGGGTTATATTATTATACCATTGAGGTCTAGATAGACCCCCATTGTAGATAGGGGGGTAATAGAGAATATGATGGGAGTCTAGACAGAAACCCATAGTAAGTAGGGGGTTAAATTGATTATATGCCGAGGTGGTACTTATAGGACCTCCTTAGCAGGGGTTCATTCTTTAGATGCTGAGGGTCCTTTAACACGGACCTGCATGCCAAGGGTTAATTATTTAAATGCCATGGGTGTCTGAGCAGGATTTTAGTTGCCATGGGGCTTTCAGTAGACCGCCATGGTTATGTAAATGGGGAGATCAGTTAGGGATATGGGGTTTGAGCAGGGAAGGGGGTGATCGGGGAGTGAGTGGGGAAGGGTATCCCCGGGTTTCCCTCCATGCATATATGGATGTAGGGAATCCCCAGGGATTCTCATTACTTGAGGTTTGTTTGTGCTCAGTCACTTACTGGGCTTAGCCTTTCCAGCAAAACCAAAGCCTTGTAATTTACTGCAAGGCTTGTGTTTATAGGTTGTGACTGCACTCAGTAATATTGCTGGTGTGGAGCTTTGAATAGACGTGTAAGGTATGGGAAAACAAGTTCCCCCAGCAGATTTTATGAAGCAACACTAATTGAGTTGGTCGAATAGAACACAGTTCATAATCAGTACCAGACATTACCCATCAGCGACATCAACAACCTAGCCCTATTATTATAGTGCAACACCAAAAGTACAGCAAGAGTTAATCCAAGACCTGTGGTGGTACCCATGAGAATGTGCTTTGTACTAGTTCATAGCAAGAAGGTACAAATTTAGCTTGGTAATTAAGATGACAAGGGAATTCTGAAGGAATTATTTTCATCCAGCGTGTTATTTATAGAAACAATAATTAGCTAGTGATGATTGATTGTATCTTTGCACACCTAATTACACCGAGGAGCTCTGCAGAGAGGCCGATGGGATGTTTGTGGATATTATCATGAATGCTACACTTTTGACCATGGGGATAATGATCTTGTAATATATAGAGTTATAAAGTAGGGCACACTAAGAGTCACACAATAAATCACTATAACATACAGAAATGGTAGTGAATAGGCAAACCTGAGTCCGATACAAACCTCTGTTCCTTTCTTCTGGACCTCCACTATATTATTAAATTTATCATAAATCACACAGGCCGTTTTGGGTGGGCGCCTTGCCCATCCGGTTTTTGAGAGCTGTCCTGCTTGAGGCTGCTCCTTTGTGTTGCCCCAGGCTCCTTTGTGCCGCCTGGCGGCTGAAGAGTCCTGGGGAGAATACTGCCATCTGAAGCTTCTATGTGCTTTATATATGCAAATGCTTTCATAAGCTATGTGTTATATTTGTTTTTCTTTTACTTTTCCAAAGTCCGCATTCACTATGTCCTTCTAGAACTTTTTTGAATACCATACATTAAAAATATTTGTATGTGTATCCCTAAAATATGACATTGACTTCATTTTCATATAAAAGTAGGGATGCAGCAGGCATTTTGTAAACATTAATTGAACTACAACTACCCCTCACATATAGGATAGAAGCTGCGTGATTATAATGTACAGGGTAGTAATATACGTTAGGCTCTCTCAGAAAGAGTCACGCATTTACTTCCTTTAGCTATAATAACCATTGTAGTTTATTTACAAGTAAAGGTAATGTTTGCATAGGTTATTAAAACAGTATACAGTTCAAAATAAATAAAAGTTAACACAATTCTTAGCTTTTAAACTGTCTGTTTCCATCTCAAGCATAGCTGTGTGTCTCCTCCTACCTCTGTCTATCAGGAGCGTGGCCAGCTCTGACTGTGTGCTGGAATGGATGGAGCTTGGACGCAGGCTGGGCTGATGATGGGAGACACGCAGCTTTGCCTGAGGAGAAAACAAACAGTTTTTTTTATTTTTCTTCTTTTTCAAATTTACATCATACTAAGTACCAAAAGTGACAATCCTTTTTTTCCCTCCATTTCCTTTAGACCATTTCTTGACAAGGTTTGCATGAAAATGGATGTGTTATCCATACTTACTCATAGGTGAATATTTTCTACAACACTAACATATAACAGACATTGCAAACCAAAAGTTTTTTTAGGTATGTTAACCTCCATAAATGTGGTATAATCTCTTTGCCACAGAAAATCACCATAATTATGGTGGCAGATAAGAACAACAAAAGTTATAGTCAGTATATATTTTTCTATCAAAAAAATAGGGATTAATAAACCCACAGGATGGCCCTTTTCTTTTTTTTTTTTTAGTTTTTTTTTTCTTTAAAAAGTTTACAATCATGTTAAAAAAAAACAGGTCAGATTCTTATCATACAGACAAAAATATGAAAGATTTTCATTTTTAAACAATTAATTGCTTCATAAATTAAATTGAAACATTTAAAATAGAAATTCAAATATCAATTTGCAATAAAAGACTCAAGGATTTATTCTTTGTTTTTGTAAAGGACATATGAAAGGAGGCACTAAAGGAGTTATACAAATTTTGAGTGGACGTGTTAGATAATTGAGCTTAAATGTAAGGTATAGCTTAATTGTAAGGTATAATAACTTTGAGCCTCATTCAATTGAGGCTTCGGAAGTTAGGGAATGTACTTGGTATGTCTGCAGGCCCGCAGCGTTCGCAAGTTATGGTGTTATTCAACTGGCCGGGCCTGCAAGTTAGGGGCTGATAGCGAGATTCGGAAGCCATGCTTTCGTATGTAGCATTTGCTAGCTTGAACATGATCAATTAGGGAAGGCCGTAACTCCCGAGTAAGGAACAGCCAATGGAAACCGAGATCGTCATCATGACATCAATGAAGTCCAACCTCCAAGCCCGTAACTCGTAATTGAAGCCCGTAGGACTTTAAACAATAGAGGTTGGATTTCAAAGTCCTACGGGCTTGGAGGTTGGATTTCAAAGTATTCAATTTTGAGCTTGAGAATGTTGTGCTATTAATTCTATGACGTAACATCACTTTCCTTTTTAATAAAAGTACAGTATTGATTTTTTATTTGCATTTCAAGTGCTCTGGACATGCCATTTAGCCCTTTGCGAGTCCTCCTTGGAACCCCTAACTTGTGGAGCGACTTTTGCCATTTGCGGGCTTGGCGGGGTGGTTAGCGAGGAGGAATTGGAGCAATTGAATATCAGCATGTATTAAGAAAGGTATAGAAGCCAGGGAAGCAAATATAATTCTGCCACTATACAAATCTCTAGTACGCCCTCATTTGGAATATGGAGTACAATTTTGGGCACCACTTCATAAAAAGGACATTTTAGAGCTGGAAAAGGTACAGAGAAGGGCAACCAAACTAATAAGGGGAATGGAGGGGCTAAGTTATGAAGAAAGACTAACCAAATTAAACTTATTTTCTCTAGAAAAAAGGCGTCTAAGAGGAGATATGATTACCTTATATAAATACATCCAGGGTCAGTATAAAGATTTGTCAAGGGAGCTTTTTGTACCAAGAGGTTTTCAACTGACAAGAGGACATCCCTTGAGGTTAGAAGTAAAAAGATTCCACCTCAAAGAAAGAAAAGGGTTCTTCACAGTAAGGGTGGTTAATCTGTGGAATTCTCTACCAGAGGAGGTGGTGACAGCGGATTCGATAGATAACTTTAAAAGGGGACTGGATTTATTTCTAATTAAAAAGGGTATTCAGTGTTATCATGGATAATTAGAGAGACAGAAATGATCCAATTTTTTACATTTCCCCTTTAGACAATTGGCTAAGTCTCGCTTGTTTTTTTTTTTTTTTTTTTTTTCTATTTGCCTTCCTCTGGACTAATTAATAATAATAAAAAAAATAAAAAAATAAAAAATTGATTAATAATTAATTAACAACTAATGAATTAATAGTTAATCCGCATATTGCAGATCAAAGGAGATCTTAAAAGGTTGAACTTGATGGACTGAAAGTCTTTTTTCAACCTTAAATACTATGTAACTATATGTAACTATGTAATTACTGACCAATCAATTTCTAGCTTATGTATACTAATTGACAGTCATTATCCTAAAATATCTTAAACCATTTACAATCAATATCTGAAATGTAGCAGTAGATGGGGAAAATAAGGGGAGAAAGGGGAAAAGAAAGGAGAGAGGAGAAAAAAAAAGGGAGAGGGGGAGGAGGAACGAACAAACATTACCATAATCATGAAATCAGTGATTTGTTTGATGGTAACTACAATTATTTTGTCTATTAGCAGAGCATGCTTAGGCCCTCATTCAATTGCAATTTGGCCAATTGAATAGCGCTCCAAATAAGCACATAACATATTTTTTAAAGAAGTTTTTAGTTAGTAAACATCTATCCAAACGCAAGGTTTTCACTAACTAAAAACTTATTTAAAAAATATGTTATGTGCTTATTTAGAGCACTATTCAATTGGCCAAATCGCAATTGAATGAGGGCCTTAGACATTAGCTTGAATAGTTGTCATTTTCAAGTTTAATTATTTTTTCATAATAATTATACCACTTTAATTTAAATTTCTTTGTTTTTCCTTTTTTCTAAGTTACCGATTCTGTCATATTGATAAAGGATCATCTGTTTCAAAATAGTTTGTTTTATTTCTAATATTGAGGGGGCTCTCATATTTATCCAGTTTCTCATAATACATTTTTAAGCCAGGAAAACAATAATTTCCCCAAATCTCCATTCTTTATATATTTTATGATTAATACCTCCGAAAAAGACTATTTGTGCATAGAATATGATATCTATACTTAGCTTATTTTTTAGCCAGTCTTGAACCGTCTTCCAAAATCTATATATTTAATTACACTGCCAAAATAAATACTTGTAATTTGGATATCACATTTTACATTTTATACATTCGTTCTCCTTAATTTTGCCTATTCTCCACAAGATGTTAGGAAGATAGTAACTTTGATGTTTGTTAATTTTTATTTATTTTACACTGAATTTAATAGCCTATATGCTGCAAATAAATGTGACCACTGTAGTTCTCATACAATAGTATTTTATATGTATATTTAATTACTAATTATCAATAAAATCTGTATTTGAACAAAAAAAAATGTAGCCTTTAAATCTTACTCTTGAAGTTTAGTGTTTTAGACTTTTTCATTAACGTTTATCTGCCTTGTTCCCTTCAGTGGCTACTGTAAGCAAACATACACCGGCCAAAAACAATTTAGGAGAGTCTCCTGAATAAAAATATTCTTGTATGTAATGAACTATATATTTTTATTTCAAAAACACTCAGCATAAAATCATTTTGAGATCACTCCTTTGGAGAAAACTGTATTACATGGCAAAACGGCTATCAGGCTTAATTTGGTGCTGTTTATTTGCCCTCATCTGATGCTACTCTATTTTTATAGTTTTATATTTATATTTAATTATAGTTTTTTAATAGTTTTTAATTTGATTATTAGAGGTATACATGGCACATTTAAACTAATCTTTTGATATCTGAAAGGCATACATGATTTTGACAGAAAACAAAAAAAAAATCAAGGGGTTTAACAACCTTATGGGGCAAAAAAAGATTATAACATACTATGGGCCTCATTCTATTATCGGCCGTAAATCGGCCATAAGGCTGCGATTCCTTGCGGGGGTTCAGTTAACTCGCGATTCTATTATACGGCCCCGCAAGGATCTCCCCTTACGGCCGTCCGCATATCTTGAAACCGGCCGTAAGCTCTGAAATCTAAAAACTCAAAAATAAATTCAAGCCTGCACTGTACAGCTCTGTAAATGCTAGGGATCATATTGGGGGACATGAGGATTAAAAGTAACCCCCTCTCAAGCTTGCACATCAGCCCAAACCCGAGTTCAAATTAACTGTTTATTTTCCAGCTGCGGCGTGGGCGGGTCTGAGGTGCTCCAAGCACTCTGGACTTTTTACATGGATATTTTACGTATATTAAAAAAAATATATTTTACGGATTTGAGTATAGGATAATTATGTGCTATTTTTGCTAACACCGAATATCACTTTATAGTCTTCTCAAAGTGCAGGATGGCTTTATTTGAGCTATTTTATGTGCTTAATTGGTGCTAGCGGGACCTGTTTGCTGCAAGTAAGCTGCGGCTCGTTTTTAGCCTTGCAGACAGGGTTCCCGGAGCAATAGAATCGCAACCGGGCTTTTCTTACGGCCGATTTCCTTGCGGCCGTTTTAGATCAAAGGCTTTCCTCCGGCGCGAGCGGCCGCAAGAGATAGCAAGGCGCCGGCCGCAAGCCTGCCGGAGTCCCCGGCCGGAGGGGTTTAGAATAGCCGGAAAGCTTGCGGCCGGTCCTTGCGGCCCCGCATCGGCTGCGGCCGATAATAGAATGAGGCCCTAAATCATTATTTGCTTATTCTTTTCTCTCCAATGTGGGATTCATTTTTAATCAGATATTGATTTAACTCCTTTATACTTTCAATAGCTTTAAAGCTGTTAAAAAGGAATTTCAGTTGCACTGGAGATTTAGGGAAAATAGTAAGCTTTGGGGGCTAACCTTAACATGCAGCCTTTTTTAGTTTAGGAGAAATCCCTTGAGGATTATAGGGAACAGATAGATTTGTTAATATTCCTCTTTATGAAACAAATGCTAGTTTTAAATACTGTGTTTTGACATAAAACTATTTCCTATTATATTTAGTTAATTACAATAGTGTTATTGGTGTCAACCACTTCCTAAATATGCCTTTATTGCATTGACTTGTGCATAAATACTTCACAGGCCATATACCAAAAATGTGGTGGAGAGTAGCACATCTGCTGGAAGCAATTTTATTGCCAATTCGTAATTAAATAAACAAGTAACACTTTTGTATGACCATTATAGTGACCCTTTAACTTTATAGATTGGTAATATGTTGTAGTATATTATGCTGGTCTCATTAAAACAACAATATATTTGAGAACATTTTTATTCTGTGTATGTCATAGTTGAGCTAAAAGATATTGATGAGTGACCACAAGCCACATGACAAGCCACACGACAAGTCACCATTGATCTGATTATCTGTGTCTCTGACCTTGGTTATGAAGACATAATAAGTGAGTATTGCAGTGTAAATTATATAATTGTATATTTTATTTGAATAACTGTATAGTTTAAGAGACACATCTTCCCTTTTTTTGAACTTGTGAAAATTAAACAATAGATGAAAACATAACCTTACAAGTCCATATTTAAGTTAATATCTCTGGCATTAAACAATGTAATCATCTTATTTTCTGGCAGGAATTATCTTTCCTCTGGGAATTTTAAAGGCATATCTAAGTTTCCTGGATTATCAATGCATTTGTTAGAGGAAAATCAGTTGTGTATGCATTTTTTGCATAAAAAAATACCACAATAAACATTTAAAAGCTCACCCTGATGTTTGCTAAATCTTTTTGATTTGCAAGCAGCAGCTTTTGTTAGTTGACACTCCTGAAAATCACTGCTAAGATTAGCATAAAATTCATAATGCATTTTGGCCAATCAAGATAAAGCAGAGGTTAGCTTAAAACATTTGTATCAAACTCTAGGGTTCCTGTGTTGCAAAGCAGTCTGGGATATGTAGTATCTCTCTCTCTCTCTCCTTGTGTTCAGCGTCAGCTGTGAGCTCAGACCCCACCCAACCATGTTATTCCATCCTGCAGCAGTACTTCCTTTGATCTCTACCAGAAAGGTCAAACTCTGTATCTGGCTGTCTCTGCTCTGTGTACTTGGTTATGTAAACTCCCTGTGCAAAGCTGGATTTTACTTTCCTGCATTTAACTTTGTAAGTACAGTGAACTTAGCTATATAACACATATTTTTCTGATAATCACTTCCTGTTTTTTACCAAACATTTGAAACCGAGGTCTCTACCTTTAACTTTATTTTTTAAAGAATCAAATGGTGTTTAATTGAGGTAAAATAAACAATAGTTATTTTATTGTGCTGTTTATTGAATGCAATGTTATCCTGTTGTGTAGTTTTTGGCAAAGCAACCCCATTCGCATTTGGCAAACTGTATTATATATTTGCAGATACAAAATAGTACAAACTTTTTAATGTTTTTATTGAAGAAGAGAATTACAGGCATTTAACAAGAAAACAAATATCACAACTTACATACATTTCAATGACTTATGGGGTCAAAAGTGTCATATGCATTATCCATATTATCAGATATACCTGATACTTGATGAGTGAATATCTTTCCTTCGTGTTTGTTTAGGGGAATGGGGTAAAGGGGGATTGATAGGAAGGGTGAAGCTGAAATGTGGGGTTGGGGAAAGGAATTGGCTCTACATAAACAATAAGTAGAGTGAGGAAGGGATGGAGGTAGGTGCAGGGGATAATAGCAAATTAATCAGGTTGTGCCAATGCCCATCCGAGTGACACAGGTTCTGCATATAGAAAGATATAATATGTGCTGGAGAATGCTCCTCCCAGGTTTCTAATCCTTTTAGGAACAAATACAAAATGTTTGTCATCATTAAAGTAAAATTGAATATCATAGTTAAAAATGTCATCTCTAATAATGTGTAAAAACATTCAAGTTCTTCATAAGAACATACTTTCAACATGTCCCATCCGCGGTCCGTTAATTTTTTCTTTTGCATTTTTTTAACATTGTGTTTTTTTTGTTTTAGAAAAATGTTTTGTTTCTTTGTATTACCATACAAATAGTATAGAATTTACAAGCCTATGTTCAAAACAAAAATGAGAGAATGTAATGGCTTTGTGCCAGGGATAGGTATTGCTAAATCCAAATAAAAGGCACAACGTCTTGCCACGGATATAGGGCTTGCTGCCGTGCCTCTGATGTATCATGATCATAAATAGCAAAAATACAATTGCAGCAGAATACTCTTTTGTTGTTGCTCAGTTGTGTTTGACTCTACGTGACCTTCACGGTTTTCTTGGCAAAGATACTGCAGTGGGTTGCCAGTTCCGTCTCCAGTGGACCATAATGTGTCTTACCTCTCTGCTATGACCTGCCCATCTTTGGTGACCCTACATGGTTTAGCTCACAGCTTCATTAAGGTACACAAGCTTCTTCATCACAACAAGGTAGCAACCAAGAAGGGGTGTGTAATCATAGACTCCACTAACTGTGGCATGTTGGAGATCTAGTACTTAATTCCCTGTCTTAATCAGCTCCCATGTGAGAAATGTTCCATTTTTAAAACAGGTAATTGAGCGAATATGCTGCTGCATGTAACCAGCATGCCAATTACTGTTTTTGCTGCTGTTAATATTTGGGTGATAAGTTGGCGTGTCAGATTCATTAAGAATATTGTACACAGCAGTAACTGTACCAGGGCTGTCAATGTGATTAAGCCATAATATACAAAACCGTGTGTGATTTTGGAGCTTGTTGTGTCTTATGTGAGTTTTAAGACTATTACTACCTACTTGGAGGTAGTAAATTCTCTGTTAGGTTGCATTATAGCTTCAGGTGCAAAAAGGATATCATCTCACCATTTTTGATGAAATCATGAAGTTTGGCTATTTTTTTTTATTTTTATTCTGGACTCTAAAGGTTATATTGCCACATGTGGGAGAAGCTAGAGTTACCTAGCAAAGGCTTCATAAGTGACGTAGTTGTAGTCCTATGTATTGTTCTATAAAGCATTCCTTAATTTTATTTGGTCAATAATGTGGAGGTAAGGTATCCATGGAAGTAATTGTAATGTGCAATAAATTAATATGATATATGTGCTGAGGTCCATTGGAACATATAATTATTTTTACATATGTTTTTGGATTTTTAGAACGTTAGAGGAGGCATAACTTAGAACTTGTCTATATTTATTTGCAATCAAGATAAGGTGTTGACGTTTATGAGCTCCTGCAGTAAACTGGTGATTAATATATGGGGATTAGTGAGTGTTAAAGCTATGTCATTGGCTATAAGACCATTTTATATTGTTGTTCCCCCATTGGTTCTATGCAGAAGTGTTGAGAGTGGGCAACCTTGGCAGGTTCCACCTTTAATCATGCTATTTTGTGAGGTTAGTAGCATTATGCATAGGGTTTTTATATCATACGCAAATTGTGTTGATAAATTTATTATTGTTTTGCATTTTTATGTAAGAAGGTACAAACCTTTTTTAAACTGTATGGAGGGTGGGGCAGAAAAAAGTGTGAGAGGAGTGAGTATAGGTGAGATTTCACGTTATAGTCAACCAAATCCTGTCCAGAAAGGCAGTTTATATCATCTATTACAAAGCTGGGTTGTGATATATTTAGGCTTGTATGGGTATCTCTGTAGTAGAGGGATATATTCTATTATGGGTGCTCAAATAGTTACCAAACATGCTGTTCTATTTTATAATATCATAATATTGGAAGCAGTGATGCCCTTCAGGCTGGCAGTAACATCTCCCATTTCTTTATTCTTCAACTCCATAGATATGATTTAACGTAGTTGATATTGGCAATAATAGATGAGTTCTAGTGTATTGTTAGTTATGTGAGCAGCTAAGGTGATCTGTGATACTAGAGCATTTTGTTGACTTGTGTTTATCACATATGTAGTTGTCAGTGTTGGGGGCACTTGCAATGTTGGTCACGCTTTTGCGTCCCTCGCGAAGCGAGCCGTTGACGCATGTACGACTTAGGCTGCAATGAGCGCCGAAGGCTCTTATTATGCTGTGAGTCTCACGAAGTAAGGCGAGCAGTTGAGGCACGCGGGACTTAGGCTGCAATGAGCGCAGAAGGCACTCATTACGCTGTGAGCCTCGCAAAGCAAGGGACTTAGACGGCAAGCAGTTTCACGCAACTGCGAGCCTTGCAAAACGAGGCGAGCAGTTGAGGCACGCGACTGCGAGGGTCGCAACTGCGAGCCAAGCGCGGAACTCTAAAAACCTGAAAAACAAACAAAATCATTTAACAAAAATAATAACACACTCACACACAGCACAGGGGGAAGTCTGGGAGTGAGGTCGCAAGCGAATTTGAAGCCATATTTGGGGGTTTTCGTCAATCCAAAATCGGGTAAGCGAGGAAAAAAAATGCTTGAAAGACACACATGGCATTCCCAAGTACAAAACTTGCAGGTTAACGAAACCAAAGGTGCTCAGCGAGGGGCTCGTGATGATCGCAAAAGGTGCTCAGAGGAGCAAAAGCCTCACATTGTGTGACAAACAGCATTGCCAGCCTTACAATTTTAATCCCATCATTTTTGACAGGCAAGTAGCTAGTATCATATAATCTTGAGGAGGACGGTATGTTTTTTTACTTTTTTCAAAAATAGAGTAAGGAGGGAACGCTTCTACCAAACAAGATAGTATGACTCAGTTTGGTTACAACCTTTCCAGCATTTGTATTGTGGTGAGTGACTCATGTTGTAAAGGTGGGTGGCAGTGTAATACAATGGCATCAGTATTTTAAATCCATGTTCTCTATATATAGTGAAAACAGAGTCCTGCATGGGTTTCTCATATACAGTAGTCTCTCAGTTATCCGGCACCCATGGCGATTGGTAGATGCCGGATAAATTTAGTTTCTGGCTGCTTGAGAGACTATTAAAACAGGCCTAGATTAGCTGCCTATAGGATGTTCTGCTAAGTATATTTGTCAGTGAGGGCTGTTCTAGCAGCAGCAGCTTTCACTCCTCACTTACACACAGGTATGTACGGCTGGAGAGTGCAGTGCTGAATCTGGGGAAGCTGCAATGGTTCAGTCACTCATGTCTGTCTGCTTCCAAGTAAAACTGAATTGCAGAGACATACAGTGGATGCAATCTAGGTGCCTGCATGCATTTTGTGGAATTTGTTGATCCTTGTAAAATATAATTTTATTTAAAGTACAGTATTCAATTTTTATTTCTGGTTGCTTGAGTTCTGGTTAACTGAGAGTCTACTGTATCTTACAAAATCAGAATAAATGTTTTCTCTCTATAGACTTGATAGCACTCAAACCAAGGGAAGTATAATTAAAATATAACTTTTATTAACTCACATAGAAGCATCAGAGGATTTTTTCACTAGTTGACCCGGGGATGTCACATAGATTAGGAATTTTTCCCCTTCTTTTTTCCTTTCCCTGTGGGGATTTTGGATATATGTGTACTCTTTCCCCAAGATATTGACTTCAAGATTATATTTCTAGTCATTAGTCCTGACATAGTGGAAGTGGCAAGCTGATATCAGGACATATGACCCTCTATAGTATTTTAAGTGTGGTGTAAATATCCTCTGTTAGTTTATTACTTACGGTATGCTGTTATGTGAGTTGATACAAGTTATATTTTAATTATACTTCCCTTGGTTTGAGTGCGCCCAAGTCTATAAAAGGAAAATCTTTATTATAATTTCGTGGACTAGCATTTATTCCCTGGGAGACACCTATATTACAAATTACATATAACCAATCATGCATATTTTTTGTTGAGAACAGATATATAATGTTAGAGCAAAGTGGGCAATGAGGTAACATCTTGCATCACGACAAGTTGAGCTGACTGATAATTCTGCTATCAGGCCTGTCACAAATATAAGATCAAGCATGGATTGGAGTGAACGGATTTCAGTTTGATTTACACCAGAGGCTTGGAATAAATACAAAAGATGGGAAAGAATGTTCATCTTGATAGTATTAATTCTTCATTTGCAAAAACTTTTTGCATGGGTTACTTTACTTCTCCATGTTTATTTATTTTTCTGTTAATATGTTTTTGCTTTAGGTTTGGTGGTTGCCTAAACCATTTTTGGGAATTTTGCTAAAAATATAACTAATATAATGAGTTATTGTTATGATGGTATCTAAGAAACTTGCATGATCTGCAAAGAAACCCAACGCATTTCTCTTTTACAGGATCTCACTTAACAGATACAAGAAGATTGGACACGCATTTTATGCGATTACCACGAGACATTAAAGGGGGTCAGAATATTACACGCGTCAGCCAAGACACGGGAGGTGAAGGTCTATCAATTGATACTCTACTGGACAATCAGACTCAGGTTGTGGTGAGTATAGGGTACAGTCCATGTTTTGACTTTAGGGAAATCTATAGTGGTTCTATTGTGGTTCACAGAGGGACAGACCCTTTAAAAATCTAATTTGGATTTTGGCATGAGTACGATTTGTCAACTTTTTCCGAATAACTACTGATCTTTTAAAAAGACTTGGAAGGTTCCCTGTTTTTAAAATTAAATTAAACTACTTAAGTGTTTGTTTGCACATTTATTACTAACAAGTGCTTAAAAGCTGTTTTTACCCACCAAAACCTTCCAAACAGTCCCTGCAAAGATCCCTGCAGTTCATGCATACAATATTTCCATAGTTCTAGTATGTTGCTAAAATGATATGGAATCTTCATTGTCCGTGTAATGTGGGGAGGGGCTGTTTGTGTGTTTTTTCTTAGCGTGGACCTCTTTTTTCCTACAGGAGGATAGTCACAGCTACTACAAATTGCGAGTGTATGGCCCTTCGGATCCGAGAGGTCAGGAGCTGTGGGAGGATTTACCCCTACAGAAACACAGCAAGGCTAGAGTGCACAGCATCCTCTCCAATACACACAGGCAAGCCTCGGTGAGACCTCCCCTGTGCTGAGACAGTTGATCCTGGACAGAGACTGTAATACTGAGATTAATGAGCCCCATTAGAATTGGCAGTGGCACAGCTAGTTGATGGAGGGCCTCAGGGGAGTGCTTTGCCTCCCAATTTTTTTTTTTGTGTTGAGCCCCCTGGTGCGATACATAAATATTTTATATATCTAATGCTTCCTTAAACACCAAGAACTTACCTCTCATGTGGGCTTCTTAGAGGGAATCCAAGTGAATTCATTGGTGGTTCAGTAGTGACTATGCCTCCTCTGTGGGCACTTCTTCTTCTCCGGCAAGGAATAATAAATAAATAAATTGTTGATTAATAATTAATTAACAATTAATTAACAACTTATTAATTAATAACTAATCCACATATTGCAGATCAGAGGAGATCTTAAAAGGTTGAACTTGATGGACTAAAAGTCTTTTTTCAACCTTAATTACTATGTAACTATGAATGACATCATACACAAGTGACGTCATTCAGGACCTGCTCAGACGAGGAAATGCATAGTTACCTCTGAACCATCAATGACCTCCCCTGGATCCCCATAAGAAGCCTACAAGAGGAGGGGCTGGTGAGGCTAAGGAAGCCCCTTGGGGCATATGCCAGGGTGGGGCATGAGGGCCTTATGTTATGGAAAATAAAAATGTCAATACAAAAAATAAATAGGCAGCACTGGCCCCCACCTATTTCAATTTTCTGATAATCAGCTTGCAAAATAAAAGAGCTGATATGTACGTGGAAGGCTAACTTCTTCATCTTAAAGATTGCTAAGCTGATTTCATTCTGTTTTTAGACTTAATTCATGACATTGTTATTTCTCCCTGCTCTCCCATGCACTTACATTTCTTTCTGTATATAGCATTTGTTATGTCACTGCCTACTTTTTTCTCCTCGCTCATCCATATACATTATTCTTTCCTATCATGTATTTCCTTCTCCACCACAGAGAGTGCTCCTGTCCTTTGAATTTCCGTTCTATGGGCATCCTATTCGTCAGATAACCATTGCAACAGGAGGTGAGTATCTGAGCTCTGGGGGAAGCTCACCTGTCACATGCATGAGAAAACACATGCGGTGATAATGATAGCCACCGAGTATACTGATCTAGTCAGAAATAGAGTGCCTGAAAATCATCAGATTGACAAAATGTGTCCGATGCAGGTTTTATATTCATGGGTGATGTTCTACATCGCATGCTGACAGCTACACAGTATGTGGCTCCTCTCATGGCAAACTTCAATCCAAGTTTCTCCATAAACTCTACAATCAGCTACAGAGATAACGGTGAGTTTATGCTTAACTCTCTCTGTGTGTTCCTCTATTCACACTCAGATGTAGGTATTCATACTGGAACATATATCACATATATAGTTGTCGTACTACGAGTTGTACTGCGAGGTCCGCATTCGCAGGGGTGGAGGGTTGCAGGACTTAGCTGCAATAAGCGCCAAAGGCGCACTTAGCTGCAATGAGCACCAAAGGTGCTCATTGCAGGAGTTGCGATGAGTGCCACATGTGCTCATCCCAAGAAACGAGGGACTTAGCTGAAATAAGCACCAAAGACGCTCATCGTGAGGCCCCTTAGCGATGGCCGTGAAATTATGGCCCGTTGGACTTAGGACCCAAAGCACGTAGATGGGCTATGGGACTGGCAAAAATAAGACCGAACCACCAAGCTGGAAAGACCTGCAAAAACACACAAATATGCCTCAAATTCACCTACCCACTCACACACAGCACAGGGGGAGAGCCAGGGAGCCGGTGAGTGAGGTTGCAAGTTAATTCGAGGCATATTGTCTGCCGGAAAAACCTAAACAAGACGAAAACGCGACTGAAGGACGTAAATACAAGCACTAAGACTTAACGCAAACCAGTAACACTTAATACAAGGCAGTAACATTTAACTCAACCCAGTAACACTTAAATCAAGGCAGTAACACTTAACCCAAGGCAGTAGGCCCCTAAACTACACAGGCCTATAAAGTACACAGGGGGAGAGGCTCTTAATGAGGACCTTAGGCGCTCATTGCGAGCCGCGAGCTGAGCGCAGAAGGCGCACATCGTTGAGGTCGCAATGAGCACCGAAGGGGATCATTGCAAAGCAGGAAAGGTGCGGCTTGGCAGGAGAGAGGCTCGCAATGAGCACAGAAGGTGCTCAGAGCGGCTATATACTCACATTTTGTGGCAAACAGCATTGCCAGGCTTCAAATGTTATTGCCGTCATTTTAGACGGGCAAGTCGCTAGTAACATATATACATTAATTCATGCACAGGGCATGCTTTCAATGCAAAAATACAAATACACAACATACACATTTATAAACACACAGAACGCATGCACTGGAGATCAATAACACACATAAAACATACACATCACATGCTACTTTATCTAGAAGAATCACTGATAGGACTGATTTGGCCACCCACTTCAAAATACAGGTTCTGTTTTCGTGGTACAGTGGGACAATGTTCCTCTCCATGAGAAAGAGAGTGCTGGAGGTTTCACCTTCCAGACTGCATTGCACAGAGATGGGCGTATTGTGTTTGGATACAAAGAGGTGAGTATTCAACAGTTTGTTTGCTGCCTGGACCCTAAGCCCTGCATGTGTGCCACTATCGGTGGAAGACTCCCTTGGGCCACTCACACCATTCTTAAGTAATGTGTGTGCTTGTGAGGCATTCTTGAATTCTATAACATACCCAAGATGCATGTTACACTAACAAGCCTCTGTGCCACTTATGCCTTTTAGATCTCCCATTAAGTTGGCATGCCATTTAAACCCTCACACAATAACAAAATATTAGTTGCGCTGTCACGTACAGCATGCGTGCCGCACCTGAGCCCACCACAATTTGCTTGAGAGTTATTGGTGCTGACACATACATTGAGTGATGGTTGCACTGCTTAATAACAAATATGATTATGTATGCCAAGCCCCATATAATACTGAGATAGTGTTACTGCTTTATATTCATGCCTTACTATATGTCATTTGGGAGTCCTATAATATATCTAAGTGCTAGTTTTGTACTAATAGATACATGCCAGCATGGGTACCTAAACACCTAACAGACCGAGACAGAGATAATTGTGCTATCTGATAATGATGCCAGGCTGTCCACCATATATCAAACTTTATGCTAGATCCTTACACTATGCCTTGGTCATAGGGGTAACAAACTGGAAACAGCCAGTATGCCACTCCTTTGACAATAACATGTTCGTAGAAGCAGTGTAGACATATTCCTTTATTAGATCGATGATATTTCAGGGTGGCTGTTAAGTGTATGAATTCCTCTCTAGCCAGCCATGCCTCACCTTCCTGGCGCCATGAACCAGGAGGACAGCATAAATCTATTCTAAATTACTCAAATGCCCCTCTTTTTCTGGAGCTGCTTTCGCCTGCTGCTTCTCGTGCCAGGCTCTGTTCTACACCAGAAATTTCAGGCTCCACTTTCCCTGTCATTCATTCTGCCCCTAGTGATTTATTGCCATTGCCTACTGAGGGATTCTATCGAAGAGATAACATTTTCTGAATGTGGAAATGTGCATGCAAACCATTGCCAACATACAAATTAAAATGTTTAAAAAGTATGACAAAAGCTGGCGTTTCCAATTCATAGATTCTGAATGTTAAACATTTAAAAACATAGCAAATGGCTCTAAAACAAAGCCCTGGGCAAAAAGCTTGAACCATGTATTTCATACCTAAGTTAATAATCTGTTATTACATATTACTGTGATATTCTTGAATAGTTATTTTATTTATGCAAAAGGTTTCAGTAATAATCAAATTTATCGCACTGCAGATCCCACTGCCTGTCCAGGACATCAGTGCTGAACAGCACCCTGTGAAAGCGGGTATCTCGGATGCATTCTTGGTGTTGAACCCATCACCAAATGTGCCAGGTAAGATGGGATATGTTTGTTGTGGGTGTAATGTAGTAATTTCAGCACAAATCACCTATTGATTAGAATAATCAGAATTTCAGAATAAAATAACATGCACCCTCAATTTGGATTAAAATACATATTTAAATGAATATTAATGTTTCATGGATTAATACATTTCTGTAGCTTATGTGTATGTAACACATCTCATAAAACATTTTATTTTTATTAATATCTAAAAATCCCTCTAATGACTATGTTGACACATTGAGGGTTTTTTAAACAGACATCTGATCCCCCCAATCAGCATGCAGCATTAGGGGATCATTGTTAAACCACTATTATCTGCTGTTGCTTGCTCAGCCAATCTCCTTGCAGCTTCCTGTCTATATGTAAGCAGCAATACATAGCTCATATCAGTGATGCACTACATATCCCAGACTGCTTTGCAGCACAAACAGGAACCACAGAGTTAATTCAAAAGTTTCAGCTTGGCCAAAACAAATAATTTTAAATTTGATGCTAATTTAGCCTGGGTTTGGAGGGGGTTAACCCAGATTATCAACTGTCAACTGCTGACTTCAATGTAAGTGTTTAAATGTTAATATTGGGATTTTTTTCTGGCATACACTACTAATTCACCTCTATCAGATGCATTTATAACCCATCAAACTTAAGTATGTCTTTAATGGACATTGAAGTTCCAGCATTTATTGTAAACTCTTTTGAAGACCTTGATAATGGGAGCCGTTAGAGTTTACTAAAGGCACCCATTACTTTAGTCACTTTCCATAGTTACTTTGGAGACTCTTACAAATAAAGCATAATAATAATAATAAGAAGAAGAAGAAGGGAAGAGAGAGAGAGAGTTAATAGAAGTGATAATGCTGTGGTCTACAAATCATTTGTAACTACCTCACCTTTCTTCACAGAGTCCCAAAAACGTACCATCTACGAGTATCACAGAGTGCAGTTGGATCTTGCCAGAATCCAGAGCCAGACACTTGTGGAATTCAACCCGCTGCCAAGTAACAAAAACCTACAAAATGTTATTTGATATTTATGGTTTAGATTTTTGTCTATACTAAGGTATTGAAGAGTTTATTATATTATTAGTATCTACTACTTCTATTGATAGTCTATTATTGGGATCCACCACATTTCTCACATTTCTCACTTTTGATTCAAAATTAGCTTTGAAGAAAATAATGTGTTGCTGTGAAGCGGTTAAAGTGACATAATAATATATTTTTTCTTTGTTGCATCTGAAAGAGGGTATTTATTTTTTCAAATGATCTCAGAGCAGAAAAACGAATTCAGATATTCAGCTGCTTGGGTGTGTTCCTCTGTATTTAGTGGTATAGCAGTATGAGTCATAATTGCTAATGCAATCTTTACTTGCTAGCCTTTAAATGTCTATAGATATTCCTTGTTGAACTTCAGTGAACGTCTTTGAACTGCAAAAATCAAGGTAGCTTTTAAATCTTCAATTTGAAGTTTGGATTTCAACAGAGCTGCTTCTCTCCGCTCCTATTATGGTTCAATAGGGGCTAAGAGCACCTGCCCAAGAGGACGGTGCTGTCCTGATAGAAGTTTTTATGTATTGTTCTGATAACGTTCTTTACTTACCTGCTTACTTGCATTGTGCATACACTGATCAGTAAAAAACTAAGGACAACATTCTGGGTAGCTTTCACCTAGACAAGGGTCCCGAAGGGGCCACACACAGGCCTGGATTTGAGGATGTACTTTTTGTGTATAGGTGAGTAAATCAGGATTACTGAAGAAGCTATAGACTCACCTGTACACAGCAGGGATATCCTCAAATACTCGTCTGTGTCTGGCCTCCAGGAGCCATCTTGCCCACCCCTGCTCTAGACCAGTGGTTCCCAAACCTCTCCTCAAAACCCACCACACATGCCATGATTTCAGTTAAATTAAGTTTGAATACAGATGAGGCAATTTTAGTCTGTTGAATCCGAATTGAATTTTAAGCCGAAGTCATGGCCTGTCTGATGGATCTTGAGCAGAAGTTTGGGAACCACTGCTCTAGACCCTAAGGCCCTCATTCAATTGCGATTTGGCCAATTGAATAGTGCTCTAAATAAGCACATAACATATTTTTTTAAATAAGTTTTTTGTTAGTGAAAACCTTGTTTTTGGCTAGATGTTTACTAACTAAAAACTTCTTTAAAAAAAATATGTTATGTGCTTATTTAGACCCCTATTCAATTAGCCAAATTGCAATTGAATGAGGGCCTAAATATGGAGTGTAAAGGAGCAGAGCTGATGGATGCTACATCACTAAATTCAAATGCCAGATCTAAAACATACACTGATTGTTTTTTTCTTCTTCAAAGAACTCTGATTTTATTTTATCTAATTAGTAACTAAATAAATAAACAAATTAAAGCGTTCATTACTACAGTATGGTCCACGCACTTCATAGTTTTAGGTAAGTTTAAACACATTTTGTATAATATTTGTTCATGCAAAAAACAACGTTACTTATATTTAAATATAAAAAAGAATAGTATTCCAGGTCCCTTTTTTCACTTTTAAGTTTTATTAGAAGAGAATACATATTTCAAATGATAAAACATTTTTACAATGTTTTACATATATTTTTTAGAAATTATTGCTGTTTAAGGCATTGTTGTCTTTATAGTTATATATTAAAATATCCTTTACTTGTTTTTCTACTTTTTTTTCTTAATAAATTATTTTACGTAATAGTTTACAAATTCATGTAGATATAAAATAAGTATGAAATATGTAAAAATAAGGTTAAGAAGAACAAAATAAAAAAACACAACTAAAAGAAAAGAGTAACATCAATTACAAACTTTAATAAGGCCTAACCACTGGACCACCCGGAGATTCAAACCATAAAAACTTAATTTCTATCTCAGATAAAGCTTACAAATTGAGAAAATAAATTACAATGGAGAATACCATAATTTATTTTCTTTTACTGCTAAGTAAATTATCTTCATCTCCATTGTAATTTCTTTTCTCAGTTTGTAAGCTTTATCTGAGATAGAAGTTAAGTTTTTTATGGTTTGTATCTCCTGGTGTCCAGTGATTAAGATTCAGTGCTTTCACTGCTGGGTTTGATTCCAGTTAGAGAACCAAGAGGTCACATCACCCTGAAACCATGCAGGGTTGGGCCTGGTCAGTACTTGGAAGGGAGACCACCTAGAAATACCAGGAGCTGTATGCTGTGGCCCACTGGAGAAGAAACTCAAGTGGATCAGCATGGTATGTTGCAGTCCATGAGGTCACAGGGAGTTGAACACGACTGAGTGATGCAAACACATTTCCCTTTATGTCGCAGGAGCTGTTACCAATTCAATCATCTAAGGTTTTCCATCTAGTCTTGTCTAATTAGATTTTTACTATATAATCTTTTTTTACTGTTTTTTTAAACGTCCAATGTAGTATGGGTATTTTATTTTTTAAAGGCTTACCGCCCGAGTAGGCAATATGGCAGAGAATCAGAAATGGACAGGATTGAGTGAAAACAATAAAAACTTATTTTTTTTAATAAAGGCTCAGTTTCAGCCATTTAATGCTCTGAGCTGGCTGTTCACCGTGTATGCTAATAAAGTCACTTGGGAGTGGCTATGCAGATTTATAGAGGCTGCCCAATGATTGTCTGTAGCACACGCCCTCTTTATTAGCATAGGAACCTCACAGCATGATACCCAAACAGATGGGTTCAGAACAGTAAATAGCTGAAACTGAGCCAGGAAGAAAAGCTTTATTTTTAAAAAGGACGTTTTTTTTCCACTCAATTCTGATTATTTTTGATTATCTGGCATATGGCCTACACATATCCCCAGTACAGTGGTCCTTCAACAGAGATTAAGCAGATATTGCTTATGACAAATTGGGTTTCTCCCCTGCAGCTTGTCTTCAACAGTCCAGCTGTGAGCAGTGTTTGACCTCTGTACTGACCTTGAATTGCAGTTGGTGTCACGTTCTCCAGAGGTAAGTTATTCAATTAATTGGAATATATGTTAATATCTTATACAGTCTTAAAATCTCAACACATGCACCCAGTGTTCTCCCAAGAAATGGGAAGGAGTAGCAAGGTGGCCATATACACTAGTTCTACAATGTGTGTTATTTGCTTCTCAACAGCCCTATTAAATTAGAAGCCCTTAGCGGCATCAAGAAGCTCGCAATGGCTGCGGGCTTGAAATTTGTTACAGAGCTATTAAATTAGAACAGGCCGCGAGTCACGGGCTTGAGACGCAAACCCATAAACCATTTTTCGACCGTTAGATGCGCGGCCGTGAACATGATCAATTAGTCAAACCCGTAGTTACAGGTTTTATGGAGCCAATGGAAACCGAGATTGTCACCATTGCGTCACAGAAAAATCGAGGTTGAATTTCAAAGTCTTACGGGGTTCAATTACAAGTTATGACCGTACCCACATTCCAGAAATAATGCAATATGATAAAGCTGTAAATATTATATTATAGTCCATGCAAGTTACAGTATATGTATTAACACATTGATAGCTGGGATTGATATAACACAGAAATTAAACACGAAATAAAGTATGTTATATTGCAGATTTGCGAGCTTCAAAATGTTGTGCTATTAATTCTAAGACATAACATCACTTTCCTTGTTAATATAGGTACAGTAGTGTGTTTATATTTGCATTTATAGTGCTACCGATTGGTACCAGTTGGCTTCTTGGCTCCATTTGCGCGTGGCGTGTTGAACGCCAGTGAATTTGTTGCAAATTAATAGCCAAATTAGAAACGTAACGGTTACGGGCTTGACAGAACAAAGGATTTGCGGCCATGTCCCGTAGTCTTTTTTCACACATAACCAGTAGATTGGGCAGCGTCCAGCTTTATGGGACTAATTTAATAGCCGTAAGTTTTACGGGCTATGTTACGGGCTATGGTTTTACGCTTTGAGCTAATTTAAAAGGGCTGTAAATCGGGTGATGCTTCTAATTAGGTGGATGGAGCAGCCTCCCACATAAACCTGGGGAGAACACTGTGAACCATTAAAGTGCCATTTACCTCACTGTAAGTGCTCTTTATGGTGTAAACGATTGTATGTAAAAATTATCTATTTTTAAATTACACTAATACCAGCTAAAAAATCTAAAGTTTTAAGTCTGTTTGCATACAAAGTCTATCCTGCCTACTGACTGTTGCATGAGTAATAAAGATAACCAAGCCCAGGGAAGACAGTAATTGATAGCAGTTTTTCCCTAGACTCAGGACTGCACTGACCAATTAACCCATAACTGACCTGTTTATGAGACTCCAGCATTACATGCTCTGCACAGATAAATTCAATTGTTCAGGGTTAACCTTTTTTTTCCCTTCTACTTACTACACAGAGCTGTAGCTGCGGGTCTGCCAGTGGGCAATCAGTAACACATATAAACACAGGCCCTCATTTAATTGCGATTTGGCCAATTGAATAGGGCTCTAAAAAAGCACATAGCATATTTTTTTAAAGAAGTTTTTAGTTAGTGAAAACCTTGCTTTTGGATAGATGCTTACTAACTAAAAACTTCTTTAAAAAATATATGTTATGTGCTTATTTAGAGCACTATGCAATTGAATGACGGCCACGGATTTTTGTTTATTTGATTCCTCAGTGAAAAATGCACACATTTCCAAAATTCTAAAAAATTTTAATATGCTTTTAGGAGATCTTTGTGGTTATGTGGTCCAAATTATTGTGAATTAAGTGGCCTTTTAAAGTAATATTATGGACACTAACATAAACATAAGTAAATGTATTATGTATAATTACCTTTCATTAAATCAAAATCAGTTGCTGTGATGTGGCTTTATTTAGGATGGTATACCTCCAACCTAAAGATACATAGAGCATAGACTGGGCTATTCCTCACGATCAGTAATTTAATGGTTACTCTAACACAAGTATGCAACTGTAGTGTTATATTAGACTCTGTCCTCTCATTTATTTCTCACATCCAATCTCTTGCTAGTTTTTGCTGCATTCACCTGCAAAACATAAAAAAATGACTCTCTTTATAACAAATGCAACCAAAACACTCATTTATTATTTCATGATCTGCCTTGATTATGGCTAAACCATCGTAAATTGACATTATTGTCTCCATTGTACCCCATTTCCAATTCATTGTCAGTACTTGATCATGACTCGTCCACTTCATTCACTATCCATCATCTTCTGATCAGTGCAGTTCACCTCATTCTTCAGTAGCCAATTTGCCTTCTCATCGCAAACTACAAAGTCCTATGCTTAGCCTACCACCTACACCACCCCTCTTCCACCATCCACATGGCACGGTGTTTTTGATGGATACAGTTTGTCTCACAATCCTTACTAATTTGTTTGTAGATGCTCCAGTGGCTTTGACCGTTATCGACAGGATTGGCTGACATATGGTTGTGCACAGGAGGTGAGCTATTGTCAACTACACTGCCAGCTGGCAAAGTGGGTGCTCAAAATATTTTGTTAGTATCACTAATATAATGCCTTATTAAATTGTGATTCGGCCAATTGAATAGGGCTCTATATAAGCACATAGCACATTTTTTTACAGAAGTTTTTAGTTAGTGAAGACCTTGCTTCTGGATAGAAGTTCACTAACTAAAAACTCCTATAAAAATACATGCTCTGTGCTTATATAGAGCGCTATTCAATTGGCGGAATCACAATTTAATAAGGCTGGTAGTTTGTAAAGTGTGCGCTATTTGTACGGAATTCCGTACATTCTGCAGTGTGCACTGGGTGGCACCAGCTGCTCCTGCACGATGCCAGCAGAGGCGCAGAAAGAGAGGGGGAAGGGAGAGACACAGGGGGAAAGAGACAAAGGGGAGGGAGGAGGGAGGAAAATCACAGAGGGGGAAAGAGACACAGGGTAGCAAGGAGGGGGGAAAGAGATAGAGGGGGAAAGGGACACAGGCGAGGGAGGGGGGAAAGGGACACAGGAGAAAGGGGGAAAGAGACACAGGGGAGGGAGGAGGGGGGAAAGAGGCACAGGGAAAGGAGAGGGGGGATGAGACAGAGGGGGAAAGGGGGAAATAGACACAGGGGAGGACGGAGGAGGAAAGAGACAAAGGGACACAGGGGGGGAGGAGGGGGAAAGGGCCACAGGGGTAAGGGGGAAAGTGACAGAAGGGGAAAGGGGGAAAGAGACACAGAGAAGGGAGAGGGGAGAAGAGACACAGGAGAGGAAGATGGAGGAAGAGACAAAGAGGAAGGAGAGGGGGAGAATAAACACAGGGGAGGGAGAGGGGGGAAAGAGTCACAGGGGAGGGAGAGGGGGAAAGAGTCACAGGGGAGGGAGGGGGGGAAGAGACACAGGGGAGGGAGGGGGAGAGACATAGGGGATGTAGAGGGGTGAAAAGACAAAGGGGAGGGAGAGAAGAGACACAGGGGAGGGAGAGGGGGGGAAAATATACAGTGGGGGGCATGGGGGAGGAAAGAGACAGGGGGAGAAAAGAGACAGAGCGGAGAGAGGCTAGGAAAAGAGATACAGGGACAGGGGGGTGGTGGAAAAAAAATATATATTATTTTTATTAACGGCTAGTTTGCTATATTTCTCTTATCTAACTCCTTTAGTCACAAAGTCAGTCCTGTGAAGACTTTGCAGACCCTTACACTGCAGATGATACCTCATTTCAAACATACTCATCTCAAGACAATGAATGGGCAGTAACAACCTCTACCCTTTCTGAGGGCCTCACCACTGAAGGTGAGTGATGGGGAAGGCATGGACAGGCCTACGGGGGTCCAAGGTACAGGAAAGGTTTATGGAACAGAAAAGTAATTCCTCAGTTTATTTTATTGTTATAAACGTATGTAAGTAAAACCAGTCCAAACGTCCATCACAGCAAATACTTAAAAATCTTTTACCTGAAAAGAATAGATTATTAGAATAACTTGTTATTGCTTTTCCCTTGAATTCCCTAGTAATTCAATCCATACACTGCAGTAAGTAAGAGGTACTGCTCAAGCCATTTACTGACAGTTGCCCTCTTTTGCAGATGACACAAAGTTGACTCAGTATGCTGGAGACGGTGAGTTTCAGAAGTTTATTATAATGCATGATGACCCTCACCAAATGACCTGACAAGCTAAAGGTTGTCTGTTATGTTTTAGAGCTGCAGGAGGAACTGCCCAAACAAAGCGGGTCTCCGGTGCATTCTGGAACCATTGTTGGCATTGTGCTGGCAGTGCTGCTAATCTCAGTTATCATAATGGCAGTGATTTACATTAATCGGCATCCAGACAAGCAGGGGAGACACTGCTGTATGAAGGTGAGACTAGCGTGGTACACATAAGTCTGTCTTGGGAGTTTAGCTACTACATACACACACAAGAAATATGCTGCTACACATTGTGCGTTATATATATGTAACATTTTACTAACACTATACACACCGATAAATAGCACAAACTTATTGCCAACTATTGATTTCAGCATCGATCTCATCAGTGGGCGCCAATGAAGTTTCATAACCCCAGGAACCCTGCCATGTACAGTGAAGTGGAGCCAACTCCAGGACTTGAGAAGGATGGCATCATGGAGACTGAGCCCTGAGAGACCTCAAAGACAAAAAGGGGGGCAGGATCCTTCCAAGGAACTTTGTTACACATTCAAAAAGTACAACTCTTTCTAATATATCTAAGCTAACAGACGTACAAATTCTTTCTTTTGATCAAAAAAATCCAGCTTAGTAATTCACCTCCACAAGTGTACCCAAGCTTGAGAAATGCAGCAGATCACTAAACTTCCACATGAAAGTTGCAAAACTTCTCCATCTTTGCTGGAGCACCATTCCTTATGGCCCATGTTGGATACTAGCAGAGCATGGCACCTTTTTATTTGAGGTCTGCAACATACCAGACCTCCAACGTCCCCTTTTGTGAGACCAGAAGAATACTGCACCTTATTAAACCTTCAATGCTAGAGACCTGCTGAACATTATATTGGAAATCTGAAGAACATTACACATTCTCATCAAAACTGCAAAACATTGTACTTCTTTGCTGAAGACTTGCAGAGTATCACACCTCACAGATGCTTTGCTAAAAACCTGAAGAGCTTGCACAACCATATTGGAACACTCCAATATTAATATGTTCATTCATCAGAACATTTACCTTTTCTCCTCAATCTCTACTAGACTTGGGTTCCTACTCATAGGTTTCTCATAATAATCCCATTCTCTCCAAGTGGAATCCAGAGTGGGAAATAATAAAAAATGCATCTCTAAGCAGTACATTTTCAGCCATGCTTTGCACATAGTGCTTTTCTCTGTATTTGTATAATGACTATGGATGAAATTCCCCTCGCATAACCCAGGAATTGCTCACTCCTGTGAAATTAAGATTTTTTAAAAGCAATAAGGTATCACAGGAGTGTGGTTTATAGGCACATGTAAAATTCTCAGGGCAACAACCCCAGTTTTCCCCTACTCCAGAATACTGCCAGTTAGACTATGAATACATTATCTATCTATCTATCCACCTATCTGAAATCTGTGTGAAATGCATGCCTACTTTACCATGCACCTTTGGGCTGGATGTAATGCTTGTACAATCAAAACAGATTAAACTGTCCTAATTTTTTGTGCATGTGCACTACCATTTCATTGTCTTAATTCTTTAACTTCTGCTCAGATTCATAGACTTGTGTAGGGAAGTGTGTGGATATCTGAAAACAGAAAAGGAAATTCAATAATGCTTGGAATGCTAAATCCTGACTATAAAAGGTCAGTCTTCAGCTGCGAAGTGAGGTATCAAACATTTCTTATTTGCAATTATATTCAAAGATGCTGGGTAATGCACTTAAAGGCATATCTAAGTGTCTTGGATTATGAATGCAACTAAAAGAGACGAATCAGTAGTGTATGCAAACATTTTTTGCATGAAAAAATACCAAAATAAACATTTACAAACTCACCCTGATGTTTGCTAAATCTTTTCAATTTGCAAGCTGATGCTTTTGGCAGTTGACTACTGAAAATTCCTGCTAATTCATAGCATAATTCATTTCGGCCAATCAGGATAAAACATATACATTTGTATCACACTCTGGGCTTGCTGTGTTGCAAAGAAGCCTGGGATATGTAGTATTTTTCTATATCCTTGTGATCTGATTTAGTTGTAAACTCAGACGCAACCCAACCGTGTGATGCAATCCAGCACCAAGTACTACCTTTGAAAGGCCAAACTCCATACCTAGATACATATCCTCTGCATACTTGGTAATGTAAGTTTCCCTTGGGTGTGCAAAGCTGGAATTTACTTACCTGCCTATAAATTACAGTGAACTTATCTATATAGCACATCTTTTTCTGATAATCACTGCCTTTTCTTACCAAACATTTGAAACCCAGGAAACGTATATATACCTTAAGGATGCTGTAAGCTCAACCTAAAGTGGCCACCATCTCTCCTGTACAGTGAGACCATGTTGACATCTCCACTGATCATTGGGGATCTTGGAGTGAATACATTCCAGGATAGGATTTGTGACTAAAAAGCCAGTACAGGATCCTCACATTAAGGGTAATTTGCATTGTAAGGAAGGAGCATTTGGATACTGATTTCCTTGTGAGGAGGGAGGGGACATTACAGTGTCCTTTTAATGTTTACACAATTTTCTTCTACAGCAGTCTTGTGATACAGAAAGGGTTAACACTAGCAGATCTAGCTCTTAATCGGTCTATCATTGCCAGGAGCTCTTGATATCTCTGTGCCAAATAATGTTCTCAGAAACATGGAATTCTAATTAATTTGGAAGTGGGTCAGGACGGGCAGTTAAATGTTCCTTCATCCTTTGCAACTGGCCTAAATTATGAGATGATTTTTCTCTCTCGCTCTCGTTTGTGTTTTGGAAAACTTGACAGCTGAGTTGTGTATGTCTATGGAAAGTAGACTGTTTGCCTGGTGTGGGAGGAGAGGACGCCGGTTTGTTTGTTACTTTCACTGATATTGCTATTTGGAAATTGGTAATACATAATGGTCTGCAAATACTGTTAAAGAACCACTATAATGGTCATGTTTTCCGGACTGTTCTTTTCATGATGAAACATACATTGACAATTGGTTGTTTTGCCACCACATAAGGACTGCAGATTTCTCCCATATTTTCCAAACTGTGACACAGCCTGCAACTAACTTCCTTGCAGCTGCCTATTTACCGCACAGCTTGATGTGCAGAGTCTTGGAAGATGTCCTGCAATTTCTGATAGTATGAAAACAAAGAGATGCTCCAACCCAAAGATTGTGTTAAAACAAGCAATTTACAGTGCCATTTGTCTAATTTTTTTAAACGAGCAAATTGAAAATGTAATAATACTGATTTTTCCTACTTAATAGCTATGATAAAGTGTAATGTAGCGGTTTCCAACACTACACCATTGTGATGTAAGTGTTTGAGAATGCTATTGTGCCTTTAGAGTGCTGTCCTTTCTTGTTCAGTAAAGGAATATGTAAGTGAGCTGGGTTATGAATGCATCTGATAGAGGATAATTAGTAGTGTATGAAAACATTTTTTTTGCATGAAAACATCCCAAAATAAACATTTTAGTTGGCTTACCTGGAAGTTAGCAACATTTTCTATGTTTTTTGGCATTTGCATTTTCTCGTGTACACCCCTAGAAAACTCCACCTCAATTAGCATAACATTCACATTCAGAATCAGGATAATACATTGTATCATTCTTCACCTCGGTGGCTTCTTGCATGCTCAGTACAAGAACTGCAACAGTTACTTCCTGTGCTCTGTACCAGAAATGTCAACATTTGTATCTTGCTGTATTTCCCGTGGGTACACTGCTGTGTGTACCCGGGTTATGTAAGCGTCCTGTGGGTGTGAACCACTGGATTTGACTTTTGTGCAAATAACTTTGTAAATAAACTGAACTTTTCTATATAACACATGTTTTCATACACTACTAATTCTCCTCTATCAGATGCATTCATATCCCAGCTCACTTCCATATACCTTTAAGAAAAACATGTTTTATACATTACATAATATGTTTGGCAAGAAAAACTACTGCTCTGCAGTCCGAATAATTTACTTTTATGAAATCTAAGAGTTCTTCTCAAAATTTCAGATATTACATAAGGGTGTGGCAGGTACAGAAAATCATGCAAATTGTTATATTCTGTTATATTGATGAGCTATAGTAAATTTTTTCTACAGAGGTTTCAGTAGGTGGGAAGCTGTGCAGCCTGTGACTGGCTACATCTTGTAAATACGGTGTAAATATATAAGAATATTGTAAGAATAAGATGCTAGGATAATATAAGAGACTGAATACAGAGTTCTGTTGTGGAGAAGAAGATGGTGAAGCAGATTTTGAGGATGTGGTAGAGATGGAATAGTCAAATACTTATGTCTTGGGAGATCCGATCAGTGATGGTAGTGTCAAAGATGCCATTAAGGAATTCAAGAGGGGATGGTATATGGTAGATACACTGAAAAGGATTGTAGTTGCATACAGAGAAATATATACTTATGTTTTAGGATGATTGATGAAGAGGAAGCAGAATGCCATATGGGATTGATCAGTTATGGCAGGAGAAGATGATAAATCAGAGATTAAGGCTGGGAAAGAAAATATGTTTTTGGTATCTTCAGCAAAGGAATTGTGGGAGATGATGAAATAGCTAGTAGGGGAATCTAAAATAAATGTTTAAAGGGAAATGGCTTGGGTCCAATGATAGGACTCAGGTACACGGAGAAGGGAGAAAATAAATAGCACGATTCAAAAACAGAGATTGTGAAGGATGAGGATAGAGGAGTGTTTATAGATGTCAATATGTCTTAAAGTCCAAATTATTATCACATAATTACACATGATGGTGATTGTTCAGTCAAGAAAGATGGAAACGTTCATCAGATAAAGAAATAGAATTGTAATCTAAATAATAATAAAATTAATTAAAGTGTTACAATTTTGAACTGCATCAAGGTTTATTTGGGAAGTGTGTATAATAGCAGGAAGACAGCAGAATATAATGACACGTCCATAACAATAAGCAATTGTAGTTACAATTATGAGTATTTGCCTAGCATCCTGTTTACAATGTTATCTTTTCTTATTCACCTCCTGAACCGTGGTTATGGTGAGACATGTGCAAGACAGTAATAAAAAGATTATGATAAACATACAATGATAAGTAAACTACTAGCTACTTGCCCGTAACAATACAATTTGAAGCCTCGCAATGTTGTTTGCCACACTTCGGCCTTGACACTCATTGTAGGGCTCGGCCAACCCACAACTTTCGTGCCCCACAATAAGCGCCTTTGTCGCTCACTGCGAGCCTCTCCCCACTCTACCTTCCGGGCCTTGCGATTAGCACCTTTGGCCACCCCGCATCTTTCAGGCCTCGCAATAAGCGCCTTTGGCCAACCCACAACTTTCGATCCTCGCAATGAACGCCCTGTGTCTTTTTCCCCCCTCTCTCCCTCCCGTGTCTGTTTGCCCCTCTCCCCCCCCTGTGTCTGTTTCCCCCTCTCTCCCTCCCGTGTCTGTTTGCCCCTCTCCCCCCCCCTGTGTCTGTTTCCCCCTCTCTCCCTCCCGTGTCTGTTTGCCCCTCTCCCTCCCCTGTGTCTGTTTCCCCCTCTCTCCCTCCCGTGTCTGTTTGCCCCTCTCCCTCCCCTGTGTCTGTTTCCCCCTCTCTCCCTCTCGTGTCTGTTTGCCCCTCTCCCCCACCCTGTGTCTGTTTCCCCCTCTCTCCCTCCCGTGTCTGTTTGCCCCTCTCCCTCCCCTGTGTCTGTTTCCCCCTCTCTCCCTCCCGTGTCTGTTCCCCCCTCTCTCCCTCTCGTGTCTGTTTGCCCCTCTCCCTCCCCTGTGTCTGTTCCCCTCTCTCTCCCTCTCGTGTCTGTTTGCCCCTCTCGCTCCCCTGTGTCTGTTCCCCCCTCTCTCCCTCTCGTGTCTGTTTCCCCCTCTCTCCCTCTCGTGTCTGTTTGCCCCTCTCGCTCCCCTGTGTCTGTTCCCCCCTCTCTCCCTCTCGTGTCTGTTTGCCCCTCTCCCTCCCCTGTGTCTCTTTCCACCCTCTCCAAATCTCCTGTAGTGTATGTAAATTTCTTTATTTTCTACTACATATATTACCACCTACGCTCTAATAGTTATTAAGTAAATGTTTTTCCTTTTATCTGTTAGATATCACTTTTACCAATTTATTTACAAAGACAAAACACCTGTTATGTTAGACAATAAAATCCATGGGATGTGCATGAGCATCACTTTGAGCTGGGTTTTGTTTTTTAAATACAAGAATGGTTAACATTTGCTGAAAAAAAAATATAATTGCAAACTCTCACAAACTCTCACACTTCTAAAATATATAGAGCGAAAAAGGCCCTAAAACTGTAATATATAGCTCTGGATGTGAAATCAGTTTGGAGATCAACAGTTTTTTCCATCAGTACTGTCAGAGGGGAACTGGGTGACAATCCATAGCAACGAACACATTAGAGAAACAAAATCAATATCTTCCACATTTAAACAGTATTTGTTCAGATTTTCCAAAGACTTGGCACATGAGCAGTCTCACTGCCTATTCCAGAAATATATATACAACTCCTCAAACAGATTAGCTCCAGTGACTAGCTGCAGATAGCATGCAATTTAATGATATTCCTGGAGCTAAGTATGGCCACTCAAGATGCACTGCAAAAGTTTCTGGATTACAGGCGGTTTCCGGTTTCTGGGCTTGTGAATGCGCGATGAGCGCCTTGGAGGCCAGTACGTGACTGGCTTGAGGGGGGAGAGGCCCCAAACGGCTTACGAGTTACAGGCTTCCAAAAAATTACGGATTTAGCAGCCGACATTTTTTTCAAGCCCGTAACTCGGAAGCCGTTAAAAGACCGCCAAAAGACGCCATATAATAAACGTTAACTTACAACTTTACACACAGCAGAGGGGGAGAGGCAGAGAGCCTGTATGTGTGGTTGCACACTAATTTGCTATTTAGTTGGGGTTTTTGGGAGGTCTGAAAATGGCTAAGCGAGGAAAATCATGGCAACTGTAAAGCCGTAACTATTTTTCAAGCCCATAAGCACATTTCAGACTTGGGGAAAATTAACAATTTCCCAAGCCCCCAAATGGTTTCACATCCGTAAACGCAAACAGGAGCACAGAGGAGGGAGAGGGAGGAAAAAGACACAGGGGAGGGAGAGGGGGGAGAGTGTGGAAAGAGACACAGGGGAGGGAGTGGGGGGGGGGGGAGAGACACAGGGGTGATGGGGGGGAAGAAACACAGGGGAGGGAGATAAGGGGGGGCAGGGGAGGGAGAGGGGGCAAAGAGGCACGAGAGGGAGAGAGTGTGGAGTGGCTTGCAATGAGCGCCTTCTGCGCTCATTGTGAGGTCCGAAAGTTGCTGTTTGGCCGACACCTGCAAGGAGCGTTGCTCATTGCGAGGCCTGTGAAGTAGAGGGGGGAGAAGCTCGCAATGAGCGTCGAAGGCGCTCATCGCGAGCCCCGCAAGTTAGAGGGGGGAGAACCTTGCTTTGTGTGGCAAACAGCATTGCCAGGCTTCAACTTTTGTTGCCGTAATTTTTGACCGGCAAGTCACTAGTAATATTAATAATATTATAATGGCTCATATTTGGTTTTAATAATACAGTGTAATACTTTAATAATATTAATAATAATAATGCTACCACTGTACTATAATAATAAGTTACAGAAACTATCATACTCTTTCTGTTAATTTAAACAAACAGAACATAAAAACAAACTCATGCAAAAATCCTTAAGAGCCTGTTCTTAAGTATGGATTGTATGTAAGTCGGGTTGACTGTAATCCGGGGACCACCGGTATTAGCAATATGGCAAACCATACTACATTATGGTTTTTAAGGTAAAAGGATCCTAAATATGTTAGTGATATATAAACTGTGAACTACTGGACTACAAGTGCAATGTGCTTGATTACCCTATGAAAATATAACAGGCCAGGATTGGAGTTAATATCATGAGAAGACTGGTGTATTAGCGCAACAAAGTCCTAGTAAGGAAACAAGCTGCAGGCAACCTTTGTCACATTATGCTAGTATTAATACTGTTCTTATTCAGACAGTTCCTCTGAATAGAAACATTTGCTATATGGGCAATACTGTCATTTTTTGCACTGCTTTTCAGGATAACATATGTTCTCATGCACAATGTTTACCAAACAGCTCTGTGTCTCTCAGCCGAGATGTCTTCATCCTGTTTTTTATCTTCTTGGTTCATGTTAGGCTTAACTTGGAGCCTTATTCAACAGAATTGAGGCTAACAATTCTGCTTCCAGAGCACGTGCATGTCCTGTTGTAGTGTATATTGTTGTTGTTTAGTCGTGTCTGACTCTTCGTGACCCTATGGACTGCAGCACGCCAGAAGGATACAAAAACAATGAGATTCATCCTAGCTCTCTGGGAAACTGCAAAGACCGCTGTGGCTGATCCTGCTGAGAATATTTTTTTTCTGATCCAAGTTTATATGCGAAATTGATATTTTCTTATTCCTTGAATAGTTTGTATTCAGCCTCTGGAATACAGAACACAGACAATAGTGTAATTGCTTTCCAGACTGTGGTATTCTGTTTCTAGACAAAAGCTGATTGTATGACAATGCAAACATTTACATATATACAGCCTTATTAATTTGCGATTTGGCCAATTGAATAAGGCTCTATTTAAGCACATAGCATATTTTCTTTAACAGAAGTATTTAATTACGGAAGACCTTGCTTTTGGATAGAAGTTCACTAACTAAAAACTTCAGTAAAAAAAAAATGCTATGTGCTTAAATAGAGCCCTATTCAATTGGCCGAATTTCAATGTAATAAGGCTGATATTATTTAACTTGCTGCTATGTAAAGTTTAACTTCCTTATCAGTCCTTGCAAGTATACACAGCAATAGATAGATGTTCTGTAGCAAATGGAGTGATGTTCCATATATATTATGAGTATATTTCTTTAGGCATGTTATATATAATCCCCACTACAAGTGTGATGCACATAAAACAACTACTGCTAAAGGAAAGGGTACTGCAAGCATTTGAGTCTCAGGAAACCATTTTATAACATATATTTTTATTTCTGGCAAGCATCATATTTATGTTGGCTAACACAGGTACCCTCAACACTGAAACAAAAAGGATATGAATAAGTATGGTCTATAACTTTATCTGTAGGCATGTTATATGTAATGCCCACTACAAGTGTGTTGCACATAGGACAACCTCTGCTAAAGGAAAAGGTACTGCAAGCATTTGAGTATCAGGAAACCATTTTATAACATAGATTTTTATTTCTGGCTAGCATCATATTTATGTTGGCTAACACAGGTACCCTCAACACTGAAACAAAATTATATGAATAGTTATGGTCTATAACTATATCTTTAGGGATGTTATATATAGTCCCCACTACAAGTGTGATGCACATAGGACAACCTCTGCTAAAGGAAAAGGTACTGCAAGCATTTGAGTATCAGGAAACCATTTTATAACATAGATTTTTATTTCTGGCAAGCATCATATTTATGTTGGCTAACACAGGTACCCTCAACACTGAAACAAAAATGATATGAATAAGTATGGTCTATAACTTTATCTTTAGGCATGTTATATGTAATGCCCACTACAAGTGTGATGCACAAAGGACAACCTCTGCTAAAGGAAAAGGTACTGCAAGCATTTGAGTATCAGGAAACCATTTTATAACATATATTTTTATTTCTGACAAGCATCATATTTATGTTGGCTAACACAGGTACCCTCAACACTTAAACAAAATTATATGAATAGTTATGATCAAATGGTTCAGATATTCAAGTATTTTGCCACTCTGCATTTAGACATGCAATCATCTAATGGTTTATTCTACAGATTTCTCCAAACCAGAGCATATACCAAAAACTTTCACCTACAGATGCTCCAGCCACAACAACATTTTACAATCTGACCATGCAAATAGCAGTCTGACAATAACAATGGCCAGCCATATGGGATGACTCCCTTGGGGCCTCTTTCTGATACTATCAATAAGGATAAACTATTATATTCAAACTTGTACTTAATTAATGGTTCTTGGCAAGGGAAAAATCCCTGGAAGCTGTGCTGGACAGAATGTTCCTATTTGCATGCCAGTACCCAAAATCCTTTGTGCCTGACACACCTGAAGCAGAGCTTGAGAGAAGTTGCATGTGGCCTACAGATGTGACTTTTATTGGGATACAAAGAACATGGAGGGAGGAAATGTGCAGAATATGAATATGGTGTTCTTTCTTGCTGGGTGGGAATTATAGACAGCATCCCGCTGCATCTGGATTAAAGAAAATGATAATAATATTATATTCAGCTGTATGAATAGTGCATTTCTTACAGCTTTCAGGCATATTTAACTATGTTTAGTAAAGTTTATGCAAAAGAAAAACATTTATAATGTTATAATTGATTAAAACATGGTATTTTTTTAAACACCTTCTATACCTTCCCGTTCAATCCTCTTATCGGAATGGAGTCCCTAATTAACAAGGCAGACCAATTAATTATATTATTGTTCACTTTACAATTCAGTCTTAACTCGGCCAAAGATCATACAAACATGTGTCATACTATAGATTATAAAAATGTAATTTTAAACCACAATACGGCCGTATGTCTGCGGGTGTGTTGCGGGCTCCCGTCGGTCTCCGATTGAGATGCTATTCAATTGCTCAAGGCCGCAAAGCCAAAACTATAAACAATGCACTGGTTTGTAGCAGTTCAGGGCGGGAACATGACCAATTAAGGAAGCCCGTAACCTCCCATTTAGAACCAGCCAATAGAAAATGAGAATGTCATTATTACGGCAGTAAAACATAGAGGTTAGATGTCATTCAATTAGGTTCGGGGGTCCGACCTGCGATCAGACTCGCAAATCCTCAAAATTAAGAATTATGAAAAGGAATGCCAATACTGTTCTAGTCCATGTGGGTGGCCTGATATGTATTAACTCATTGATACCCAAGATCAATTAAGCCCCAGAATTAAACATAAACATAAATGTAATTTCCTGCCGATTTGCGAACTTGAGACTGTTGTGCAATTGATTCTAATGTCTATCATCACTTTACCCGTTATTTACAGGGCAGTAGTTATTTTTTATTTGCATTTACAGTGCTATGAATAGGTGTTTAACACCCTTGCGGGTCCTGTCTAGAACCCGTAGGATTTTCTCCTTTTTTTGCCATTTACGGGTGTGAAAACATTTGCAGGCTTGGGGAATTGGAGCAATTGAATAGCGAACTGGGATTTTAGCCATTGTAACTCTTGCAAAAGTGAAGGTTCAAAGGCTTCGGGAGGCTGTAAGTTATGGGTTTAACCTGTTTGGAGCACCCAAAAAAATACCAATTGAATAGCAAATTAACTTGCAACCTCACTTACGGGCTACTCGATGGGGCGAGAGCTCAATTGAATCAGGCTCAAAGCTTAAAAGCACTTCTTAATAAAATAAAGTACAAATAAATTAATAAATACATAGGTATATTATAGACGTAGTAAAATCCAGAAACCTATATTATAGACCTAGTAAAATCCAGAAACCTTCCGTATCCCTTTAAACCTTTGGTTAGTGCAGATCTACGATTGGTATTGGATCTTTAGTCCAATAAAGATGCTGAGCGATAAGTCTGTCAAATTCCTGCACTTCCTTGTTCGGCCCATATGATTCTATATATGCAGAGTATGTGGCGCCGCTGTTGTACCGTTCTGGTAAATAAGAGGAGACTGCTGCTTCTCTGGGGGCACTGTTCATAGAGATGCCCAATATTAGAGTGTAGAAATCGCAGAGTTGTGGTTAGAGAAGCGCAATTGCTCCTGACCAGTACCTAGATGTTCGGCGAATCTGTGCAGCTGGATAGAGTGTAGTTATACCATTGGTATATAATCTTTCCAATCTTGTGTGTGAGATGATGTATTGATATAGTTCTCGTTATACAAAGAACATACACGATCGTATATAAAAGTTCCAGTATATTTCTGTTTTACAAAATTCTCTGCACTCTGGGTCGGAATTTAGGTCATGTAAAAACAATGATGAAGCTATAAAATCCAAAGCGATAAAAAATGCTGATATATAATATATACCGAAATGCACGAATGAATGGATGAACAAACGCGTTTCGCTGTGGCGTACATAGCTTCCTCAGTGATAATATAGTTCTTTCTTGGTTTTCCTCCTCTGTAGGAAGCTGAAACATCTGTTATCTGTATTATTCTGTTACTGGTCTCAACGCACTTAGCATACACTCCTGGCTCACAATTATTGATTTCTTACAGTGCTGAGGGAAAACCCATCCAATGTTAGGAAACTTTACGTTAAAGAATGTTAACTTTCTCAGCTTGTAACAGTCATCAATTATACAGACTATAATGGTGACAAGGTCGGGGATTCACATCAGTCTACGTGACACTCAATCAAACTGCAAATGTCAACAATATTGAATAAAATATATTATATACATACACACCTTTAGATTGTAAATTTGCAAGTTTTAAATCTTGTACGTTTTGGGAAAAGAACTATGTACGTTAGAGTATATATACTCTAAGGATATCTATCTAAGACAGGGCCTCCATTCTTTTGCAATGCATTTATATTGTATTTTGCTTCGTACTTAACGCCTGTATAGAGCTACGGAATATGTTGGTGCTTTACAAATTACGGATAATAATACACAAACAGTTTACATATACATTAACTAATAATCCCGTTAATCATTCATCTTAAATTGAGTTCATCTAAGACAAGGGTATACCCAGATCTGTAGGTAGTCCTCCAAGTGACAAACTGCACATAACCTTCAGCCTATTTTGAGATTGTCCCTTCTGGGAGAACAGTATTCTCATTCACTGTACTTTCCTAGTGCAGATGTGGGAGAGAAGAAGGCTGGATATATTGGTAGAACAACTTGATTGTGACTATGTGGAAACAATGACACCGTCCTTGAATGGGGTAGATACTGTTCGAATGTTAGCTAAAAAAGTACATTCTATATATCGAAAGGCTGGGTAACTTGATTTAGTTTATACCAACACATCCTGTCAAAGTAGTGCAGAAAATGATATAAAATAAATGATGACTGGGCAGATTATCAGATGTGTTTGGCCCCAAGAAAATGGAAAACTTTCTTTATGTATATTACAAAGTAAAGGAATCCAAGCATGCCTGGAATACAATCAGGGTTAACCTTATTAAGCCAAGCTTGTCAAGTACTTAGAACAACTTGTATGAATGTGACTAGAGCTTGTAAGATCAGGGCTCTCATCGTCTTACATTTTAGTTTGCTTACCTCTTACTAAACCTGTGTGCTTTGTGTCGAGACTTTATAAATAATCAGTACTAATAGTATCAAGGAAAGCTGACACCATGTTGGTATGGAGGGAGATTTTGATAGGATGATAGCCGAGACTCAGTTTACAGAAAATACCAACAGATCCAATTAAAGTAGACAGAGAAGTATATAAAATCAAGCAGAGAAAGATTAAGTAGATTATCAGATGTGCCAGAACCTAAGCAAAATAAAATAAACTGAAAAATGCTGACAAACTTTAATTATGTATTTTAATGCCCTCCCTCCCTCCTTTTTTATGTTTCATTTTAGGGTTATATCCATTAGGGGAATCAATGAGTTAATACATATCAGAACACCCACATGGACTAGAACAGTATTGGCATTCATTTTTATAATTTAAAATTAGAGTCCCATTGCATATCGAATCCCCAAACCTAACTGATTGACACATAACCTCCATGTTTTACTGCCGTAATGATGGCGGTCTCATTTTCAATTGTTTAGAAATGGGAGGTTACAGTCTTGCTTAATTGATCATATCCCCGCCCTGAACTGCTACAGAGGAGTGCATGGTTTATGGAGTTGGCTTTCGGCCTGTAACTTGCGGGCTCCTTCAATTCAATAGCACCGGAATCTGAGACGAACAGGAGCATGCAACATGCCCGCAGACATATGGCCTGGATCTCGTGAGATGCGGGCTTGCAATTGAATCGGGCTCATGGTTTGCTGTTTATCTTGTGTATAGGAGAGTTGACTGGGCTAGTCTCTCCTTGTGGATGAAGCTGGATTGATATACTACAGGTACAAACTTCTTTCTTTGACAAGGATCATGGTGGGATCGTATACTGACAAATCCTGGTTGCTGAAACATTCAGCTCTGCTTTCATATCACTTTAAGTCTTTGCTTGTATGTATTATCTTTCTCAAAAGACACCGGAAAGCAATCAGAATATTCAGGACGTTTTGAAAATAGCACTCTGGAAAGTTCTAGGTTAAATATATTGAGCTTGTGGGACCCCCCCCTCCCCCCCCCAAAAAAAAATAGAAAAAATAATGTTTTAAATGTTGGCCAAATCATAAAATTTAAGTGAATACATAGAACACTATTTTCAAAGGCACACCCAAAATGCATGATGTCATCTCCTGCAACTTAACAGCACACATACAGTTCATTTCTATGTACCGCCATAATATTTATCATGGGAAATGTAGGAAAAAACTGAAAAAAATTAATAAGATTGACCAACAAAGATGTAATAACTGTATTTCTTGGAATTCTGAGCTGGAAGCAGATTTTTTAACTTGTTTTAGACATTCAAATGTGAACACAAATGTACTATTTACTATATATATATATATATATATATATATATATATATATATATATATATATATATACAGTAGACCCTCAGTTAAACAAAACGCAAGCAACCAAAAAAAAGTTGAATACTGTACAGCCCTCACTGACAAATATACTTGGCAGAGCATCTTATGTGCAGCTAATCCAGGCATCCTTTATATGTAACTCTCAAGCGACCAGAAACTACATTTATCCGCCATCTACCAATCCCCATGGGTGCCGGTTAACTGAGAGTCTACTTTATATATATATATATATATATAGTATTTAAATAGTACATTTGTGTTCACATTTGAATTTCTAAAAAAAGTTAAAAAATTCTGAGAAAAACAGTTATTACACTGCATTCTGGGAACCTGGGCAGGGGCAGTCAAATGTGCCCACAAAGGCATCGTTCTTCTATCCATAACCATTTTAAACATAGTTTCCTTTAAGTTTATGCCTGCTGCATTACACAGCTTTCATGCAAAGCCAAGGCTAGATTATACACAAGGTGGGACTCCTACCCACGGACAGCCTTTTCACGGTTACTGCCTTTCATCAGCGTGGGGCAGGATCCTAGCTTGTGTTGTGGACCTTTTGAGTAGGTAGTTCACCACAACAGTCAGTTAATATATGGTGGGCAAAAGAGCAATTAAAGCCCTCCACCGTACAGTAGTACAGTAAATAAATAGTATATTTGTGTGTTCACATTTGAATGTCTACAACAAGTAAAAAAACTTGTTTCCTGCTCAGAATTCCAAAAAATACAGTTATTACACTGCATTCTGGGAAGCTGAGCAGGGACATGCAAATGTATGTATATAAAGTATACAGTATATACATAATCTATATTATATACTGTACATAATATGTATATATATATATATATATATATATATATATATATATATATATATATATATATATATATATATATATATATATATATATATACATACAGTGGATATAAAAAGTCTACACACCCCTGTTAAAATGTCAGGTTTCTGTGCTGTAAAAAGATTAGACAAAGATAAATCATTTCAGAAATCTTTTAGGTAGAGGGAAGAAAAAATAAATAAATAAAATAATATGGTTGCATAAGTCTGCACACCCTTAAACTAATACTTTGTTGAAGCACCTTGTGATTTTATTACAGCACTCAGTCTTTTTGGGTATGAGTCTATCAGCATGGTACATTTTGACTTGGCAAGATTTACCCACTCTTCTTTGCAAAAACACTCCAAATCTGTCAGATTGTGAGGGCATCTCCTGTGCACAGCCCTCTTCAGATCACCCCACAGATTTTCAATCGGATTCAGGTCTAGGCTCTGGCTGGGCCATTCCAAAACTTTAATCTTCTTCTGGTGAAGCCATTGCTTTGTTGATTTGGATGTATGCTTTGGGTCGTTGTCATGCTGAAAGATGAAGTTCCTCTTCATGTTCAGCTTTCTAGCAGAAGCCTGAAGGTTTTGTGCCAATATTGACTGGTATTTGGAACTGTTCATAATTCCCTCTATCTTAACTAAGGCCCCAGTTCCAGCTGACGAAAAACAGCCCCAAAGCATGATGCTGCCACCACCATGCTTCACTGTGGGTATGGTGTTCTTTCGGTGATGTGTGGTATTTATTTTTTTCGCCAAACATATCTTTTGGAATTATGGCCAAAAAGTTCAACCTTGGTTTCATCAGACCATAACACCTTTTCCCACATGCTTTTGGGAGACTTCAGATGTGTTTTTGCAAAATGTAGCCTGGCTTGGATGTTTTTCTTCGTAAGAAAAAGGCTTTCGTCTTGCCACTCTACCCCATAGCCCAGACATATAAAGAATACAGGAGATTGTTGTCACATGTATCACACAGCCAGTACTTGCCAGATATTCCTGCAGCTCCTTTAATGTTGCTGTGGGCCTTTGGGTAGCCTCCCAGATCAGTTTTCTTCTCGTCTTTTCATCAATTTTGGAGGAAGCTCCAGTTCTTGGTAATGTCACTGTCGTGCCATATTTTCTCCACTTGAGGATGACTGTCTTCACTGTGTTCCATGGTATATCTAATGCCTTGGAAATTCTTTTGTACCCTTCTGCTGACTGATTCCTTTTAACAATGAGATCCCTCTGATGCTTTGGAAGCTCTCTGTGGACCATGTCTTTTGCTGTGGGATGCGACTAAGAAAATTTCAGGAAAGACCAACTAGAGCAGCTGAATTTTATTTGGGGTTAATCAGATGCACTTTAAATGATGGCAGGTGTGTGCTGACTCCTATTTAACACGATTTGGAATGTGATTGCTTAATTCTGAACCCAGCTACATCCCCAGTTATAAGAGGGTGTGCAGACTTATGCAAACACATTATTATTTATTTATTTTTCTTCCCTTCACCTAAAAGATTTCAGTTTGTTTTTCAATTGAGTTGTACAGTTTATAGGTCACATTAAAAGGTGGAAAAAGTGCTGAAATGATTTATCATTGCCTCATTTTTTTACAGCACAGAAACCTGACATTTTAACAGGGGTGTGTCGACTTTTTATATGCACTGTATCTACCTCCTCTACAATATAGGAGAGGTAGGTATTGTGGCATTGGTGTGTGTGTGTATATATATATATATATACAGTCAGGTCCATAAATATTGGGACATCGACACAATTCTAATCTTTTTGGCTCTATACACCACCACAATGGATTTAAAATTAAACGAACAAGATGTGCTTTAACTGCAGACTTTCAGCTTTAATTTGGCATTTACATCCAAATCAGGTGAACGGTGTAGGAATTACAACAGTTTGTATATGTGCCTCCCACTTTTTAAGGGACCAAAAGTAATGGGACAGATTAACAGTCATAAATCAAACTTTCACTTTTTAATACTTGGTTGCAAATCCTTTGCAGTCAATTACAGCCTGAAATCTGGAATGTATAGACATCACTAGACGCTGGGTTTCATCCCTGGTGATGCTCTTCCAGGTCTTCAGTTCCTACTTGTTCTTGGGGCATTTTCCCTTCAGTTTTGTCTTCAGCAAGTGAAATGCATGCTCAATCGGATTCAGATCAGGTGATTGACTTGGCCATTGCATAACATTCCACTTCTTTCCCTTAAAAAACTCTTTGGTTGCTTTTGCAGTATGCTTCGGGTCATTGTCCATCTGCACTGTGAAGCACCGTCCAATGAGTTCTGAAGCATTTGGCTGAATATAAGCAGATAATATTGCCCGAAACACTTCAGAATTCATCCTGCTGCTTTTGTCAGCAGTCACATCATCAATAAATAATAGAGAACCAGTTCCATTGGCAGCCATACATGCCCGCGCCATGACACTACCACCACCATGCTTCACTGATGAAGTGGTATGCTTTGGATCATGAGCAGTTCCTTTCCTTCTCCATACTCTTCTCTTCCCATCACTCTGGTACAAGTTGATCTTGGTCTCATCTGTCCATAAGATGTTGTTCCAGAACTGTGAAGGCTTTTTTAGATGTTGTTTGGCAAACTCTAATCTGGCCTTCCTGTTTTTGAGGCTCACCAATGGTTTACATCTTGTGGTGAACCCTCTGTATTCACTCTGGTGAAGTCTTCTCTTGATTGTTGACTTTGACACACATACACCTACCTCCTGGAGAGTGTTCTTGATCTGGCCAACTGTTGTGAAGGGTGTTTTCTTCACCAGGGAAATAATTATTCGGTCATCCACCACAGTTGTTTTCCGTGGTCTTCCGGGTCTTTTGGTGTTGCTGAGCTCCTTGGTGCATTCTTTCTTTTTAAGGATGTTCCAAACAGTTGATTTGGCCACACCTAATGTTTTTGCTATCTCTCTGATGGGTTTGTTTTGTTTTTTTCAGCCTAATGATGGCTTGCTTCACTGATAGTGACAGCTCTTTGGATCTCATATTGAGAGTTAACAGCAACAAATGCAAATAGCACACTTGAAATGAACACTGGAGCTTGTATCTGCTCCTTGTAAATGGGATAATAAGGGAATAACACACACACCTGGCCATGGAACAGCTGAGCAGCCAATTGTCCCATTACTTTCGGTCCCTTAAAAAGTGGGAGGCACATATACAAACTGTTGTAATTCTTACAACGTTCACCTGATTTGGATGTAAATACCCTCAAATTAAAGCTGAAAATCTGTAGTTAAAGCACATCTTGTTCGTTTCATTTCAAATCCATTGTGGTGGTGTATAGAGCCAAAAAGGTTAGAATTGTGTCCATGTCCCAATATTTATGGACCTGACTGTATATATATATATATATATATATATATATATATACATCAAACCATATATTCTGGGGGAGATTTGTCGTCCCCCGGGTTCCTACACCCATGCTGAAAAAATTACAACTTGTAAATATACAACCCAGAAATAAATAGTCAACTTGGAGGGCACACCGACCTTCCCGCGCTGCAGAACATCGCAGAGAACTGCGCCCTGATGACGCTCTGCGCTCCAACCTGCATCGCATCTGCCCCATCTCATATTTAGTGGACCTGCTTGCTGGAGGCCGCCAAGGCTAAGGTAAGGGGCTGACAGTGTGCCATGTGGGACTGGCATGTGTCACAAGGAGCATATTGTGTGTAATGTCACTTGTATGTAATGTCACTGTGTGCATGTGTCACTGGGAGCATGTTACATTACATACAAGTGGCATTACAAAAATATGCTTATAGTGACACATGCCAGTTCCACATGGCACACTGTCAGCCCCTCCTTACCTTAGCCTTGGCAGCCTCCAGCAAGCAGGTTGCGTAAATATGAGATGGTGCAGACGGGACACAGGGTGGAGTGCAGAGCTTCATCAGAGCGGAGTTCTCGGGACCCTGATGACGGCGCGTTGCTCCCGAGCGAAAGACATGCCACTAACTTGGAGAACACATTATAAAGTTAAAAAACACATAATTAGCAGTTCAATACTATTTGCTAAAATGCAAATCACATAATTAAACACACAACAAAAATTAATTGATAAAATACAGCACTTGCAAATCTCAAATCAAGCTTTATCAATACAAAATACTAAGTGTAGGTAGAAAGCACATGAGTGCACATCAGATCTCTAGGTTGTACTTTTTTATTTGACCTTTTATTGAGGCAGTTGACAAGGGGAGAGAGACAGGGAAGGCGATAAATAATGGGAATAACGATGTGTGAAGTAGTAACCCAGATTTGCTGTTCTGCTAATGAAGAGTGACAACAATCTGTTTCAAATCATGGAGTGACTGATATGCAAGTTTCACCTCATGGGAATCTCCTTTCTTAACCATGTTTCCCTTTGCAGGAGTGGTAAAGATCCAGTGGAAGGGTTTGTCTGGTTGTGGAGAAAGCAGCTGCTGGTTAGCATAGGTAGAACTGCACATATACAGTATGCAGACAGACAACATATGTCTTCTCTCTACAGCATACACCTGGTGGTTTTAAAGAGAAGAAATCCATTTTTGGGGCCTCTCCCATTCTGTCGTGGACAGCCAGCCATCCTGCAGTTCCGAGCAAGTTTTTAAGGCCTTTATTGTCTGTATAGAGACTTGTCTCAGAGAGTGGCATCTATCATATATATACTGTAGTTGTCGTAATTTGCGAGTTTGTCGGTAACGATATGTTAAAAGTTACAGACTTGCACACGTGCAATGAGCACCAAACTTTTTTATTAGCCCGCAAGCCTTTGATCAAAATGTTTTCAAACCTGTAAATGGCAAATGAGAGTCAGAGGGAGAGGGGGGCAAATAGAGACAGGGGAGGGAGAGGGGTGGGAAAGAGACACAGGGGAGGGAGAGGGTGGAAGAGACAAAGGGGAGGGTGAGGGTGGAAAAGACACAGGAGAGGGGATAAGGGAAAATAAACACAGGGAAGGGAGAGGGGGGCAAAGAGACACGGGAGGGAGAGGGGAGAAAGAGACACTGGGGAGGGAGAGACACTGGGGAGGGAGTGGGGGGCAAAGAGACACAGGGGAGGGAGAGAGGGGGAAAGAGACACAGGGGAGGGAGAGGGGGGAAAGAGACACAGGGGTGAAAGAGTTTGTCTGTAATGCTCCCAAAGGTACGGACTTGCGCATGCGCACAGCGCATGCTGTGGCCTGCAATGAGCGGCCAAAAGCGCTCATTGCAAGGCCCATAAAGTAGAGGGGGGAGATGCCCATGATGAACGCTGAAGCTAGAGGGGGGAAGAGCTTTCCATATTGTGTCGTAAAAAACAACATTGCGAGGCTTCAAATGATTATACCGTCATTTTTGATAGTTATATATATAAATAGCATCTTTCTGACAGATCACAGCAGCAAGTTGGTCCAAGATTCCCCACCTTTGTTTATGTTGCTGGGTCTCTTTTCCTTATTGCAGGGATAGATGGCATTTTTATTCAACACTTCACTGAGCTTATCAGCTATAGTTTGTATTATAGTTTATTTATTACAATTTATTTTGTGTAAAGCTTCATCAGTTTTGACCCTCTCTTTCACCTTTACATTCAGAAAGGTCACAAATAGCGTATACCATATTCGTTGAACCTCTCATACTTCAGGAGCTTTATCCTGAGTGGAAGGAGGGAGGAGGATGAGGGGATGGAGGGAGGAGAAGGATGAGGGCAATGAGGGAGGAGGAGGATGAGGGGGAAAGAGACACAGAAGAGGGGGGAAAGGGACACAGGAGAGGGGGGGAAGAGACACAGGGGAGGGAGAGGGGGGAAGAGACACAGAGGAGGGGGTGGGAAAGAGAGCCAAGGGAGGGGGAAGAGACACAGAAGAGGGAGAGGGGGGGGGGGTGGAGAGACACAGGGAGGAGGAAGAGACACAGGGGAGAGGATGAAAGAGACAGAAGGGGGGAATCACAAGGGAAGGGAGAGGGAGGAAAGAGACACAGGGAAGGGAGAGGGGGGAAAGAAACACAGGGGAGGAGGGAAGAGACACAGGGGAGGAAAGAGAGCCAATGGAGGGGGGAAGAGACACAGGAGAGGAAGAGGGGGGGGGCACGGGGGGGAAGAGACAGGGGAGGGGAAAAGAGAAACAGGGGAGGGGAGAAAAGACACAGGGGTAGGAGGGGGGAAGACACAGGGAAGGTAGAGCGGGGGGAAGGGACACAAAGGAGGAGAGAAGAGACACAGGGAGGGGGGTGAAGAGACACAGGGGAGGGAGGGGTGGAAATAGACACATGGGAGGGGGGAAGAAACACATGGGAGGGAGAGGGGGTAAAAACACAAGGGATGGGTAAATGAGGCACAAGGGAGGAAGCAGGAAGTGGGCCCTCAGAGCTGGGCTTGCGATGAGCACCGAAGGTGCTCACATTGGGTGGCAAACAGCATTGCCAGCCTTAACATTTTTTTGCCGTCATTTTTGACGGGCAAGTTGCTAGTAATAATAATAAAAGTACAGGTCTCAATCACAAATTAAATAGCTGGATCTTATGAATTACTCACTACAGAGAATGAAGACTGCAGAAGCAAGTATTAAATGGGATGCTTGCTACTTTCCATTTATGTGGCAATTTTAACCCTTGTTGATAAGCCTGTATATTCAGTTAATTGCAGCCACTTCATAATAAAATCCCAGCCGAGGTGTATTCTTGATTCTATTTATGAAGATTAATGCATGGTTAGTCAGTATTGCATCTGCAGTGTAATGCAATTGTAGCAAAAAAAATCAAAGGCTTCAGCTCAACACGTTGCCACATCTTATCAAGAATGCTAGGCGTGCTTCAAATTTACTGACTCCCAGGCCTCATAAATCAGGAGTCATTTGAATTCTTAGGCACTGGTTTTATGCTTGGATGGCAAATATTTTGCTGATATAAGTTGTATTCTACTTTGATCTTAGGAAGTTGAGTTTAAGTGCTGCCAGACAATATGGCTACCAACTTCAAGTCCTCTTGTTGTTGTTCAGTCGTGTCGCTACCCTATGGATCGCATCAGGCCAGGCACATCTTGAGTCTGGTTGTGCTCATCCATAAAGGTTTCATGGCAAAGATAATGGAGTGGGTTGCCAGTTCCTTCTCCAGTCTAACCTCTCTCCTATGACCTGCCCATCTTGGGTGACCCTACATGGTATAGCTCACAGCCTCATTGAAGTACACAAGCCCCTTCACCATAACAAGATAGCTATTCAGAAGAGGGGAAGTCCTCTAGTTTCTACTTAAATGTACAGTCAGCCCAACAGGAAGCTAGATTTGTTAAAGAGCAAAACCATCTACACATTGTACTATCCATTTTCTCTCCAATAAATCATTCCACAAATATCCAGCATTCTTTGTGCAGATTGTGTATCCTAATGTCCAGTTCAATATGTTCATTGATGTCTCAGAATGCTTGATAATGTTGGAGGAGGCAGTCTAACTGCATGATATCACTTAGGGCATTGTTTTTGACTCTGCAAAGACAGAAAGCAGATTGAAATCATAATTACGACACCAAAGCAACCAAATAGTATTCAGGAGCTGCTCATTTGCATAATACACTAGAGAATGTTGAATGTCTCTAGTAAATGGCTAATACAATGTGAATTGTATGACAGTCTCTTACAAGACTGATAATAATTATGTTGGATTAAATGGAAATCTCCAAATGTAAGTGCCAAGCACACCCAAAGCTGTTAAAATTAAGGTTGTCTCTAATAATTGTATTCAAATGGTTTATACGGTTGCTTATTTTGATAGTTTGCTACATATTTAACGTGAAATAGTCATTTCAATGTCTCATTTCTATTTACAATCCCAGAAGCATTCCGGCTTTCCTATGGGATAGTGCAACTGTCAGACAAAAACTACACTTCGTGGACACAACACGCTACGCATAACACACAGCCAATCACAGGTCTGCTCGGCTGCCTTACTCCTATTGGTTGCTTTCTATACCAGTCAAGCGTTGGTCGCGGTTGATTGGCTGTTCACAATAATGGGTGGTGACTTCAAGATGTTGAGCGGGAAGCTTGAGCTCGAGGACAAGTGTGAGGAGATAACGCGGGAAACTGTCCTGTCATAATGAACAGAGTAATTAACTACATAACTATGGCAAAACACTCTATGTATTGTATTATTTGTGGGAAATTGTTGTGCCCTGAACTATCTTAATTACCACTGTCGTAGTGTAATGATACACTGTATCTTTTACTGTTACTTCTCCATTACCAATATTAATGTATGTTCACAAGTATGTATTATTCATCAGCAACATTGCATTATACTTTATAAAAATATGTAGGAGACAGCAGTACACATTTTAAGAGACTCAAGTTCCCAATTCTCTCTTCCTGAGAGTCTGGGCTCATAAATTTGTACTTCTAAATATTTTTCTGAAGTATAAAAAGAAAATTCCATTTCTCTGCCAATATATACATGTCTGTCCAATAAAAAAGGTATCACTATATACCTCAATACTCTGATTATTCATCTAGATTATATATATATATATATCGCTTATATATTATATATACATTATATATATATATATATATATATATATATATATATACATACACACATACACACACAAATACACAAATATATATATTTATATATATATATATATATATATATATATATATATTACGTATAATGTATATATAATATATAATGTATAAGTGATATATATATATATATATATATATATATTACTTATACATTATATATTATATATACATTATACGTATTTTATTTATATATATATATATATATATATATATATATATATATATATATATATATATAGTGTTGAATAATCAGAGTATTGCAGTGAATAGTGATACCTTTTTTATTGGACAAATGTATTCATAATAAAGCGACGAGCTTTCGAGAGATAATGCCTCTCTTTATCAAGTCAAAAAGCGATACTGATACAGAGAGGCATTATCTCTCGAAAGCTTGTCGCTTTATTATGAATACGTTTGTCCAATAAAAAAGGTATCACTATTTACTGCAATACTCAGATTATTCAACTGGATTACTGGACATTCACGGCTACCTCACTCTTTATATATATATATATATATATATATATATATATATATATATATATATAAAAAATAATCATATTGCAGAGTATAGTATTGCAGTATGTAATGAGTAGAGTATTGCAGTATGTAATGATACTTTTTTTATTGGACAAACATTCATAGTTTTTATGACGAGCTTTTGAGAGCGAACACACATACACACACATATATATATATATATATATATATATATATATATATATATACATACACACACACACACCAAGGTGGAAACTTCCTGAAGTCTGGGCTCTTAAAATTAGTACTGCTTTCCCTAAATATTTTTCTGAAGTATATTTGTGAGGCTTGCAGTGCAATGAGCTCCTTCGGCACTCATTGCAGCCTAAGACCCGTAGGGTCGACGGCGCGGCCCTACGGGCTGCAAACAGCACAGCCTAATGCCCACATCAACGGCTCGCCTGGCTTTGCGGCCCTATGGGCCTGCAAGTGCTAGGCCACCATTGTCAGCGTTCCGGACAGCCCCGCAGATCCACAACTATATATAGAATATGTATGTGTGTGTGTGTATATATATATATATATATATATATATATATATATATATAATCTCACACACACATTGTGGTTGTGTGTGATTCTATGTAAACTGATTTTTCTGTTAATATATACACTATTTATCTTTTTTGGTGTCCAAGACTAGTGGAAAGTTTAATTCGCTCCATGTAAATAAAATTGAAAACTACAAATATAAATAGATATAAAATGCCATATTGTGTAAACATGTGTAAATATTCAAGTTTACACCATTTAAAACAGGACACCAATACAAAATGTTTTTACTCTGTTGATAAATACAGTATTTATATACAGGGAGAAAATACATAACGTCTGACTTTGTAATAAAGTACAATATCGCTGTCAAGGTGTTCTGATGACATTTATAAATGACAAGTCAGTGGTTTACCCATTATGTATTTTTATATTACATGATTTGTTCATGATTTATTCACACATGTTTTAACAATTAAATAATCTCCATAAGTATTTCACAGTTATATTTCATGGCTGTGAAATATAGGTTCTGATACCACTGCTAAACATGCAATAAAAGGCTCTAATCATGTAATATACAAATACTGTGTATCCGACATCCTTAGTGCCCATACTAGCTTTTTTGGACTTTCTATCAGAGACTGAGAATGCAGGAGTGCTACCAGCACTGGGGAGCTATAGTTCATTGAGGGAACCATGAATGCCAACATGTACTGTGACATGCTGAAGCAGAGCATGATCCCCTCCCTTTGGTGACTGGGCCGCAGGGCAGTATTCCAACATGATAACATCCCCAAACACACCTCCAAGACGACCACTGCCTTGCTAAAGAAGCTGAAGGTAAAGGTGATGGACTGGCCAAGCATGTCACCAGATCTAAACCCTATTGAGCATCTGTGGGGCATCCTCAAACAAAAGTTTGGGGAGTGCAAAGTCTCTAACATCCACCAGCTCAGTGATGTCATCATGGAGGAGTGGAAGAAGACTCCAGTGCATCCTGTGAAGCTCTGGTGAACTCCATGCCCATGAGGGTTAAGACAGTGCTGGAAAATAATGGTGGCCACACAAACTATTGATACTTTGGGCCCAATTTGGACATTACCACTTAGGGGTGTACTCACTTTTGTTGCCAATGGTTTAGAAATTAATGGCTGTGTGTTGAGGTATAGCTGTGTATATATATAAATATATATAATTTATGCAGCACAACATATTCTTAGAAATATGTCTACATGTATCATATATATCTGTAATATATCTGATGTATATTAATTGAATTAATTCAAGGAAGCAGCAAATGGGACACAGTAACAATGGCGGCCCACTCAGGCAACAGTTTCACTCTCATACCCAAGCAGAGGTTCAGGCGAAGTAACCGGCGCTCCCGATTAGCTTGCAAGGTTAAAGAGTCAGTTGATGTATCCACATTGGGTTACTTCAAGACCCTGCCTCTGGAAATCTTCCACATGATTTTAGAGTACTTGTCAGGTAAGAGAAATATTAAAGATGGCTACCTGAAATGGGGAAATAAACCATGTTTAGTTCTGTGTATTATACTTCTTATTTCTTACTAGTAACCATCCCCGTCATAAATCATGGTATCATACGCACTCTGTGTCCTCTTTCTGTGCCCTCTGTCTCTGCCCTATCTCTGTGCCCTCTGTCTCTGCCCCCTCTCTCTCTCTGTGCCCTCTCTTTGTACTCTCTCTCTCTGAGCCATCTTTCTGTGCCCTCTGTCTCTCTCTGTGCCATCTGTGTCTCTCTGTGCCATCTGTCTCTCTCTGAGCCATATTTCTGTGCCCTCTCTCTCTGTGCTCCCTGTCTCTCTGTGTGCCTTCTCTGTGCACTCTACTTGCCCTCTGTCTCTACTCTCTCTCTGTGCCGTTTGCCTGTGCCCTCTTTCTCTCTCTGTGTAATCTATCTGTACCCTCTGTCTGTCTCTATGCTCTCTGTCCCTCTGTGCTCTTTCTATCCTTATCTGTCCGTTCTATGCAAGATCCAGCCAACAATGTGCATGCGTGTGTCCCGGCCAGGATGCAACATATTTACAGACAATGTGTGAGCACTTTGCAGGCGTTACTCACACACTGACAATTATTATAGTGGATTGCCAGTTTTTTTCTGAATATTTAATATTACTTTTGCATAAATATATCTTGATGAGCATTTTAGAAATGTGGCAGGCCATGGTATTAGATTAAGTTTATATTTACTTACTATTAAGTTCTATTATTTATGAATCATAGTCAATAGGTGCATCTTCATGGTCCTTTGTGTGATTCTGTATACCTAAACCACATAAAATTCAAGCCTTCACAGTTATTTAGTTATTCAGTTGGTATTTTCTCTTTCAAACTATGTAGCGAAAAGTGAAAATGGATAAAATGAAAACCCGTTAGACTCAAGGCATTTTTTTTTTCAATGTTTGCTAAAAGTAAGATTTTCTCTAAAAATGGTTTTATGCTCATTGCTTACATAGCTGAAAACGTTGTTAGTTTGTGAAATACTTCACAAAAATATGACATTTTCTCAATCTAGTCCTTTAATTATTATGCAACAATTTCCCTTTAGTGGGACAGCCTTTGTTTATTTGTTACCCCGAGAGTGTACATTAAATGCAGATACAGTTTACATTCAGTTCCATAAGAAGTAACTGCAACCATATTATTGTATTAGGTCCCCTCTCCCATTTAAAAAAAAATGCTTAATTTTTAGATTAGTTTTTCAAATTAGCATACTGTAATTATGTGACCTTTGTGGTCATTTATCATTATTTACAGGTAACCATCAAACTGAATTGTATGTTATAAAGAATAACCTTGTCATTAAATTAAGACAAAAGGTTGCATCTGAAATAAATGTGTATTTTGTGTTACAGTGAAGGACATCAGTGTACTGAGTATGGTTTCCAAAGCTATTAGCGGCCACCTCATGAGCTACATCTGTGCACTAACCGGAAGTCGCAGATTGCTGCTTCAAGATTTCCACCATGTTGGTCTTCCTGAAGGGAGGAGAGGGACCCCAATACTGGATCACTACAGATCTTTAGGTGAAGAAAATTCTTGGTTCTGATGAGTAGCATGTTGGTGGGGTCCATAGAAAATAAAAAAAATGTGGATTTCCCTCTTATGCAAAATATGTGACATTGGATATTGGGGATCACAGAAATGGCAGTGAGTAGTACAGTGGGATAGAGCTGAGCTACATGAAGCAACATTAAGTATAGTATTTTGTCAGAAAATTTTATATTATAATACAATGCACAGAAGCTAGACAGTAACATCTCAGATGTTCTGTACACAGACTAGACATTTTTGAAAGACATATAATCACACAATCCATCTATTTGCTCAGTCCATTTAGGAGCATGAAAAACATCAGCCCATGAGCAGTAGTATAGCTTTTTTTATTATGAAAAAGACACTTTAATATAGATTAAAAACATGCTCTTTTAAATGTTTGCGAGAAAACATTGCATTCCATGTCCATTTAAGACCATGCTATCCAAATCTATTCATGGACTAGCGACTTGCTCGTCGAAAATTTCGGCAATACATTTTAAAGCCTGGCAATGCTGTTTGTCACACAATGCGAGGCTCTCCCCCCTCTAACTTGTGGGCCTCGCTTGCGTAAGCCTGTAACTTTTAACATTCTGCAAGATGCTACTTGAGAGTGGTCACTCAGGCAAACTTGAAGCATTGCACTTCTCAGTCTGTATATTCACGAGCTGCATGGGGGCAGACCCAAACAGGAACAGATTTGTATGAATTCAAGCAGACAAAACAGTGCTTATTAATAAAATAAAGTACATAAAAGTAAAATAGATACACACAGTACACCCCTCACATTTTTGTATATATTTTATCATATCTTTTCATGTGACAACACTGAAGAAATGACACGCCACTACAAAGTAGTAAGTGTACAGCCGGTATAGCAGTGTAAATTTGCTCAACACACAGCCATTAATGTCTAAACTTTTGGCAAGAAAAGTGAGTACACCCCTAAGTGGAAATGTTCAAATTGGGCCCAAAGTGTCAATATTTTGTGTGGCCACCATTAATTTCCAGCACTGTCTTAACCCTCATGTGCAAGGAGTTCACCAGAGCTTCACAGGTTGCCACTGGAGTCCTCTTCCACTCCTCCATACTGACATCACCGAGCTGGTGGATGTTAGAGACCTTGCACTCCCCCACCTTCCATTTGAGGATGCCCCATACATGCTCAATAGGGTTTAGATCTGGTGACATGCTTGGCCAGTCCATCACCTTTACCTTCAGCTTCTTTAGCAAGGCAGTGGTTGTCTTGGAGGTGTGTTTGGGGTCGTTATGTTGAAATACTGCCCTGTGGCCCAGTCTCTGAAGGGAGGGGATCATGCTCTGCTTCAGTATTTCACAGTACATGTTGGCATTTAATTTCCCTCAATGAACTGCAGCTCCCCAGTGCCAGCAGCACTCATGCAGGCCCAGACCAAAAATATATACACATGTCTGTATGTGTATATATGTTTTCTATAATATGTTTTGTTGATTCCCCCTATATGCATTTACCTGCTGATGTCAGAGGCTGCCTCCACTCTCTCTGCATCGCTGTTTACGTTCAAACTGAGGGTTTCATCTCAAATCTGTGTTTTTGTGTTCTTTGTGCCTTATCCGTTTATCTGTCATTTAGGGATTATTTCAACTCTTCAGTATAGATGTATACTTTTGGTGGTGGGTGTGTCATGGTCTGGGCCAGCATGAGTGCTGCCGGCACTAGGGAGGTACAGTTCATTGAGGGTACCATGAATGTCAATATGTACTATGACATACTGAAGCAGAGCATGGCCCCCTCCCTTCAGAGACTGGGCTGCAGGGAGGTATTCCAGCATGATAATGACCCAAAACACACCTTCAAGACGACCACTGCCTTGCTAAAGAAGCTGAAGTTAAAGGTGATGGACTGGCCAAGCATGTCACCAGACCTAAACCTTATTGAGCATCCGTGGGGCATCCTCAAAAGGAAGGTGGGGGAGTGCAAGGTCTCTAACATCCACCAGCTCTGTGATGTCATCATGGAGGAGTGGAAGAGGACTCCAGTGGCAACCTGTGAAGCTCTGGTGAGCTCCATACCTATGAGGGTTAAGACAATGCTGGAAAATAATGGTGGCCACACAAAATATTGACACTTTGGACCAATTTGGACATTTCCACTTAGGGGTGTACTCACTTTTGTTGCCAATGGTTTAGACATTAATGGCTGTGTGTTGAGTTATTTTGAGGGGACAGCAAATTTACACTGTTATACAGGCTGTACTCTTACACTTACATTGTAGCAGAGTGTCATTTCTTCAGCGTTGTCACATGAAATGATATAATACAATATTTACAAAAACTCACTTTTGTGAGATACTGTATATTACATTCCTAGTGAAATCAATAAAACTTTAATGTCCCTTTAAGATAATTGCTTTAAAAAAAAATTCTGATGTGATGCTATCATTTTTAATTTTATTAAATTGTAAGATTTTTTTTTTTACAGTTTTATATTTTGTTGCAAGGATTAATCTCATGTGTATTATTCAGTAAACAATTTTCTATCACATTTTTATTTATATAGCACTTTTATGCAAAGTTACAAAATCAGTTCATACTATCATAGTATGGGTAGGTAGCTAGGACTGTTAGGAAAAAGAAAGGAGTCCAAGTGTTTGTTTAGTGTTTGGTGATTAGCGGTATGCAAGAATATCTCTTATTCAGAGAAACTATATTTTAATATAGCATCCTCTATTAACAGTATAAATCTTATTGTTTTGTGTATCGTATGTTTTTTACATAATACTTAAGTGGATTGCTACATTGGATAATCTGACCTAAAACTATAGATAAACCTGCATATAAATTGAAAAACTTAATGAAAGGATTGCTACAGGTTACACTAAATGAGTGGACAACATCTTACTTAATAAACAGAAACAATTACAATAAAAGATGATTAATAAAAAAAACAACAACCTGGAACCAAAGGACTAAATATATATATACACAGGGCCTCATTCTATTAACGGCCGTAGGAGATGCGGGGCCGCAAGGACCGACCACAAGCTATTCGGCTATTCTATTCCCTTCTGGCCGGGGCAGGCAGGCTTGCGGCCAGCGCCTTGCTATCCATTGCGGCCGCTCGCGATGGAGGAAAGCCTTTGATCTAAAACGGCCGCAAGAGTTTCGACCGCAAGAAAAGCCCGGTTGCTATTCTATTACTCCGGGAACCCTCTCTGCAAGGCTAAAAGCGAGCCGCAGCTTACTTGCAGGAAAAAGGTCCCGCTAGCACCAATTAAGCACATTATAAAGCCAAAATAAAGCCATCCTGCACTCTGAGGAGACTATAAAGTGATTGTAGGTGTTAGCAAAAATAGCACAAAATTCCCCTACACTCAAATCCGTAAAAAACATATTTTTTTATTTATGTCAAAAATCCATGTAAAAAGTCCCGAGGGCTTGGAGCACCTCAGACCCGGCCACGCTGCGGCCGGAAAATAAACAGTTAATGTAAACTCGGATTTGGGCTGATGTGCAAGCTTGAGAGTGGGTTACTATTAATCCTCATGTCCCCCAATATGATCCCTAGCATTTACAGAGCTTTACAGTGCTGTCTTGAATTTATTTTTAACTTTAAAGATTTCTGAGCTTACGGCCGGTTGCAAGATATACGGCCGGCCGTAAGAGGAGATCCTTGCGGGGCCGTTTAATAGAATTGCGAGGTAACGGAACCCCCGCAAGGAATCGCAGCCTTGCGGTCGTTTTACGGCCGATAATAGAATGAGGCCCACAGTGTGTTTGTATATATATATTGTGGTAGATTAGCCTGTTACCTTGTAAATTACCAGACAGGAATTCAGGTATTCTTTTAATATTTTATTTAAAAGTCCCAATTTTATACAAAAATAATAAAACACTCTCTTCATCTGTGGAAAAAGGGGGAGCATTCGGCCCGCCCGTCTCTCCGAAATGCACCAATCACCAGGGACCCTTTAAATAGTCTTTTGAACGACAGTGACACTTTCAGTTACACTGCTGTCTTCTCCCTGGGGTTAAATGTCCACAGTCTCTAAACAGGAAACTGCTTTCTCAGCAGAATAACTTGCCTTGTAGGCCCCAGTTGCTCCTGCAGACAACTCAGAAACTTGTGCTACTCCTGTAGACGGTTCTGCTTGGTGAACCAATGTTGCTCCTGCAGACTGCTCTGTTCTGCACTTCAGACTGTCTCTCCTTGCAGACAAACAATTCTTTACTCCGCATAAGTCTGCACACCCTCTTATAACTGGGGATGTAGCTGTGTTCAGAATTAAGCAATAACATTTCAAATCATGTTAAATAGGAGTCAGCATACACCTGCCATCATTTAAAGTGCCTCTGATTAACCCCTAGTAAAGTTCAGCTGCTCTAGTTGGTCTTTCCTGAAATTTTCTTAGTCGCATCCCACAGCAAAAGCCATGGTCCACAGAGAGCTTCCAAAGCATCAGAGGGATCTCATTGTTAAAAGGTATCAGTCACGAAAAGGGTACAAAAGAATTTCCAAGGCATTAGATATACCATGGAACACAGTGAAGACAGTCATCATCAAGTGGAAAAAATATGGCACAACAGTGACATTACCAAGAACTGGAGCTCCTTCCAAAATCGATGAAAAGACGAGAAGAAAATTGGTCTGGGAGGCTACCAAGAGGCCTACAGCAACATTAAAGGAGCTGCAGGTATATCTGGCAAGTACTGGCTGTGTGGTACACGTGACAACAATCTCCCGTATTCTTCATATGTCTGGGCTATGGGGTAGAGTGGCAAGACGAAAGCCTTTTCTTACGAAGAAAAACATCCAAGCCAGGATACATTTTGCAAAAACAAATCTGAAGTCTCCAAAAAGCAAGTGGGAAAAGGTGTTATGGTCTGATGAAACCAAGGTTGAACTTTTTGGCCATAATTCCAAAAGATATGTTTGGCGCAAAAACAACACTGCACATCACCAAAAGAACACCATACCCACAGTGTAGCATGGTGGTGGCAGCATCATTCTTTGGGGCTGCTTTTCTTCAGCTGGAAATGGGGCCTTAGTTAATATAGAGGGAATTATGAACAGTTCCAAATACCAGTCAATATTGGCACAAAACCTTCAGGCTTCTGCTAGAAAGCTGAACATGAAGAGGAACTTCATCTTTCAGCATGACAACGACCCAAAGCATACATCCAAATCAACAAAGGAATGGCTTTACCAGAAGAAGATTAAAGTTTTGGAATATCCCAGCCAGAGCCCAGACCTGAATCCGATTGAAAATCTGTGGGGTGATCTGAAGAGGGCTGTGCACAGGAGATGCCCTTGCAATCTGACAGATTTGGAGTGTTTTTGCAAAGAAGAGTGGGCAAATCTTGCCAAGTCAAAATGTGCCATGCTGATAGACTCATACCCAAAAAGACTGAGTGCTGTAATAAAATCAAAAGGTGCTTCAACAAAGTGTTAGTTTAAAAAAGACGTACGAGATCCGAAAACAAGGACGCAACCCCAAAAACATTACAAACACAATAAATACACACAACAAACACATAAAAAGGTTACCCACAGCAAAAGGGTACACCCAGGTCCTCTGCAAGTGAAGTTACACCTCGATTTAACTCCAAATGTTGGCGTTTAGACACTCGAAAATCACCTAAGCAAGAGAAAATATGGCTGCCGAACAAAACGAAAACGAGGCTAAAGGCCCCTAAACACCCAAAACACCACCAAACAGTCGGACGACATCTGAAACAAAGGACGCTAAATCAGCCACAGCCGCATACCACACATTAGGCGCCATTTTAGAACAATAACTTATACAATCCGGAAGTACGCAGCTACCCTAACGGATTTGCCTTGCGCACGCACACTATTACACTGCACACATTCATGACGCTTACACAGCAGCTCCACAGCACTAATGCTGCAGCAACATGAAAACAGATTGCCAGCTCTTCAACACAATGCTTCCTGCAGATATTACTTCACAATAGGTAAAGTATATTATTTCTTATTTTATTAATTATTCATTGCCATACCAAAAAAAAAACACCAACGCTGCTCATAGGACACAAACAACCAAGAGCCTCGCAATGAGTGCCGAAGGCGCTCTGCGCGATGCTCGCAATGAGCGCTGAAGGATCTTAAAACACCAACAAAATTAATTTTGCACGCAAACAACATTACCTGCCTTACAGTCTTATTGCCGTAATTTTTTGACGGGCAAGTCGCTAGTATGTATATATATATATACTGTATATATATATATATATATATATCACATATATAGTTGTGAGCGTACGAGTTGTTGCTAATGCTGCGGGCTCGCGTAGCGAGCCCGCGGCCCTCGCGAAGCGAGGGCCGCGGCTCGCGCAGCGAGCCGCGGCCCTCGCGAAGCGAGGGCACTGCCCGAGGGTCTCAGTTGCTGGCATGGAGCGCCTACGGCGCTCCATGCCAGCAACTGAGGACCCTCGCGAAGCGAGGGCCTCAGTTGCTGGCATGGAGCGCCTACGGCGCTCCATGCCAGCAACTGAGGACCCTCGCGAAGCGAGGGCCTCAGTTGCTGGCATGGAGCGCCTACGGCGCTCCATGCCAGCACCTGAGGACCTCGCAAAGCGAGGGCCGCAGTTGCTGGCATGGAGCGCCGAAGGCGCTCCTTGCCAGCAACTGCGACCCTCGCAAACTTCACGTCGCAACCCAAACAGTACGACACACACATTACGACACTCGCAAACAACATACGACACACGTTCACACACATTACGGACTCGCAACACTCGGACGCAACTCGCGAACATTACAAAATGTCAAACACAATACATACACACACCACATACATAAAAAACTTACCTACACCAAGAGGGAGCACCCAGCACCTTAAAAATACAACTTACACCTCGATTTTACTTCAAATAAAACAGTTTAGAGACTAAAAAAAAAACCAAGCGAGAGAAAAAATGGCCGCCGAACAAAACGAAAACGAGGCTACAGCACTCTAAACTCGCAAAACACCACAAGAAACTCGCAAAACACCACAAAACACCTACGGATATTCCGATACAAACGTATAACACACATTACTCGCCATTTCTCGCCAATGCGGAAGTACACGACTACGCTAACGGTTTGGTCTCGCGCACGCACAGTGTTACACTGCACACATTCAGCACGCTTACACAGCAGATCCACACCACTAATGCTGCAGCAACATCAAAACACATTCACAGCTCTTCCACACAATGCTTTAAAATAGGTAAAGTATATTCATTTATTAATGTATTATATATTTCATTATTACACACTAAACAGCATTAGCTACCTTACAATTTCATTGCCGTCATTTTTTGACGGGCAATTCGCTAGTATATATATATATATGTGTATATATATATATATATATATATATGTGTATATATATATGTATATACTGTGTATATATATATTTATATATATAAATAATATATACAGTCAGGTTCATAAATATTGGGACATCGATATAATTCTAATCTTTTTGGCTCTATACACCACCACAATGCATTTGAAATGAAACCATTAAGATGTGCTTTAACTGCAGACTTTCAGCTTTAATTTGATGGTATTTACATCCAAATCAGGTGAACAGTGTAGGAATTACAACAGTTTGTATATGTGCCTCGCACTTTTTAAGGGACCAAAAGTAATGGGACAGATTAACAGTCATAAAACAAACTTTCACTTTTTAATCCTTGGTTGCAAATCCTTTGCAGTCAATTACAGCCTGAAGTCTGGAACGCATAGACATCACCAGACGCTGGTTTTCATCCCTGGTGATGCACTGCCAGACCTCTATTGCAACTGTCTTCAGTTCCTGCTTGTTCTTGGGGCATTTTCCCTTCAGTTTTGTCTTCAGCAAGTGAAATGCATGCTTAATTGGATTCAGATCAGGTGATTGACCTGGCCATTACATAACATTCCACTTTTTTACCTTAAAAAACTCTTTGGTTGCTTTTGCAGTATGCTTCGGGTCATTGTCCATCTTCATTGTGAAGCGCCGTCCAATGAGTTCTGAAGCATTTGGCTGAATATGAGCAGATAATATTGCCCGAAACACTTCAGAATTCATCCTGCTGCTTTTGTCAGCAGTCACATCATCAATAAATACAAGAGAACCAGTTCCATTGGCAGCCATACATGCCCACGCCATGACACTACCACCACCATGCTTCACTGATGAGGTGGTATGCTTTGGATCATGAGCAGTTCCTTTCCGTCTCCATACTCTTCTCTTCCCATCACTCTGGTACAAGTTGATCTTAGTCTCATCTGTCCTTAGGATGTTGTTCCAGAACTGTGAAGGCTTTTTTAGGTGTTGTTTGGCAAACTCTAATCTAGCCTTCCTGTTTTTTTTTTTTTATAATTAACTTTTTTATTGAAAGAATAAACAAATAGAACATCGTAAGTTCAGCAAATCATAGAACAAATCTCTCAAGTATCAACAAGATATATCAAAAAGTTTCTTTCAAAGTTTTTCTTTTTTGGTTAGAATAACACATGAACATGTAAAACATATATATAAAGTCACACAAGGTCTTGAACATATATACATTCCTCAAAGCAGACATGTGTCTAGGAGGTACAGTAAGGTGAAACCATAGATCAAACATCAGGTCAACCCATAAAAGTAGTTCACACGAACCTTATTGTGGACCTCGTAGAGTCCATAAGTCCCAGCAGGAGGCCCATCGACGGTATCTTTCATCAATTTCAGCTGAAAGTGAGCTCATAGCCCGAATGAACCTGATTTTGTGAAGTACTTCAATGTGAGTAGGGGAGGTAAGTTTCCAGTGTTTAGCTATGATGCATCTCGTGGCCAAAAATATCTGTGTTGTTAAACATTGTTCTGATTTGAATAGCCCCGTAATTGGAAGGCCTAGCAAAGCTTCCTCAGGCTTTTGTGTTACTGTTGTCCCCAAAAGTGTTTCTAATAGGTCGTATGTTGCTGTCCATATGGGTCTTATTTTCGGACACTCCCACAGCATGTGAATCAGTGTACCAGTGTCTGTGCAGCCCCTAAAACATGTGTCAGGGTGTGTTTTGTTCAGAAGATGGAGTCTTGCTGGTGTAAGGTACCACCTCATTATTGTCTTAAAAGAGTTTTCTTTTAGTGTCACGTTTAGTGAAGAGGTATTGGCTTGTTTTAGGATCTTATTCCATTGGCTGTCGTCTAGAGTTACCTGCAAGTCAGCCTCCCATGCAGTTTGGTAATGTGGTTTAACCCTGTTGGTGAGAGACACCATCTGATTGTAAATGATGGCTATATTGGCCTTACCTCCGGGATTGTTGATACAGCATTTCTCAAAGGGAGATTTGGTGTGATATTTGTTGATTTTCGTAGAGTGTGTTAGTGTCTCATTAATTGCCATCAGATTAAGCCACTCTCTATGTGGCACCTGAATTATGTCAGTGATAATTGACGATGTGTTGCTTTGTGAGGTCACCCAGGTATCTGCCACAATTGTTATTTTGTTCTTTATCCACCATTTCATCTGGGTAAATTTATTGAGGTGCTGACCTTTGTGTGATTGCCATAGTGGAATCAAGCCAGAACCCACGCTCAGGAGGTCCACCCTTCTGTTCAGGTCTTTCCATAATTTCAAAGAGTGGCTAATACAAATTGGTAACTCTCCTGTTCGTAGGTCCCGACCTAAGCTAAGCCATAAAACCTGCGATAGTACCCAATGCTTGTCTTCTAGAAGTTGCCTCTCTATGTCTGCCCACACCGGTATGGCCTCTTTTTTAAACCAGGTCGTGGTTTGAGCTAATCTAGTGGCCTTATAATACTTGATTAGATCAGGGAAGGCTAGCCCCCCTTTCTGTTTAGGCGCACACATTGTGGTTCTATTAATTCTTGGTTTCTTGTTATTCCATGCGAACTTAAAAAGTGTTTTTTGCAACACTCTAAGGTCGGGTAACCTGATCGGGGTTGGGATTGTCCTAAATAGGTATAATAATTTGGGAATCACATTCATCTTGATGGAATTTATTCTGCCCAACCATGAGATGTTAAGGAAGGACCACTTGTAGATATCTGCCTTGATTCTGTTAAAGACAGGAGGAAAATTTGCCTCGTATACCAACGCTATAGACCGCGGAATATGAATACCCAAATAAGTTATCTGTTTGGGTGCCCATTTTATGGTAAAGCTGTTTTCTAAGTTCTGTTTCACCGTTTGGGGTAGTGTAATGTTGAGGGCTATGCTCTTGTTAGTGTTGATTTTGAACCCTGACACTCTGCCAAAGTCTGTGAGCAATTGGAATAAATTAGGCAGGCTTGGTATTGGATCTGTAAGTGACAGCATGATATCGTCTGCAAAAAGGTTGAGCTTATGCTCATTAGGGCCAATCTGCACTCCTTTAATGTTTGGACAATTTCTAACTGCCGCTGCCAATGGTTCAAGACTAAGGGCGAAGAGCAAGGGGGAGAGTGGGCAGCCCTGTCTAGTTCCCCTAGTAATATTAAATTGTTTGGACACAAATCCCTGATATATAATACATGCTCTGGGATCGCTGTATAAAGGCATAATGCCCTTCAAAAAGCCGTCCCCCAGACCAAACTTTGCCAATGTTTTCCACATAAAAGTCCAGTCTATCCTATCAAATGCCTTTTCGGCGTCTAAAGATAGGAGCATTAGCGGGATATCCTCTCTGGTAGCCAAGTCTATCAGGTTAAAGATTCTCCTGGTGTTGTCGGGTGCTTCTCTACCTGAGATGAAGCCTACCTGGTCCGGATGGATCACGTCCGGCAACAATGGGGCCAATCTGTTTGCCATTATTTTGGAATATAGTTTGAGGTCCGTGTTGATCAATGAGATCGGTCTATGACTACCGCACTGTGCTGGGTCTTTCCCCTCTTTGGGTATTACGATAATTTTAGCCTCTAGAAATTCTGGTCTGAATGAAGAACCAGAAAGGAAACTGTTAAATAATTCTTGGAGGTGCGGTAGCAAGAGATCGATGTATTGTTTATAATAAAAATTTGTGAATCCATCCGGACCAGGTGCTGCATGTGATCTCGTGGCCTTAATAGCCTGTTTAATTTCCTCAGCAGTTATGGGGTCTGCTAGGGTCTCTGTCTGTGATTCCTCAATTTGTGGCAGCTGAATCCCAGAAAGAAATTCATCAATTTGTGATTTGTGAGAGTAGGATCCTGAGTGAGAGGGGGCGGAATACAGTTCTGTATAAAATTGTCGAAAGACATCAGCAATCTGGTCTGGTTTAGAGACCGGGCCTTTCCCTTTAGTAAATATCTTTGGGATGAATGAGTCCGCCCTCTGTGCTTTAAGCTTTCTGGCCAACATACTGTCAGGTTTATTGGTGCTCATAAAGAAGCTGGCCTGCGTACGTTGTAGCATGGAGACCACCTTCTTCCTGAGCACTGTGTTTAAGGTGTGTTTGTATTTCAGAATTTCATTGTAGATCTTAGGATCATGATTCCTGGCAAATAGTGATTGTAACTCTGTGATCTTGCTATTGAGGTCCCTAATTTGCACTCTATCTGCTTTTTTCGCTGCTGCTCCTAGCTGAATACAAACTCCTCTAATCACTGCCTTATGGGCTGCCCACACTCCTCCCCCGTCTACCTCACCCCCACTATTGATCCCGAAGTATTCCACAATTGCACTGCTGATTTTTTCCCTTAGGACTAGATCGTTTAATAGACAGGGATTTAGTGCCCACGAGGGGGACCGTCCCGCTGGTAGAAGTCCAGACAGGGAGATCAGAACCAGGTCATGATCTGACCACGAAATGGGTCGAATGGAAGCTGCTTCTAAGTTTAGTGATAGGTGTTGTTGAATGAACAGGTAATCAATTCTGGAGTGTGACAGATGTCTGGGGGAGTAAAAAGTATACTCTCGATCAGTGGGGTTCATTATCCTCCAACTGTCTATCAGGCAATTAGATCTGAGAATATGTTTAAGAGCTCGGGTAGCCGTGGGAGGTGTGAGTTTAGTGGTAGCAGTTGATTTGTCTGTAGATGGATCTAGGACTGTGTTCATGTCCCCCCCTATGATCAGGTCTGAAATCTTAGTGAAGAATTGCTTCTGATCAGTGTTTGGCGCATATATGTTAAGGAAGGTAATTTTCTGGTCATGAATGGTGCCATGTACTGCCACATATCTACCCTCTGGGTCTGTCTGAGTGCGGGTGTGGCGAAATGTAAGCCTATTATGAATAAGGAGAGTCACCCCTCTTTTCTTTTCTGTTGCGGTGGAGTGGAAAGTTTGTTTATATGCTTTCCCCCAGTATTTGGGGACCGCTAGTTTCTTAAAATGTGTTTCTTGCACAAATATTACATCTCCCCCTAGTCTCTGATACTCTTTTATGGCAACCCCTCTCTTAATCGGTTCATTCAGGCCCTGAGCATTATGTGAAATGATATTAATATTCATGACTCACCGTTTGTCTGGGGCTCAAGGCCAAGCTTAGTAGAGCACTAAGGGTTATAGCCGCCTTCGAGTATCTAGTCTGATGAGCCTCCCGCTGGGACTCCGTCCAGAAACCACCTGCGTCACTTCACTGTGCAAATTGATGTAAACGTAAAGTAAAAAGTTAGGGTAGAACGGATGAGGAGAACACAACGATATACAGTGGTTGAAACTGCTTGTCAAGTAATCCGGCGTCAAATTTGTTGACACAAATTTATCAAAAAAAAAAAAAAAAACTTCTTTTTTTTTTAATTCTAAAAATAAAATTATACTAATAGAATATAACAAAACTAGGAACGTAGTATAACACTACTTCAAGGAGAGCGAGCGCTGTCCTTTTAATTAAATTGGTGAGTCCAGTAGTATTAGACTCCAATACTGACTGGATTCGCCGGGGGGTGTGTATATGGTGAAGCCCTTAAGGGACACTATCAATATTTATATAAAAAAAAAAAGAAGAAATATTCTTCTAAAGTGACAGATAGTTATGCAAGAGTTTAACTAGTCATGTCTGTTCATATTTTTGGTCGCAAGTTTTAGAAGATCAAAATAAGAGGTAGAACCTAACTATAACATATCATATAACAATACATCACAGTGTTATTGGATCTATGGCACATCTGGCTGGTCAGGGGCCCTGTTTTGATGTCTTCTGGAGGGGAGGTTGGAACCTCTACCACGAGAATTAAGACCAACTGTTCTTCCTCGGGGACCCTCTGTCAACTCCCTGACGGGTTGGCTGTCGCCAGAAACTCCAGGAGCATCTGTTAAAGTAATGCCCCAGGTAGCTAGAAGGGCCATCCCCTCCTCTAGGGTTCTGATGGTAAAGAACTTGCCGTCCCTGGCAATCAGTAGGCGAAATGGAAAGCCCCAAGAGTATTTCCAGCCATGGGCCAGGATGTTGTCCAGGAGTGGTTTCATCATTTTCCTCTTGAATAACGTTTGTTGAGCGAGGTCCGCAAAGACACTTGGTCTGTGCCCTTCGATGTCAGGGATACCCCCCCTGGATGCTCTCATGAACATTTCCTTAGTTGTATAGTAATGGAAGCGGGCGATGATATCTCTGGGGCGTTCAGACATGGTGGAACGACCTCCCAGAGCTCTATGGATCCGGTCCAGTCTGTATTGCTCAGAGTCCAGATTTGGTAGCAGAAACTCACAGAGCTCTGACATGTATAGGTGGAGGTCAGTTACTGATTCAGGTACGTTTCTCAGTCTGATATTCTGTCTCCGAGATCTATTTTCTAGGTCTTCCTGAAATGTTAAGTGGCGGGCTTGCTCCTCCTTTAGCATGGAGATTTCTTCCTCAATCTTGACATGAGATTGTTTTAGTTTGTTATATTTCTCTTCAAGCGAGTCAGTTTTAGCGTCCACTCTTTTTATCTCGGACGTCAAGTCTGCTGAGACTTTTTGGATGTCCGCTCTGATGTCCTCCCTGAATGTGAGGATCAGGTCTTTGAGGTCTTGGATATCACCCTTAGTGCTTGGCGCTGTATGCTCCATCGTTGTTGCTGCCGTGGTTTTTGAGTTAGGCTGTTGTTTTTGAGATGCAGGGGGTGACGCTCTAGGCAAGTAATAAGATTGTATATTCTTGCTACTTTTTCTCGTAGCTACTCCAGCCATGACATAAGAAAAGGTATTTTGTCACTTTTGCGTTTGTAAGTGTCCCCATGTAACGGGCATATGGGAATAGGAAGTTACATCCTGGAGAATATCAAGTCTCTCATGTGAAACATATGCCCCATAAGCTTTGTGCTATCAGGAAGTCCCTTTGTGGTTTACCACTTTCCTCCACTAGATGGCAGTGGCAGACCAGGGAAGTATCAGATGTAATTGATAGTCTTAATTTCTTGTAGTAGTGAGTTAATGTAGTTTAAAGATCACTGATGTTATATTCCTGAAATTTCTCTGGGTAGTAGTGCTGTATATCTTTATTGCAGTACACTGAATATATGTGCACCCCATTAGACCCCAAGATATAGTAAGTTACCAGAGTGCTTCAGGAATTGTCACTTTGACCATCGGGCGGCTGAATTGTAGTGTGCTCTGCTCAGCACCAGCCACATTGTAGCTTGATCCGCCAAAGAAGGAATAAAATACTTTTATTGTGCACATGAGAATCTGTGAACTTCCAATGTAGGGTAGATGGTGCCCCTTTTCTACTTTGACAGATAACAATTGTATCCACCTGCCTTTGGTGTCAGGCAGCTGCATGCACTTAGTGAAATCAGAATGGCAGTCAGTCACTGGGCCTAGCCCTGCCCTAGTTAGAGCATAGAGACCACAAGTCACAAAATGCCCCCTATCACAGGGGAGTGAGGCATAAGAACTTGCAGAGTTGTGTGTCACAGTTCCAAGGCAATGATAGTTGGATTCTTTGCCACAGCTGTAAATATTGACAACAAAAAATCAGGGCTTGGCTGTCGTTTGAACTAGGACTAGAACATAAGAATGCAAATCAGGCTCTAGTCACACACTTAACAAACTTCAGTAGACAATAGCAACAAAATCAAAGGACACTGGGTTGTAAAGGCCTAAGTAGGCTTGTCAGTTGTAGTGGATTTCAGAGGCACTGATAGGCATGTCAGTTGTAGTGGATTTTCAGAAGCACAGATATATATATTGCATTCCTGATTTGCATTTTTGAGCCTGAGCATGTAATTTTCGTAAGCTGCCACTTGGTGGTAGTGTTGAGCTGTCTTTTATACAGGGAGTAGTCATCAGCAAGCTTATACAACCAGTGTAGCCGATCCCTTTATCTCATATAACATAAACAAGTTAAGATGATAAGGGATTGAGGAAAAAAAAAAGTAAATTCCTTGTCTTAAACAGTTCATTACATTTGGCTGTGGCAGTTTTGCTTCAATTGCTTTGCTGATTAGAGTCCAGCACCAATTAGGATTTAATAAACAGAGCTTTTAATGATGGTTGCAAACATATGTGTCCCAGCAATGAGATGCTGTAAAGGTACAGTCCCTGGGGTGTGGGGGTACAACTCCACTTGCTCCTTATGATCCCAGATTGGTGTAGAAGTTCATTGAATGCACTTTAATCCCTTTTTTTTCTATGTCCACCAGTGTCTGTGTGTAGTTGCAGGGCTATTGCTAGCTTTACCCTGTGTTAGCTTTCAGTAGAAACCCATATAGAGTGCTTGTTAATTTTTATGAAGTGAAAAATTATATGTTGTGCTCCACTTTATATCTCCCATCAAGAGGCCCTTCCCTGGGTAGGTGAGCTTGGGTCTAGCTGGGGTAGGATGACATAAAAGGGTCCCCTTTGGGGTTTAGACTCACCAGACACCTTTCCAATAGTTGTTGATTGTGCCCCATCCAGTATCTTTCAGTCCAGTAGATCTGTGCTAAAGTGAAGTCCAAAAGTTGCTGCACAGTGCCAGAGCAATCCAGACTGTTCAGTCACTGCATCTGGTCTTGTAGATCAAAAATAATCCAAATTGCTTGGTAATTTCATGTTGTATTAAAGCCTTTTTGCAGGGAGCTCTGTAATTGTGCTTCCTCTCTGTTTGCTGCTAGCCACACCTGGCCTTCCTGTTTTTGAGGCTCACCAATGGTTTACATCTTGTGGTGAACCCTCTGTATTTACTCTGGTGAAGTCTTCTCTTGATTGTTGACTTTGACACACATACACCTACCTCCTGGAGAGTGTTCTTGATCTGGCCAACTGTTGTGAAGGGTGTTTTCTTCACCAGGGAAATAATTCTTCGGTCATCCACCACAGTTGTTTTCCGTGGTCTTCCGGGTCTTTTGGTGTTGCTGGGCTCACCGGTGCGTTCTTTCTTTTTAAGGATGTTCCAAACAGTTATTTGGCCACACCTAATGTTTTTGCTATCTCTCTGATGGGTTTGTTTTGTTTTTTCAGCCTAATGATGGCTTGCTTCACTGATAGTGACAGCTCTTTGTATCTCATATTGAGAGTTAACAGCAACAAATGCAAATAGCACACTTGAAATGAACACTGGAGCTTGTATCTGCTCTTTGTAAATGGGATAATGAGGGAATAACACACACCTGGCCATGGAACAGCTGAGCAGCCAATTGTCCCATTACGTTTGGTCCCTTAAAAAGTGGGAAGCACATATACAAACTGTTGTAATTCCTACACCGTTCACCTGATTTGGATGTAAATACCCTCAAATTAAAGCTGAAAGTCTGCAGTTAAAGCACATCTTGTTCGTTTCATTTCAAATCCATTGTGGTGGTGTATAGAGCCGAAAAGATTAGAATTATGTCGATGTCCCAATATTTATGGACCTGACTATATATATATATATATATATATATATATATATATATATATATATATATATATACACTGTTGTATTACTGTTTTTAATATTTTGTTGCAAGAGAAGTAAATAGAAAGAAAAAGGTATGAATTTCTTTTAGTGCTACCTGGGGGTTTAGGTTGTATAGGACCCCATTCAATTGCAATCCTGTAATTTACTGTAACCTAAAATGTTTGCTGCGGATTAAAAAAAAATGTCTAAACATTTAAACGCATTCATTTGTCTCTATTTTGCAACTGCCCTCTCACAGTCTCCACATGGAAACCATGTACTCGTAAGTAGGATTTTAGGGGGCATGATCATATGATCTGACAATATTTAAGCAAGCCCGTAATTTACTTTCTAAACACTCGCAATACTTCTTAGACACAACCAATAGTAAAGGAGACTGTCATTATGACATCAGTAAAACATGGAGTTTATACTGTTATTATTAACTTTTATTTGTAACGCGCCAACATAATCCGTAGCGCTATACAGGGTATTAAAACAAGCAAAAGTACAATGTTAACAAACTGCAGAAAATGGAGAGCCCTGTTTTGAGCTTAGAATCTTTGTAGAAAGTGCTTTTTTCCAAACACCATAGAAGATTGGAAGCTCGCTACTTACAATCTAAAGGTACAGTTAATTAGTGTTTAGAAGTAAACATGGTGATTGGACTCGCAAACCAGCAATATAAAAATCATTAATGCAACTGTTCTAGTCATGTGGGTTCTGTGATTTATTAACCCTTTGATCCCTGTGATCGATATAACACGAAAATAAAAGTTGCTGGTTAGCCGACGCCTGCAATGAACAGGCAGGCGCTCATCGCGAGACCCGGAAAATAGAGGGGGGAAAGGCACATTGTGGGGCACGAAAGTTGAGGGTTGGCCAAGGCCTGCAATGAAAGTAGAGGGGGGAGAGGCTCGCAATGAGTGTCAAAAGTGCTCATCCCGAGGCCCGTAAGTTAGAGGGAGAGGCTTGCATTGTTTGGCAAACAGCATTGCCAGACTTCAAATTTTTTTGCCATCATTTTTGATGTGCAAGTCGGTAGTATATATTAAAACACATACACGTTTTACAATATTTTATATACCGGTAGATCCAGCATATTTTTTTTACTGCTTGATGGAAAAATACTACATATATATGGATACACATGGTGTTTGAGGTAAAGGATATTGTTTTCAGCTGCAAGCTGACGACTATGGACTTCATAGTTTAAATTGAATACTTCAAATAAATCCTCGTATTCATTTGCATGTAATGTGATACAAGATATGGGTGCCTACATTGGTTGCTGACCCCTATCAACAATCCTAAAACTGAATCAGAGGACAGGTTGAACCAGGCACATAGATCCAGCAGAACAGTCATGGAATGAACATTTGGGCATCTGAAAATCCGCTCCATCGGCTTGCACAACTCTGGTGTTGCATTTCAGTATTCCCAAGAAAAAATATGCCACATCAACATGGCCTTTTGCTGTCTACATGATATAGCTTTACAGGCCAACTGCCTGGGGGAAATAGAGGAACATTTTAAAGAGGATTCTCAGGAACCTGTTCGTCTGAGGGCACTGTAATGGGGACAAAACAACGCAGACATATGGATCATGAGTACATCACATGTAAGTACACATCACTTACTTCATTTTAATTAACATCATTTGGATGTTGATAACAAAGCAACTATATTTTCTCGCTTTGTGCAGAATTATCATGTGACTGGAATAGAGGAGGCGTGTATGACTGGGCAAACATAAATTGCAGCAGCTCATGATGACATATGACTTACAAGCAACTAAGTAGTCCTTTAAAACTGTATCAAGAAATTGGACTATGTGCATATATGTAATTGTGTATGAATCAATATGTTCTGGACTTCAACTATTATGGATATCACATGTCGAGGTTGTTTCATGACCTCGTCAAGTTCTTGGTATATGTCAAACCCCTAAATATGATTCCTACAATGAATCTACAAACCTATGGACTATGATTATTGACCAACAAATCTCTCACTGCTGAAATCACCACTTCTCTTCTCATCTACTCCATCTACCATTAGTGCTAATGTGTGAACCTTTTTCTTTAAATATGTTGCCATCATAGTCTAATATTTACTGGCACTACTTATTGTCTGTCATACATATGCCCACGCTTGCTTACGTTTTGATGTGTATTCCAAAACTGTAACATATAGTAATTATTCATGTTGACTATCGTACAGTGACTTTTCAAAGCAACTTGCATCCATCAGTCTTTTTTTTCCTGTCAGCATGAGGTCCTATCTCTCAATCTGACCTACAAAAACGTTTCCCCTTCCCTCCCTCTATATTGTTCCTGTGGAAGCATGCTATGTATATTCACCAGTGTATGATTATATTACAAATATTCTAATTAACCTGTAGTGAATATTATGTAATTTAAAAATCTAGTTAAAATGGCAATCGTGTCTTACTCTCTCTGGTCATCTATGGACCAAGACACTCTAGGCACATGCGTCAGCCACTTCTCCTCTGAATTTCCGAAATGATTGTTACTTTAATGACCTCATGTATCCATCTCTGCCTCTGCCTCTGCCGTCCCCTTCTTCGTGTGCTTTCAATCTTTCCCAGCATCAGAGTGTGTTCTAGGAAATCTTGTTTTCTTGTAACATAGCCAAAATATTTAAGCTTTAGCTTTATGATTAAACCTTCCAGTGAACAGTTTGCTGGATTTCCTGTAGTATTGTAAATCTTCATGACCTAGTTTTTTTTGGTCTTGAAAAGGTCAGCAGGGCCAATCTACCCTTAGGTGGGATCCGGTTTGTCAATCCCTTCATACCAAATGGCTATGGTACACAGGAATCAGAGTAATATTATTGCCTTTTTTCAGTGATTATGTGTCCCAAAAGAGAGCATAATCTTTATTTTCCTGATCAATCATTTATACCATACATTAAACAATAGAACAATCGGGCAGTTTAACATAAATCAACAGAATTGTGCAATTTTGTAAATTTATATTTCCCCTGTCATTTGTGGACCAATCAGAGAAGATTCTTGTCGGTGTTACTCTGATTGGTTCTTTGGGTCAACACCCAACCAATCTTAATGGACAAGCCCCCTGTCTGAGTGGTGCAAAACCCAAGTATATAGACTGGAGGGAAAGCTACAGGGCTTGCCGAGTGTTAGGGAGTGCCACTCAGTCTGTTACGCTCAATGGGTCAACATTTACAGTAATTCAAATAACTTACATATACAATGGTTATCTATACAGATAAGGACTTTAATTATTTAATTACTGTTATTGGGGGCTGGAGATTACGACTCACAACATTAATATAGAGGCATCTGGCAAGGAGAGAAGGTTAAGGGATTTATAGTGTATTGTGGAAATAGAGTCCAGCCCCAGAATTAAATGAATATCAGTTACAGCAGTTGCCCCTGAGCAAAGGGGTATTTGTTACAATACTTGACATCACTTAATCTTTGTTTCTTCAACCACTTAATTTCTATTGAAATACTCTATGCTAGGTTAACTGTGTCTGTCTCAATTAGTGATCCCTAAACAGCCCACACACAGTATATGGAGTCCTACTGCAGTGACCACAAGTTTGGTTACAATCAAGCCAAGATTAGGCAGCTTGATGGGACAAGAAGAGGGCCAGTTTGCCTTGGCTAACTGGAGTAGACAGAGTAACCAGAGTTAAAGATATAGAGCCTCATTCAATCTTGCAGTATACAGGCCGTATGTTTGCGGGCCTGCTGGAGGCTGGCAATCTGCTACAACTCCTGTGCTATTCAATTAAACAAGCCTGCAAGTTACGGGCCCAAAGCCGAAACCGTAAACCATGCTATTGTAAGTAGCAGTTCAGGGCGGGAACATGATCAATTAAGCAAGGCCCTAACTACCCATTTAGAAACATCCAATAGAAAATTAGATCGTCCTCATGATGTGAGTAAGACATGGATGTTACATGTCAATTAATTGGCGATTAGAGGTCCGATATACGATCGGACTTGCAAAACACAAAATAATAAAAATGAATGCCGATACTGTTCTAGTCCAAGTGAGTGGCCTGATATCTATTCACTGATTGATTCCTGAGATCGATCTAATGCTGAAATTAAATATAAAGTACAATTATTTTTGATTGCTGATTTGCGACCTTGAGACTGTTGTTCAATTCATTCCAATGTCTTTCATTGCTTTCTCGTCATTTACAGTGCCATATTGAATTTTTATTTGCATTTACAGTGCTACAGATATGGCATTAACCCTTTTGCGGGTCCTCTCTAGTACTTGTAAGATTTTCTTCTACATTTGCTGTTTACGGGTGTGAAAACATTTGCGGGCTTGAGGAATTGTAGCAATTGAATAGTGATTTGCGATTGTAACTCTTGCGGACGTAAAAGATCAAAGGATTAGATGGGGTGTAAGGTACGGTTGCAATAACTGCAAGGATTTCAAGCCTGTAACACGTAGCTTGTTTGGGGCTCGCAAAAAAATGGCAATTGAATAGCAAATTAACCTATGGCCTCCATTACGGGCTACTATAACTTAATATTGCTCAATTGAATGAGGCTCACAAAGCCCTATTAAATTCGCCAAATCGCAGTTCAAGAAGCCTGTAAAGGAGCACACAAAAGTTACAGCTACTAAATTGGCCTCTTTTAGCTACCCACAAATGATCTGCCGGTTACAGGCGGAAAAACCCTACGGGCTGACAAAATCTGAACTCCGTCCCAGCTAAGCCTTTAATCTTTCAATCCCGTAAATGTTACAATCACAAATCGCTATTAAATTGCTACAAGTTCTCAAGCCCGCAACTGTTTTCACACCCGTAAATGGCAAATGTAGCCCAAAATCCTCCAGATACTAAAGAGGACCCGCAAGGGGGTTAAACTCCTAGCACTATCACAGCAAATATAAACACACTACTGTATTTGAAATTATAGGGAAAGATGAAAGTTATTAAAATTGATAGCACAATATTCGCAAGCTCGCAAACCTGCAATAAAAACTATTTTTTTAAAATGTAATTTCTGTGTTATATCGATCCCGGCAATCAATGTGTTAATACATATAATATAATTTGCATTGACTAGAATATTATATTTATTGATTTTTGAATAAATATTCTTTTATTAGAAGGTATGCAAAATCCATACATAAATAAAACATTCTTAACAGTCATAAATGTCAGCTTTATCAAGTCCTCTAAACATAAAATTATCATTTTTCAGCATTTAACTGACTAAACCTTCTTGTTTTTTTTTAATTTTTAGTGAGAAAATTTTCTAATGTCTAGGCTGGTTTTTCCAACCATATAAAAAATACAAGGCAAAATGAGCCAATTAACTTCTAGAGTACACAGTCGATAGAAGTATACAATATAAAATGTATTACCTATCTATATTAACTAAACTATCATATACCATACCCCAGAAAAGAAAGAGAGAAAAAAAAAATATATAAACTAAATAAAAGAATCATTGGCCCCTCATGGCGGCCCCAAAGCAGTCCCGGCTTATCTCTCCCTCTTACCTCAGATCCTTCCCGCCATCCAGCACCACTGAAAGGTCTCCAAAGCTCCCCCACTCCAGTCCACTCCTCAGAATCGCTTCAAGCAAATACAGGCATTATACTAAGGAAACGCTAAAGGAGGATGTTATCCAAGGGTCCCAAACTATCTGGAATTGGGGCATCCTATCTAAAACAATATGAGTTAGCCTCTCATTAATAAGCAAATAGTTGATCTTCCTAATTACCTCTTGAAAGTTTAGATTCATGTCCTTCCATCTACTAGCTATGTGAATCTTTGAAGCTAATGCCATTATTTGAAACAACTTGTTCTGGGATTGGGACAAGTTTTTAATATGGACCCCCAGTAAACAGGATTCAATTGAAGGAGCTACTTCTCTATGAAAAAGTGTGGAGGCTAAACGGGTCAATCGTTCCCAGAGATTCTGGGCACGTGGACAGGCCCACCAAACATGAATATGATCCCCCACATCCTGGCATCCCCTAAAGCATTTGTTACTCTCCTGTGGCCTAAACTTCTGCATTTTATCGGGAGTACAGTAAGCCCTATGTAAAACTTTAATTGATGTTTCTAATAAAGCCGAATTAAGTGATCCTTTTGAAAGATTGGAGCAAGATTCAGTCCATTTGTCCCAGTCCCACTCCACCCCCAGATCCTTTTCCCAATGCAGCATAAACTTGGGTTTTTGGCCCCCCGAAGTGCCCAGAAAGGTGTTATACAAAGAACTCAGGTTACCCTTGGCAAGTGGGAGATTTTTACAGATAACTGATAGCCAGGAGGCTCTGGGGGGCCCGGAATCCTTAACCATCTTGGTAACCCAACTTCTAATTTTTAAGTAATTGTAGAGTTCTGTAGTTGGCAAGTCGTGAGTCGTGCAAAATTGGTCATAGGTCAGTAGTTTGTCATTGGCGAACCAATTCCCTATGCGATCCAGGCGTCTGGAGGTCCACCAAAATCTAGACGTAGAACTTGAATCTGCTAGAATTTGTGGGAAGGACATAACTGATAGAAGGGGTGATAATTCCGTGCTAAGTCGATGCCTAGATCTAGCCCATCTCCAGGCCTGGAGCGTCAAGGAGATTATGGGGTTTTCATGAGTTATGAAAGGGGCAGAGTCCTCAGGCATCCAAACCAACTTATCCCAACTATGTGGGGACATTTGATAATTTTCCATAAAAACCCAAGATGGATGGTGTTTCATAGAGTGGGCTCTAGGCAAAGGAGCCAAGTGTGCAGCTTTAAGATAAAGTCTTAAATTCGGAGTCGCGAGGCCACCTCTATTCTTGGAGCGAAACATCACCTGCCTGGGAATGCGAGGGCGTTTATCGTCCCAGATGAACCGGGAAATGCTATTCTGGAATTTGTCTAGGTCTTTAAGGGGGAGAGGGATAGGAAGAGATCTAAATAAGTATAGTAATTTAGGTAAGATATTCATTTTCACAGCCGCAATGCGGCCTGTCCATGAAATCTTAAAGCTCCTCCATTTCTGCATATCCAATGTCAGAGATCTATACAAGGGAGGAAAATTTGCCCCGTACATATCCCCAAACTTGGAGGTAAGTCTAACACCTAAGTATTTTATAGACTGTGCGGGCCAAATAAACTGGTAATTAGCTTTGAGGATGTCAATCTCCCCCTGCGGCAATCTGATCCCCATCGCCTCAGTCTTCTCAACATTCAGCTTAAGACCCGAGATTTTGCCAAAGTCCTGGACAGTGGACATGAGTGCAGGTATGGATGAAAGGGGATTGGTTAGGGTGCAAAGCATGTCATCCGCAAATAAAGAGCATTTGAAATGCTGGAGGCCTACCTGTACCCCCTGGATGACTGGGTTGGCTCTAATCGCTTGTGCAAGGGGTTCTATAGCAAGAGCAAATAACAGTGGGGAGAGCGGACACCCTTGCCTGGTCCCTCTTTGAATGTGGATGTCGACTTTGTGATCTCCTGGGAGTTTTAGATTGGCTGCTGGGGAGTCATAATATCTCTTAAGTAAATTAATAAAGCGTCCCTTGAATCCAAATTTGTCCAGAATCTTATATAAATATGGCCATTCTACCGTGTCAAAAGCTTTCTCTATATCTAAAGCTAAGAGACAGACTGGTATATTAGACTTCTGAGCCATGAACTGTGCATTCATGACCCTCCTAACATTGTCCCCGGCCTCTCTAAAGGGAACAAACCCAGTTTGGTCCTTGTGGATCAAATCGGGTAGAAATTTAGAGATGCGGGTGGCCATAATTTTCGCCAAAATTTTGACATCCCCATTGATTAGGGATATAGGGCGATAATTTTTCACCTCTAAAGGGTCCCTGCCATCTTTTGGAAAAATCACCAAGTCAGCCCGGTTTAACTCCGGGGGCATAGGCTCTCCGTTTAATATGGCATTAAAAAGAGATGTCATGTGGGGGGTAAGAAGAGGTTCAAATTTTTTATAATACAAGTTAGTGAAGCCATCCGGTCCCGGGGATTTGCCCAACTTAAGATTCTGGATGGTAAATTTAACCTCCTCCTGTGTTATTTCTAAGTTCAAATCATCCAGTTGATAATCCGGTATTTTAGGGAGGTCGCATAAATTTAGAAAGGAGTCTATATCTGATCCACTGCAGTGGGTTTGCGAGGAGTATATTTTTTGATAATAATTTTGAAACGTTTTTTGGATTTCATTGGGACTGTAGGAGATTTGACCGCCAGGTATCCTAATTTGGGTGGTTCTGGGTTGGGAAAATTTATTGTTTAGTCTTTTAGCCAAAAGGGAGTCAGGTTTGTTTGCCTTCCAGTAATAGAGGTGCTTCATTTTTCTCATAGCCCGTTCAGTTTGATGGGACAAAATAGCGTCCAGCTCAAGCCTAGTCTGGTCAATTAATTTACGCCCCTGAAGAGAGGGACGCTGTTGGTTTTTCTCCTCTAACCTCTTTAATGAGGTAGAGAGCTCTGTCTCCTTCTGCCTAAGAAGTTTCTTATGTATAGAGGACAGCTTAATGCAAGTTCCTCTAACAAAAGCCTTATGGGCGGCCCAAAGCCATCCAGCCCCAGTGTCGGGGGTGTCATTAGTCTCAAAAAACAGCTGTATGTCCTTGGATATGGAATCCACACTACTCGGATTAGACAGAAGGAATTCGTTCAGAACCCATTTATAGGGAAGTCGAGGATTAGGACCCAGATCCAGCTCAGCTAGTACCAGATCATGGTCTGACCAGGGGCAAGGGACTATCTCAGAGTTTATAGCAGAGTCATACAATGAGGACGTGATAAGTAGAGCGTCAATCCTAGAGTATGTCAGGTGAGTCTGGGAGTAGAAAGTGTACTCTCTCTTGTCCGGGTGCTTACCCCGCCAGACATCAACTAACCCCAAACCATTTAGTAAGGACTTAATCTGATTAGTCTTGTTGGGAAATCTGTTGGTCGGTTTTCCAGATCTGTCAAGTGTCGGGTCTAAGGTCAGGTTAAGGTCCCCCCCAATAATCAATTTCCCCAAATCCTGAGCCTCTAGTTTTTTCAACAGGTCTATGAGAACAGAGTAGGGGGAGTTCGTAGGAGAGTACAGAGATAGCAGCGTCATTCTTTCCCCTCTTATAGTCCCAGTTGCCATAACGTAATTGCCATCCCCGTCTACCCGAGTGGATTCTACCTGGAAGGGGAAGGTCCTATGCAGCAAAATTGCACAGCCAGCTCTCTTAGTGGGGAGAGAGGCTAGATAATAGGTAGGGTAATCCTTATGCAGGAATTTAGGTTTGTTGCCAAGGGAAAAATGGGTCTCCTGCATGAAAATGACCGAGGGAGTATATTTTTTGTAGAATGCAAAGGCCTTCCTCCTTTTAAAGGGGGAATTGAAGCCCTTCACATTGTGGGTCACTATGGTGTATTTAGAAGTAGCCATTAAAAATCAGGAGTGTAGGTGTATGCAACCTTACCTAATAGCTGAGCACGTGAATGGCGGGGAGTGGAAGAGCCCGGAGAGCAGACAGAAGTCCCAGCGGGTATGCTGTTGGCGGCGGAGAGATCTCTCTTTTATCAGGAGGGCTGAGAGCAATGAAAAGGGAGAAATGCAGTTTAATATCGGAGAGGTAGACAAATCCGGGATAAAGCAAACAAGCCAATAACAGAACAGAAACAAGAAACACAAAAATAGGAAAAATAAAATAAAAAAATAAATAGATAAATAAAAAAATAAAAAAAAAACAGAGCAGGAAAACAACAAGTTTACAGTACGACTAAACTTCAAGCTGTAATTTCAAGTATATAGCAGGATCAGTATAAAACAATCGACTACACAGACCCTTCTATCTCTATTTATAGTAAACAAAGTAAAAGACAAATCCACGTAATGTGGGAAACTAGTCTGGCAAACTATATTAATTCTAAATGGCAATAGTGCGAACTATTCTATCAACATTCTATCTGGATTATAAACAATGAAAATTGAACATCAAATACTCAGTAAAATATTATCAAAGTCCAGCTAGGTAGGAGGCCTCTCAGGTCGCGGGCCCAACTTTGAAGAGGCCGAGAGTCCAGAGTCTGCTGAGGATACCAAGCGCTTGTCTTGCAGATCGCCCATATAGTCCCGAAAGCCACTGGGCCCCTCCAAGATAGGGACTTGTTTGCCATGAACTTGTGATGGCTTTGAGGTCTGCTGCCTCTTAGGGATCAGCGAAACAAGGTGCTCTTGATTTGCTGCTGTCGTGGGCTCCGGGCATAGCTGTAATCTCTGCAATACATCTAGGCAGTCTTCCAGAAAGCGGGTGGTATAAGTCTTGCCACGATAGGTGAAAGTCAGAGCAAACGGAAAGTTCCAACGGTACTGGATCCTGTGCTGAATAAGAATAGCAACAGCCGGTTTCATAAGTCTCCGCTTATGCAGGGTATCCGGGCAGAGGTCCGCATAAAACTGCAGGATTGAGTCATCCGGCCCCTTGATGGTATGCAGCTTCCTGGTGGCCGATAGTAGAAGATCTCTGGCCTGCTGCCTTAAAAATCTAACAATAACATCCTTGGGAGCCTCCAAGCTCCTCATACCACCCAAGGCTCTATGGGCCCGCTCAATCTCCCACACACTTTCGGGCTGATTAGGGAGGATTATGGGAATTGTGTCCCTCAGATAGCCAGACAGGTCCTGTATCGCTCTCGGTATACCTCGGATGCGTACATTATGCCGGCGGGACCGGTTCTCCAGATCCTCTATCTTATCCGTGAGGTCAGAGATATGAATGGAGTTTTGAGCAATAGAGGATCGGTCTCTTTCTTGCGCTTCGGCCATCCGATCCGATGCGTCCTCCAGGATTTGAGTGCGGTGCCCCAGGTCCTTCAAGTCTTGTCTTAGAGGATCAATAGCTTTTGCCAGGAGCAGCTCAATAGTAGCCACTGACCTGGCAGAGAGGTCCATACATTGGCTAGGAGCGTCAGGAGTACCTTCCCTGTCCGAGCCATCCGAGTGTTCTGAGGCAGATTCCGCAGGTAGGGAGCATCTGGCAGATTTAGGTGTAAAGTGCTCCCTAATGCCCTTCGCTGAAGCAGTTCTTTTGGGTTTCGGCATTTTGGAATACGGGCCGCAGGGTTCAGCAAAAGGTCTGTTATGGAATCAGCCAGGTATAGAATAGGGGGAAGCTATGCCCCAAGTGGTCTGAGTGAAAGTCCGCTGGCCCAAGTAGTAGAGTATGTCCAGATTATAAGGGTGAGTTGAGGTAGGTGATAGCTGTGCTGCCAGGCCAATTTCCCATTCGTCTCCTTACTCCATAATTATAGTGTAGTCTACAGCCAGGGCACTGGAGAGGCCTTTGAAAATCCGGCCAAACAGAGAATAGTCCTTTGTTAGACGGGTGGCACAAAAAGTTGTACCCTCTTCAGGTGGTCTGTCTGCTTTTGTTGACGGGAGCCTGTTAAGTAGAACTCAGCCTTAGGATAGATCAGTACAGACAGAAAGCAGCAATAAGGCCAATGATGATCTGCAGTATTGTAAACGTCCACACGGTGGCAGCACATGCGCTGATGTTGTAAGAAATTAACACAGTCTATGCACCTGGTAGTAAAAGCAGAAGTCTCAAATGTAGGTAGACACAATATTTTGTTTGATGCACAAATGTTCCATAAAAAGTGCCTAAAGAGAGCGTCAGTTTCTGAGACAAGGTACACCCACAGTGCTCCCAAATATTATGCAATTCAGACTCTGGCAATGCTATGAGATAAGCCTCTATATCAAGAGCTCAGTCCTGAGAGGGTAGCTTAAAGAGTTGATTCACACAGCCTTAACCCCAGATCTCAGAGTTGTGTGGGGAAGTGACAATAAATAGAGCATTGAGTGCCTTGCAAGCTGGGAAATATTCAAGCAGCTTCCTCTTCCTACCCCACCAAGACTCTTTAATGGCAGCCACAGTGCCTTATATGTGGGGAGAGTGCTAAGTAGCCACTACTTGCGTTGGGTGCACTGCTCCCTCATTTGGGGATGTCTGGCTCTCTCCTGGGGCCCCTCTGGGGAGTTACAGCACTCTGGGGAAGATCCCCCCTACCTGCAGCCGTCTGGTGGGTGCACAAAATGGCGGCCCCGCAAGATGGCGGCCGCGTTTCGCGGGCTTTCTGCCCCGTTGTTCTGGGACCACACTCTGGCCAGAGAGGTCACCCTGGGATCCCGGCCGGATCCAGCCGCCACCAGGATCAGCTCCAGCACCCTCTCAGGAGCTGGGGAATAGAGCCCCGAAGTCCTCTGGGGCCTCAGGCGTCGTCCCGTGACCGGGGGTCTCCCGTGCTGCTGGGCCGCCTAATAGGCTCCCCGTTGCTCCCCGGGGGATGGGGGCAACCTCCAGTAGTGCCCCGTGTGCAGGCAGGGCACAAGCAACCGCTCCAGGGCAGAATAAAAAGCCCTATTCGGAGCTCAATCCGGAGCTCAGACAAACACGTCTGCCTTCCGCAAACGCCAGCTCCGCCCCCCATATTTATTGATTTTTTATATTGCATTATTTCTGGAATGCGGGTCCGATCGCAACTTGGACTTCAAAACCGTAAGTGACTGAAATTTAACCTCCATATTTTAGTGACGTAATGATGATAGTCTCTTTAACTTTTGGCTCTGTGTAAACCCGTAACTACGGGTTTGAATAATTTACTTTGTGCTGAAGCATGGTTTACAGATATACAGCCTTATTAAATTGCAATTTGGCCAATTGAATAGGGCTCTATTTAAGCATATAGCATTTTTTTTACAGACATTTTTAGTTAGTGAACTTCTATCTAAAAGCAAGGTCTTAACTAACTAAAAACTTTTGTAAAAAAAAAAAAAATGCTGTGTGCTTATATAGAGCCCTATTCAGTTGGCCGAATCACAATTTAATAAGGCTGTTGGATTCTGGCCATTTCCCTGCAGGCTTTTCTAATTTAACTATCAACTTGCCCGTCAAAAAATTACGGCAATACAATTGTAAGGCAGGTAATGCTGTTTGGCAGAGAGAGTAAGTGTTTTGGTGGTGTGAGATCCTTCGGCGCTCATTGTGAGCCTCGGTGATGTCCTTTTGGCAGTTATTGCAATGCTCTCCCCTGGTGTACTTTGTGTCCTATGAGCACCGTTGGCGCTCCTTGTGAGGCTCGCGGTGAAGGTGTTTGTGGTTATTTGCGATACTGTGGTGTATTTTTTTTTTTTTGTTTTGTGTATATTTTTTTTAATGCAAATTAATTAATTAATGAAATGATAGATTAATATACTTTACCTGTTTTGATGTTCCTTCAGCATGTAAGGCTCAGGGCTCAGTATTGGGTCCTCTCCTTTTAACATATTTATTAATGACATTGAAGTAGGACTCGAATGTAGTGTCTCCATTTTTGCTGATGACACTAAGTTGTGCAAGGTAATAAAATCAGATAATGATGTACTTTCCCTACAAAAGGATTTGCATAAATTAGAGAAATGGGCGGCTAAATGGCAGATGAGATTTAATACAAATAAATGTAAGGTTATGCATTTGGGAAGGAACAACAGCCAAGCAATCTATAATCTTAATGGAGCAAATCTAGGGGTATCAGATATTGAAAGGGATTTGGGAGTACTAGTGGACAACCACCTAGGTAACAGCGCTCAAAGCCAAGCAGTGGCTGCAAAGGCAAATAAAATATTAGCATGTATTAGGAAGGGTATAGAAGCCAGGGAAGAAGATATAATTCTGCCACTATACAAATCTCTAGTACGCCCTCATTTGGAATATGGAGTACAATTTTGGGCACCACCTCACAAAAAAGACATTTTAGAGCTGGAAAAAGTACAGAGAAGGGCTACAAAACTAATAAGGGGAATGGAGGGGCTAAGTTATGAAGAAAGACTAGCAAAATTAAACTTATTTTCGCTAGAAAAAAGGCGTCTAAGAGGAGATATGATTACGTTATTTAAATACATCCAGGGTCAATATAAGGCTTTGTCAAGTGAACTTTTTGTAGCAAGAGATTTTCAACTGACAAGAGGGCATCCGTTGAGGTTAGAGGAAAAAAGATTTCACCTTAAACAAAGAAAAGGGTTCTTCACAGTTAGGGTGGTTAAACTGTGGAATTCTCTACCAAAGGAGGTGGTGACAGCGAATTCGATAGACAACTTCAAAAAGGGGTTAGATATATTTCTGAATAAAGAGGGCATTCAAGGCTATCCTAGATAACTAGCAAGGAATATTGATCCAGGGAGAAATTTGATCGCCAGTTTCTGGGGTCAGGAAGGAATTTTGCTTTTTTTCCCCTTATGAGACAATTGGCAAAGTTTCAATGGTTTTTTTTTTTATGTTTGCCTTCCTCTGGATCAATTAACAACAATTAACAATAATTAACAATAATAATAAATAGTCCAAATTAAAAAGATCAATAGAGATCTAAAAAGGTTGAACTTGATGGACTAACTCTTTATTCATTCTCCAATACTATACTATTAATAATTATTTAATCAATAATTTAATTAATAACTAATCCGCATATTGCAGATCAGAGGAGATCTTAACAGGTTGAACTTGATGGACTGAAAGTCTTTTTTCAACCTTAATTACTATGTAACTATGTAACTATGTAATGTAAATTTGCAGTGATGTTGAGCTGAGGTGTAAAGTGTCAGCAATGTGTGTAGTGTGTAGTGAAAATAGACTGCGTGCGCGAGGGGAAGCAGTTTGTGTAGCTGTGTAATTCCGCATTCTGTAACTTAGTGTTGTAAAATGGTGGAGAATGTGTATGGGGTACACATGTGTGGATGATTTTGCGTCCTTGCTAATGGTGTATGTTGTAGATCGTACGGGTTTTTGTAAAAGTTGTATGTGCTTGGCGGTGTTTTGCGGCTTTATGGGTCGTGAAGCCTTTTTTTTTCGGCTGCCATTTTTTCTCTTGCTTAGGGGATTTTCAAGTGTCTAAACTTTTTAAATTGGGCTGAAATCGAGGTGTAATGTTTCTTCCAGACGTCCTCGGTGTCCCCCCTTGCTGTTGGTAAGGTTTTTATTTAATTTGTGTGTGTATTTGTTTTTTTTTTTATGTTTTCCGCTGTGCTCTGGTTTTGTGTAAGTCCATATGTAGTAATTGTGTTTTTTTGTGTTTTTTTAAAGTGGCCCTTCTGTGGGTGTTTGTAGGCGCTTGTGAGGCGTCGTAGACGGATTTTGCCAAGCCCGCCTGCTGACAACTATATATGTGATTGCTCTGTAACTCCAGCAAATTTCAAGCCTGCAGTGGCCGTTGGAAATTTGTTGGAATTACAGAGAGATTAAATTAGAAAAGCCTGCAAGGAAATGGCCGGAATCCAAATTTCATAGGGACCATACTATCCCACATTTATTACCCCCTTTTCCCAAATACATACATGACCTAAGATTGCAGTTATATTAAAGTGGCCACACAATATTGGACTTGGAATAATGTAGAAGCTCAAATGATGAACTAGATTCTAAAATATTTAGGAAAAGTACAGCTAAAAGTAATCTTTTGAGTTGAAAGCAAACATCCTAAGCTCCTAACTCCACTAACTCGATATATTAGTAAAAATAGTTCCTCAACAATATTCGGGATACTGTTGGAGAGGGTGTAAAGAAAGGGGTACTCAGGTGGTCTTGCCATAAAATACAAAGATTTTGGGAGGAATGTATCCACCATTTAACTGAAATTACTAACTATGGTTTAAGCATAACCCCAGAACTAATATTCCCTCCCCCTCCTCATCCTCAACCTCCCTCCTCATTCTAACCCCCCTCAACCTAACCCCCCCTCCTCAACCTAAACCCCCCCTCCTCAACCTAACCCCCCCCATCTCAACCTAAACCCCCCCTAAATAACTACCCCTCACTTACCTGCTTCTGTTCCGGCCTCCGCTCCGCTCCTTCACCCGGCGCGCATGTGACGTCACATGTGCGCCACGTCATTAGCATATACCGGGTGCACAGAATATACCGGGTGCCGGACCAGAAGCAGGAATGTGAGGGGGAGGTGAGGGGGGGGGGGGGGGGTTAGAATGAGGAGGTGGGTTGAGGTTGAGGAGGGGGGTTGAGGAAGGAGGATGAGGATGGGGGGGTTCAGGGGGTTTGAGGATGTGGGGGTTTAGGGGGTTTGAGGATGGGGGGTTGAGGAGGGAGTTTGAGGAGGGAGGTTGAGGAGGGGGTTGAGGAAGGAGGATGAGGATAGGGGGGTAGAGGGGGTTTGAGGATGGGGGGGTTGAGGAGTGGGTTTGAGGAGGGGGTTGAGGATAGGGGGTTGAGGAAGGAGGATGAGGGGGGTTGAGGGGGTTTGAGGATGGGGGGTTGAGGGGGTTTGAGGATGGGGGGGTTGAGGAGGGAGGTTGAGGAGGGGGTTGAGGATGGGGGGGTTGAGGAGGGAGGAGGGGGTTGAGGATGAGGAGGGGGTTGAGGATGAGGAGGGGGGTTGAGGAAGAAGGATGAGGATGGGGGTGGAGGAGGGGGTTGAAGATGGGGCGTTTAAGGAGGGGGTTGAGGAGGGAGGATGAGGAGGGAGGTTGAGGATTTTGCTTTAAAGTTCTTTATTTGAATTTTTTATTTTTTCCCCTGAAATTTCCTTTTTAAAATGAGGTGCGTGTTATATGCTGGTGTGTGTTATATTCCGATAAATACAGTATTTGGTTACTTTGAAATCTTCACTCCCATTATGGATGGAAATAACACACATACTGATAGGTATAAACAAATCGAACAGGACTACTGTATATTTGAACCTAACAGACACAACCAAATAACATCAAAATTGTGTGTAGCCTAGAAAAATTATGTTTGTAGGACCATTTAGTCCGTTTTTCTATCCTTTGTTCCTTGTCTCTTGATCCTCGATTCTCTCCATAATGAACTCCTTTGTAAGGGTTCCTTTTCAGCTTTTATTGGAAACTCCTTTAAATGGAACCCGTGAGTTTTTTGTGGTTATATGTTAGTGTAATGGATCTACTGGCACCCTGACCGGGTACCTCCGTTGATGGACGCGTCCTAGTTTGCGTCGAGGCCTACAAGCACCGCACCGGACACCACAACCACCACAGACTCCACAACCGCCTTAGCTTAACTGGAGCCGCGCCGTCTTCCTTCCACCCTGTATGAATCTCCAGCATCCAGGATCGTGTGGGGAAGACCTCTCCTCCAAGGAGAGTACATCAGGAACAAGGATTCAGTAGTTACAGCTCAAGGGAGTATGCAAAAGCATAGCAATCCCCAGTATGATATAGCAATCCCCTCCAAGAACGAGACGAGGCTACGTTTTGAAGGGTCAAGTTGTCAACTTTTATGACAGGGGATCTCCTTTTATGCAATGGTGCCCTCTGAAGGGCTACACCCACATAATTAACACAACAGCCAATTATATACATGGTTCAACCCCTACGTCTCCTCCCCTCAGATAACAGGTAACACAATTAAAACAGACACAATTTTAACCACATTCTGGATGTACCCCAAATACAGGGGGTATAACTTTAAGTCCAGCACCGTTCAATAGCTCTCACCCAGGGGAACAACATATTAAAAAATGGCATGAATCAGACCAGGGGTTCAAAAGTTAGTAAAAGTATCTTTTACACATAACACACAGACATTTCACATATCCCCCATAGTTTGCCACACAATACACATAGAGGGACAATAGGTGAGTCACACCTCCCTACCTGGCAACTTGGATACAATCAGACATTAATTAGATCATCCTTCTTTGTTCTTATCTGAGAATGAAAACAGTTTATACAATAGACTTCCTTATCTGTAACAGGATTATCTCCCATGCCAAGGTCTGCACTAGTCTGGGCCAATATTCTGCAGAGCATAAACCAACATACATGCAGTATAATAGTAGGATCATATTTTAACCATAATAATCATAAAACAGGGTAAAACAGTGATGGGTTCCGTTACACACCTCCCCCGTGACCATAAGCCGGCATACACGGTCTGATCCCAACGGATCGGCCTGGGGATATCCGGACAAAAGTATTTGTTGGTCAATTCTCTAGTTTGACAACCCATCAGCATTACTGCAATTCACATTTACTCACATTTCACATATGCCCAGATAGCTGGGATCTGAGCGCACAAAACTACCGAATAGCGCTCAGATCCTCTTCACACAGTTCAATTGCCATGTAGCTAAAGTCTTTCCCATAGTCTTTCATTATATGAATGGGCTCCATGGCATAGTTATCTGTGGTATCATGTTTCACACAGGGCAAGTACTGAATGACCCCCCTGTATGTAAAGGGCCAGAATGAGTGACATACACTCTGGTATGGCCGAATACTGTGTTTAAAGGGCAATATGTCCCAGGGCCATAGTCGCAGGGCAGGAGGCTGGCAAACAGTCCTCTCCAAGACAAAGTGGCGAAGGGCACTTCGTCACACATCTCCCCTTTGGGGGGAAGTCTAACCAGGCACCTGACCTTCTGCCGGTCAGTGCCCCCGTTAGACGATCCACCAACCCACAATAAACCAGTGCTAGAGCAGCCCCCCCACAACAACAAAGTGCAAGAGCAGCCCACCCACAACAAACAGTTACTGCACCTGGATATTTCGCTGTGGTGATGGGGCAACACGCTGAGGGGAATTGAGGGGCAGAGGCCAGCGGCACTCTGCCCTGATGCCAGCTCTTCTGCTGGTATAACCTGCAGGACATCCTGCTCTGTACAAGGGACAAAGGGAGGGCAGAGGCCGACTGCACTCTGCCCCGCTGTCAGCTCTTCTGCTGGGGTACTTGGGACATATTCCGGCTCAGTAGCCAGGGAAACGTAGGGGTCAGTGGGGGTTAACATTTCCTCTGTTAACCCTGGGGCCACGTTAGGAGTTAGCTGGGGAGTGTAATTTGTACTTACCCCCTCCTCCGGTTGTCCCAGTGAGGGTAGTTGGGGATCTGGACAGGCTGTCCAGCATCCCGGTAGTTTAGGCACAGAGACCACGGTCCCATCTGCCCCGTCTGGGAGATTGGTGTCTCCCCTTGTTAGGGTAAACTGTCGCTGGGGGGAGAGGGCGACACCTTCAACTCCCTGGGGTTCACACTGCCGCTGGGGGGGAAGGACGACACCTTCTGCCCCCTGGGGTTCACACTGCCGCTGGGGGGGAAGGACGACACCTTCTGCCCCCTGTGGTTCACACTGCCGCTGGGGGGGAAGGACGACACCTTCTGCCCCCTGGGGTTCACACTGCCGGTGGGGGGGAAGGACGACACCTTCTGCCCCCTGGGGTTTACACTGCCGCTGGGGGGGAAGGACGACACCTTCTGCCCCCTGGGGTTCACACTGCCGCTGGGGGGAAGGACGACACCTTCTGCCCCCTGGGGTTCACACTGCCGCTGGGGGGGAAGGACGACACCTTCTGCCCCCTGTAGGGCCGGTAGAGAGACCTCGGTCCCATCTCTACCTGCCATCTGGAGGTCATCCCAGGACCAGTCAATGAAGTCTGGTTCTGCTTGGCGAGTCGGTTGGGGCTGCACGAAGCTGAGCAGGTATTGGTAGTCCTGCTCCAGCTCCCACTCTCTCGTTACCAGGTGGGTCATGTCTTTGCTCACCTCGCCTTCGTCATCCCAGACATACATGCCCATCCGGTAGTCGTAGATGTCCCAAAACCTAGACCCCTCCGTGCTGCCAAGATCAATGTCGTCCTCCAAGGCATCCCATAATAAACCCGGGCCATCATAATCATCCCCCTCCGGTAAGTCGTGTTCAGCCATCCAGGGGGTAAGTCGAACGGTATACCACCAGAGGGCCTGGTATGTGTTGTCTAGCCAAATCTCTCGCCGTACCAGGGTCTCTAGTCTTGTCACCCACTCATCCAGGGGCTGCTCTCCCAATAGATACATCCGCATCGCCACACGCTTCTGTAGCCGCTGCTCATCACTGGGGAGACTCTCACCTCGCCGCCATTGGGCATCTTCCAGGGCATCATACCAGAGTTCCTTTCTGTCTGCATCCCTGTAGTCCGCGGCCTCCTCCTCATCCTCATCATGGAACGCTGTCCGAAAACTAGCCGGTTCCATCCTGCTGTAGCCAGGGGCGCTGTACGCATACTAGCGTTGCCCTCAATTTGTAACTCCAAACGTTACTAGTGTCTCCGGGCTGTTTTCCCTCGCACTAGGACTCAATCCCACCACTGCCAGCCAATGTAACGGATCTACTGGCACCCCGACCGGGTACCTCCGTTGATGGACGCGTCCTAGTTTGCGTCGAGGCCTACAAGCACCGCACCGGACACCACAACCACCACAGACTCCACAACCGCCTTAGCTTAACTGGAGCCGCGCCGTCTTCCTTCCACCCTGTATGAATCTCCAGCATCCAGGATCGTGTGGGGAAGACCTCTCCTCCAAGGAGAGTACATCAGGAACAAGGATTCAGTAGTTACAGCTCAAGGGAGTATGCAAAAGCATAGCAATCCCCAGTATGATATAGCAATCCCCTCCAAGAACGAGACGAGGCTACGTTTTGAAGGGTCAAGTTGTCAACTTTTATGACAGGGGATCTCCTTTTATGCAATGGTGCCCTCTGAAGGGCTACACCCACATAATTATCACAACAGCCAATTATATACATGGTTCAACCCCTACGTCTCCTCCCCTCAGATAACAGGTAACACAATTAAAACAGACACAATTTTAACCACATTCTGGATGTACCCCAAATACAGGGGGTACACCTTTAAATCAAGCACCTTTCAATAGCTCTCACCCAGGGGAACAACATATAAAAAAATGAATCAGACCAGGGGTTCAAAAGTTAGTAAAAGTATCTTTTACACATAACACACAGACATTTCACATATCCCCCATAGTTGGCCACACAATACACATAGAGGGACAATAGGTGAGTCACACCTCCCTACCTGGCAACTTGGATACAATCAGACATTAATTAGATCATCCTTCTTTGTTCTTATCTGAGAATGAAAACAGTTTATACAATAGACTTCCTTATCTATAACAGGATTATCTCCCATGCCAAGGTCTGCACTAGTCTGGGCCAATATTCTGCAGAGCATAAACCAACATACATGCAGTATAATAGTAGGATCATATTTTAACCATAATAATCATAAAACAGGGTAAAACAGTGATGGGTTCCGTTACAGTTAGTATGAATGTTTTTTTTGTGCTTTTTTTTTAAGATCTAAATTTAAATTATGTTTGATATCTGTCTATTGGGATATGTATGTTTTGAAAATTCTAATAAAAAAACAAACAAAAAACATCCTATGGTCCTTTAAAAGGGAATTCCACTGGGGCAATATATTAGGATTAGAAGAAAGTGTACTGATAATACTTTCTTTGAAAAACAAGCAAAAGAATTACAACATAGATTTCTTCAAAGAGGTTACTCTCAAAAGAGTTTAACAAAAGTATGTAAAAGATTTAGAGATAGGAATTAATGATGTGAAAAAAGAAGGAAAGGCGTATAGGAACCAATAACCATCAATGGGAGGAGGTTATGAGTATTTTTCGTAAATGTTGGAACATTTTACAAGATGATCAAGACCTGTTAAAAGTTTTGAATGATTATTCAAGTAATCGAAGAGATATGCTGGTTCATAGTCATTTTGAATCTCAGTGAAAATATTCTTTGTTAAAAATTCTATAAAATGATGTTTTAAATGTGGATCATGCAAAATATGTAAATATATCTGTCCTGAAAAAAGTCCTGGTCAACACAAGATACTACTAAACAATATGAGATCAGGCGATTTGGGAACTGCAAAACAGTAAGAGTTATATACCTTATATCCTGTGTTTGTAGATTGCAATATGTGAGAAAAACCTTACGCCAATTCAGATAGCGAATATGTCTACATTATATATCAAATGTATGAGGTGCCTGTCGTAAAAAACATGTCAATTATAAACCTAAAGGAAATGTAAATATATTGAAATATTGCTCTAAAGCATGTGAAAATAGGAATCAGTTGATGTAATACAGATAAACAGGTACTGCAAAAAGAAGCTAAATGGATGTATTTATTGAAAACATTTAATCCCATAGGCCTGAATGATGGATTCAGATTCAGTTATAATTGTATTTGAATAGGAATCTGGTATATATTAAAAGATAAATTATAATTATATCAGACAATTTCAATAAAATAGAATAAGGTATTTAAATATTAAAATATATACTTATGGCTTTGGATTTCAAAGAAAATCAAATATCAATTTATTATCATGCCTTTGCATCTCTCTTTCTTCCTTTTTACTTATATAATTATATATTTTTTTAGTTTTCTTTTCCCTGAGTATACTGGATATGAACCTAAGGAAGTCTGGTGGGGAGAGCTAAAAACGTAATGTAATATCATTATTTACATATTCTAATCATTTAATATGATGACGGTAATATAACCTATTGTTCACACATGGATATTACAATTCCTGTATATAGTTGACTTTAATTGGTATATGAAGGTTTAATATTGTTTAGTATACAGTGCCTTGCACAAGTATTCACCCCCCTTGACATTTTTCATGTTTTGTTGCCTCACAACCTGGAATTAACATGGATTGTTTGAGGATTTGCATCATTTTATTTACAGAACATGCCCACAACTTTGAAGATGTATTTTTTTTTTTTATTGTGAAGCAAACAACAAATAAGACAAAATAACAGAAAAAGTCAATGTGCATAACTATTCACCCCCCTAAAGTGAATACTTTGTAGAGCCACCTTTTGCGGCAATCTCAGCTCCAATCGCTTTGGATAAGTCTCTATAAGCTTACCACATCTTACCACTGAGATTTTTGCCCATTCTTTGCAAAACTGCTCCATCTCCTTCAAGTTGGATGGTTTGTTCTTGTGAACAGCAATCGTAAAAGTCGGACCACAGATTTTCTATTGGATTGAGGTCTGGGCATTGACTAGGTCATTTCAACACATTAACATGTTTCCCCTTAAACCACTTAAGTGTTGCTTTAGCAGCGTGTTTGTGGTCATTGTCCTCCTGGAAGGTTAACCTCTGTCCTAGCCTCAAATCATGCACAGAGTGGTACAGGTTTTGCTCAAGAATATCCCTGTATTTAGCACCATCCATCTTTCCCTCAGCTCTGAGCAGTTTCCCAGTCCTGGCTTCTGAAAAACATCGCCCCAGCATGATGCTGCCACCACCATGTTTTATTGTGAAGATGGTGTTCTTTGGGTGATGGGATGTGTTGGGTTTGCGCCAGACATAGCGTTTTCTTTGATGGCCGAAAAGTTAAATTTGAGTCTCATCAGACCAGAGCACCTTCCTCCATACATTTTGGGAGTCTCCCACATGCCTTTTTGCAAACTCAAAACGTGCAATTTAATTTTTTGCTGAAAGTAATGGCTTTCTTTTGGCCACTCTGCCATAAAGCCCAACTCTATGGAGCGTACGGCTTATTGTCGTCCTATGCACAGATACTCCAGTCTCTGCTGTGGAACTCTGCAGCTCCTCCAGGGTTACCTTAGGTCTCTGTGCTGCCTCTCTGATTAATACCCTCCTTGCCCGGTCCTTGAGTTTTGGTGGGCGGCCGTCTCTTGGCAGGTTAGCTGTTGTGCCATGTTTTTTTCCATTTGGTTATGATAGATTTGATGGTGCTCCTGGGGATCATCAAAGATTTGGATATTTTTCTATAACCTAACCCTGACTTGTACTTCTCAACAACATTGTCCCTTACTTGTTTGGAGTGTTCCTTGGTCTTCATGGCAGTGTTTTTTTAGTGGTGCCTTTCTTAGGTGTTGCAGCCTCTGGGGCCTTTCAAAAATGGTGTGGATATGTAATGACAGATCACGAGGCACTTAGATTGCACACAGGTGGACATAATTTCACTAATTATGTGACTTCTGAAGGTAATTGGTTGCACCAGAGCTTTTTATGGGCTTCATAACAAAGGGGGCGAATACATACGCACATGCCAATTTTCTGTTTTCTATTTCTAAAAAAAATGTCTTATGTATACATTTTTTTCATTTCACTTCACCAACTTAGTCTATTGTGTTCTGATCCATCACATAAAATTCAGATTGACAAAAGATTAAATTTAAGGCTGTAATGTAAGACAATAGGTAAAAAGTCAAGGGGGTGAATACTTTTGCAAGGCACTGTACTTCTTTCTCAGTAGGTACAGAATTGCCACACCATGGCAAGCCTGCTCATGCTCCACTACAATAAATAGTGGTTGTGGAGAGTCAGGCAGCCCAACCACCTTGTCCTCTGTCCCTACCTCTCTGTTCCATATGTCTGTGTCACTGCCCACCATCCTTCACCCTCCATTTGCCATAGCTGTGGACTCCCTATCTTCCTGGGGGAAGGGAGAAGCCTAGGTGCTATCCTTTTTGTCCCCTGAATCTAAGACTGGTGGGACCAAACTAGCAGGCACAATAAAAATTGAATTGTTTTCCCGTAGAGATAAGATGCCCTCCTGATTGGTCCATCTATACTTCTGGGGCATTGAGCTTGCTACGTGATTGGATTCCCTGCTCTCCTAGCAACCAATTCTGGAAGAGACTACGTCTGTGGCTATATAATTGGAGGATATCCCAGGGGAGGAAACTTTGGTATCAATGTCATCATCATGTGCATTAATAGAATCATGTTTGTTTCTCGAGAAAATATTTAACTAACCTTTGTTAATGCAGTGGCTATATTATGAGGCTATTCATTTTTGTCCTGTATAGTTATGTGATTGTGTAATCCACTTTTTAATTTTTAGGTGTTTGATATGTGTACACCTTTTAGATGTGTTTATGCACATGTATAATGTAGGTTTACATTGTGTATGGATCACTTACCGTATCAGGTAGCACTACTTGGTGATCAACACACTATAATGTTCCATTTTAGAGATACCTGAATGGAAACATTAAATATATATATAAACTAAAAAAATTATAATGAATCCTAATATCCCCCCTTCCTTAGATGACAATGCCCCCTCAGTGCTACCAGTTTTTTTTGCCCATGGGCCCTACTTGGTTTTGGTGGAGGTTGTTGTGGTGAAGGTGTTATAGATGCAGGCTGAGGCGCTGATGTTGTTGGGTGCACCTTACTTAGTGTACTCTGACTGGAGAAGGTATGGTCTTGTTGGTCCTGCTGCAGTGTCTTGATGAGCACACTCACAAGATCTAGCATTCTTGAGATCCGACTATTGGCTTTTTACAGCCCATGCATTTCCCCTCTTTGAAACAGCATGTGTTGTTGATGTTGCCTGATGTCTCACCGTACATCAAGCCTAAGCTGATTAATCTCACGAGGTTCTACTATTGACATGCATCTACCTCCTCAAAATGCCAGCACTTGTGCTCATTGATCGCCTGGACATAAAGTAAGTCTATATCCCCAGGTGTAGGCTCTGAAGTGGGAGATGGTGTCTAGACATGCACCTAAGATGGAGATGCTGCTGGTGAGTGCTGTCGCTTTGCTGTGGGAGATGCTAGTGCTATTGTCTGAGACCTCTGGCCCAGTGTCACAATCTAGTCATCTAATGGGGCTTGAACTGATTTAGCAGGCAGTTATACCCCCTGGTTGCTCAATCAGTTCAAGCCACAACTTTGGGAATTGGTAATTCTCTAGGGGTGATTTAGCAACCAATTGTACCCCCTAGGTCTTCTTCTTCTGTTGTTCAATGTATCCAGAATGGCTTTATACAGGATACAACAAGTAGTCATGCACTTTTACTCCTAAGATATATTTGTTCAAAGAGTACTCTTTTTTTTTTCCACAGCTGCACTTTATACCCCCACAACACACAATACAACAATAGTAACTTTTACATAAACATACACATAAACAAACATGGTGCAACTTTGGGAATTGGGAATTCTCTAGGGGTAACTATGTGCCATTGAGTCTACCCGTAACAATGAGTGGACAACCTCACCCTGTATCAACAGTAACTCAATTAAAATTACAATGATTGCTGGCCAAGGTATTGTGGTATATGTAGATCTCCCTGTTAAAGCTCAAGCAATGAAGGGGTGATACCCAACATGTGGGTCTACTTGTCCTCCTGACAAGAAAAGCCTATAATCTGATGTGCCAGACCACAGCAATGTTGGATGGAGAAGTTGAAGGTTTGCAGGGCGAGGCTCCAGTGTTGCAGTCTCCCATTTTCTCCTGCCACACAGTGCAACCAACACAGAGGATTTTGTGATTGTTAATCACTGTGAATTCCCTCCCGAATAAGTAACCCTGTCGTTTCTTAGATGCCCAAACCACAGCCAAGCATTCTTACTGTATGGCTGAGTACGCCGCCTACCTTGCCAACAGTTTTCGGCATAGGTAGATGAATGGGTGTTCACAGCCCTGATAGTCTACTTTTCAGAATACAGCCTTGTCCATAAGTAGATGTTTCAGTGTGTATCCCAAAAAAATTCTGTAATCCTGGGCGGCCAGCGCAAAGGAGAAATGAGGGCAGCTTGAAGGGATCAAGGCAACATCACATTCTCAAGTCCAGTCCATGAATCAAGCCATTTTTGTGTGTGTCAGGTCTGTCATGGCTTTGGCAAAAGCACTGTCAAATTTCCTTTAATACAGTTTCCTTTAATATCCGACAGTGCCCAAGAAAGCCATCACCTGCTTCTTAGATTGAGGAAGGGTCATGTAGAGGTAGATATACCATCTACTTTTGCTGGTTCTAGCCTGATCTTCCCTCCATCTATGCAATGTCCTAAATACTGAACTTCAGCCCTGGCCCACTGACAGTTGTAGTGAATAGTGAGTCTAGCTTGCTGGATCGTTTGAAGATCTTGTTATATATGCTAAATGTACTTTCCAATACAATGGCTATGTCATCTAGCAAGGCTTGGACATACTTGTGATGTCTGTGCAATATTTGACCCAGCAATCTTTGGAAATTGGAGGGTGCATTCTTCATTCGAAAGGTCATCACAGCAAACTGGTAAAGAGTTAAAGGGGTGATGAATGCGGACTTCTCCTTGGCAGATTCCACAAGTGAAAAGTAGAGAGTAGAGAGGTCCAGTAACCCATAGAGAGTCCCAGGGTGAACAATTAGGTGGCAGTTCCCAGATGAAATGACAACTTGTGCATGCCTCGAAAAGGGGAAGCATTTGTCTTAGTTTTCTCATTCAGCTTACACAGATAACCAGATTGTTCCATCCTTATTAGGGACTAGGACTACAGGAGAAGCCCAGGGACTACTAGAGGGTTTGATTACTTTCAATTGAGCATTTTGTTAGGCTCCCTGCAAATACTTGCCTCATGACCCTATAGGAGTGTGGAAAGTTGGGTTTAGGAGGCTAGAGCAGGGCGACAAAAAATTGTTTGAAAACGAGCCAGTACTCCTGTATCATAGTACCTTTACTGCCTGTTCTGTCTGGCCCACTTGGAGATTTTTCAGTACTAACCCTGTCAGAGCCTCTAGTCTGTCCTGAAAGGCTAGGATGTATGGGACCACTGGCATCTGAGCCTGCTTGGACTTCCCATCCGATGACTTTCTGATGATATTTAAGAAACCTAGTACCTGGAGGCCATACATAAGTTTGAAAGGAGATAACCCAGAGGACTCCTGAGGTATTTGCCAAAAAGCAGAAGGGTAAGCAACTTTTCAGTATGTGTTTGAGAGGCCCATTGGTTTCAGGGTAGTAAGCAGAAGAACTCAGGTGCTTAATGCCATATACTTTCCACAGCTGCTGAGTCAAATTTGCCTTGGGAAGCCTACTTATGATATTATAGCCACCAGGGCTTCTGCTACAGTAGTAGCAATAACTGTGGATAAGGCTACTGCTACAGGATACTGAGTAGGATAATCCACTATGGTCAAAATAAGGGTCCCACTATATCAATGGCAATCTGGTGGAAAGGAATGTCTGTGATGAGAAGTGGCTTCAGTGGTACATGTGTACCCTTCCCCTGATGTCCAGACCTTTGGGAAGAATCACAGGTGTCACAGTATTATTATTTCCTGGCCTGTAGCATAATGGAGTTAAGCGATAGTGAGTGTGTTTGCTGCCCATATGTCTGACTAAAGGCATGGGCTAATTATATTTGTGGGGATCTACATTTTTTCGTATCTTTCATATCTACTCCTCTTTCCTCACTAGTAACCCTGTACAGCAAACATTGTTCCCATACATACTCCTCACCTAATGGTCCTTGTTCTCCTGCACAGCCTTCTGACTCATCCCTGCTAACAAGTGATCCTTCTCTAATTCCCTGTTTAACTCTTCTATGCTGGCCCTTTTTATCCCTTGTCATAAAAGGAGTAATGTACTTACACCAGGTCTTTTGGGTGCTGCTTTGATCAGCTGCTCAGGTTCCTCCCTCTGTGTCAGGTTTGCCTCCACTTAAGCTTCGATCGGTGTTAATTTAATCATACTTAAACAAACCCGTCATTGCCCAACAATACAACAGCAGGTAATCCAGGCATCAGTTTCACTTCCCTTCAACCCCCTCCCAGTTCTCCAATTAATGTGTACTTGGGCCAATGTGATGGAAAACATTTTGACCATAGCAACCGCAACATCAAATTTTTTTATTAGCAGGGCTTCTGGGCTTATACATTCTGGGTGTATAACAGCAAGGGCTGCTCCAGTGTCCCGTGAATCTGCACCTCTGTCCATCTACGTTAACCGGATGATGGTACTGCCACTGGTTGTTGACCTCCTCATAATCCCCTGCTGGGTCCATGGGGATCGCCCAATAGGCAGGGCTGGCACAGCCACTCAGTTGACTCACCAGTACAGTCACCCACTCTGAGCTCAGATGTGTTGCAGCTTGCTCTGTTGCTCAAAATCCTGAAGAAAACATTATTTATCATTGGTGGCCTTGTCAAACCTCTTAAAGCTACTGTAGGCAAACTTTAGCTAAGAGGTATGGGATTTTCCAGTATCCGCCTGGGATTTCCAGGGGCAAAATTTTGGGGATCGCCAGTCCATCTCGCACTGGATCTCCTGGCTAATCCATTCAATTAATACAAGGGCTTGATCAGTACAAGGGCTTGATCAAGATCCTCTGGTCCTCATGATACCCACTGATGATATAGGTACCCCTTCTGGCCTTCCTGGCTTCTTGGCCACCTCGCTGACTCATCTCAGCTCTTGGATCATTGCAGCTTTGGTTTGGGAGCCTGGTAGTTCAATTCCTCAGAGCCTGATCTGGTCACGTATTTCCGCTGTAGACAGCTCATTGTACTCTGCAAGCCTTTGTCGTGAAAGAAGATCCCACGGTCACAACCTAGTCTTCTGATGGGGCTTGAACCGATTGACCCCACTTTATACCCCACAAAACACAATACAACTGTAGTAACTTTTACAAAAACAAACATGGATAAGCAACTTTGGGAATTTACAATTTCCTAGGGGTGCCTAGGTGCCACTGAATCTACCGTTAACAATAGCTTTATAGGCTTTGACTTGCTAATTTGTACTTGTAACAACTTACGTGTAAACGTTAGGCATTCTGTGACACACATTAGATCAACCAACTACTGAGCAACACACCCTGCCAATGTGAACATAACTATAATATACTAGAATATGGTCCGTCAAAAAATGACGGCAATGAAAGTGTAAGTGAGCTAAGGGTGTTTGGTGTATATAATGTGTCTGATGTAGCGTTGTTTGTTTTCTATGTCGTGCAAGTTTTTCGTAATATTAGTTTTCTATGACATGCAAGTTTTTTGGAATATGCGTAGCTGTTTGGTGGTCTTTTCCGGAATATCCGTAGGTGTTTGGTGGTGTTTTGCGTGTTTATGGTAGTGTTTTGCGTGTTTAGGGACCTTTAGCCTCGTTTTCGTTTTGTACGGCGGACATTTTTTCTCTCGCTTAGGTGATTTTTGGGTCTCTAAACTCCAAAATTTGTGGTTAAAACAAGGTGTAACTTCACTTGCAGAGGTCCGCGGTGCCTCCCCTTGCTGTGAGTAACCTTTGTATGTGTTTGTTGTTTGTATTTGTTGTGTTTGTAATGTTTTTGATGTTGCACGGGTTGCATGCTTGTTTTCTGATCTCGTAGGTGTTTTTCGGCAAATCAGTAGGTGTTTGGGGGTGTCTTTTGCGTGTTTAGCCTCGTTTTCGTATTTTTCGGCGGCCATTCTTTCTCTCGCTTAGAGAATTTTTTAGTGTCTAAACTGCTTTAATTTTATTTAAATTGAGGTGTAACTTTAGTTTTCGAGGTCCTGGATGCTCCCTCTTGCTGTAGGTAAGCTTTTTATGTATTTGTTGTGTGTATTTGTTGTATTTTTGATGTTTTGATGTGCGCATGTTGCGGCCGTTTTTTGCGAGGTCGTAATGGGTGGTAACGTGTCTCGTATTTTGTTTGCGTTACGACGTAAAGTTTACGAGGGTCGCAGTTGCTGGCAAGGAGCGCCCTCGGGCGCTCCTTGCCAGCAACTGCGACCCTCGCTTTGCGAGAGCCGCGGCTCGCCTTGCTTCACGAGTCCGCAAGCGTTTGCAACAACTCGTATGCTCACAACTATACAGGGAGTGCAGAATTATTAGGCAAATGAGTATTTTGACCACATCATCCTCTTTATGCATGTTGTCTTACTCCAAGCTGTATAGGCTCGAAAGCCTACTACCACTTAAGCATATTAGGTGATGTGCATCTCTGTAATGAGAAGGGGTGTGGTCTAATGACATCAACACCCTATATCAGGTGTGCATAATTATTAGGCAACTTCCTTTCCTTTAGGCAAAATGGGTCAAAAGAAGGACTTGACAGGCTCAGAAAAGTCAAAAATAGTGAGATATCTTGCAGAGGGATGCAGCACTCTTAAAATTGCAAAGCTTCTGAAGCGTGATCATCGAACAATCAAGCGTTTCATTCAAAATAGTCAACAGGGTCGCAAGAAGCGTGTGGAAAAACCAAGGCGCAAAATAACTGCCCATGAACTGAGAAAAGTCAAGCGTGCAGCTGCCACGATGCCACTTGCCACCCGTTTGGCCATATTTCAGAGCTGCAACATCACTGGAGTGCCCAAAAGCACAAGGTGTGCAATACTCAGAGACATGGCCAAGGTAAGAAAGGCTGAAAGACGACCACCACTGAACAAGACACACAAGCTGAAACGTCAAGAGTGGGGAAAGAAATATCTCAAGACTGATTTTTCTAAGGTTTTATGGACTGATGAAATGAGAGTGAGTCTTGATGGGCCAGATGGATGGGCCCGTGGCTGGATTGGTAAAGGGCAGAGAGTTCCAGTCCGACTCAGACGCCAGCAAGGTGGAGGTGGAGTACTGGTTTGGGCTGGTATCATCAAAGATGAGCTTGTGGGGCCTTTTCGGGTTGAGGATGGAGTCAAGCTCAACTCCCAGTCCTACTGCCAGTTCCTGGAAGACACCTTCTTCAAGCAGTGGTACAGGAAGAAGTCTGCATCCTTCAAGAAAAACATGATTTTCATGCAGGACAATGCTCCATCACACGCGTCCAAGTACTCCACAGCGTGGCTGGCAAGAAAGGGTATAAAAGAAGAAAATCTAATGACATGGCCTCCTTGTTCACATGATCTGAACCCCATTGAGAACCTGTGGTCCATCATCAAATGTGAGATTTACAAGGAGGGAAAACAGTACACCTCTCTGAACAGTGTCTGGGAGGCTGTGGTTGCTGCTGCACGCAATGTTGATGGTGAACAGATCAAAACACTGACAGAATCCATGGATGGCAGGCTTTTGAGTGTCCTTGCAAAGAAAGGTGGCTATACTGGTCACTGATTTGTTTTTGTTTTGTTTTTGAATGTCAGAAATGTATATTTGTGAATGTTGAGATGTTATATTGGTTTCACTGGTAAAAATAAATAATTGAAATGGGTATATATTTGTTTTTTGTTAAGTTGCCTAATAATTATGCACAGTAATAGTCACCTGCACACACAGATATCCACCTAAAATAGCTAAAACTAAAAACAAACTAAAAACTACTTCCAAAAATATTCAGCTTTGATATTAATGAGTTTTTTGGGTTCATTGAGAACATGGTTGTTGTTCAATAATAAAATTAATCCTCAAAAATACAACTTGCCTAATAATTCTGCACTCCCTGTATATGTGATATTTCCAAGCAAGTGCAATGTCATAGCACCTCTAAAGTGATAGTAAAAACATTTGCTGAGAAAATGTTTTATGAGGGAAATGTGATCTAGGTAAAAAAGGCTAGGAACCTAGGAAACCTGCCTAATATAGAAGGCTTTGACCATAAGCCATTTGAACACAGTAATATAATTTGTTGATTTGGTTAGAATTAAAAAAAAAATAGCTTAGTATTTTGTCTCCACCTAAATACTTTAGAATGGAACAACAGATACCTAACATTCATCAACAATTTTTTATTGTCCCTCAAAGAAGAAGATTGCTTAAAGTTATACCATGGTTGTTTGTTTCAGCAATAGTATAAACAGGAAATAGGAAAACAGTTTTTATATACACCAGTATTGTTATTTTCCTGGAATATACTTTGGCAGATAACACTGGTAATTTCCTAAACAACTTTTGGCTGTTTTGTTTTATAAGTCTACTATTTGCAAAGATCTGGAGACATTTATAGAGTAGCTTAAAATATAATGAGTTTGTATCAGACATGTTTATTATATTTAATTTTAAATGCATATACTCTCAAATTATCAAAATAACAGAGCAGTATATGTCTAGGAGCATATAATAAGAAACACAAAATATTGAACCTGATTAGTTAGAAATAACTGCTTCTACCTGTTTGACCATCTGTATACTGCTTTACATTATCCTGATGTGTGCTGTGAGATTTTGAAAATATTTCACCGAAATACATACTCATCTCAGTAGTCACCTTCTGTTGTGCAGCTCTGAATGCCGTGACAGCTGTTAATAAATATAAGTAAATGTGATAGAAATCTAAAAAATAACATTGAGCCCTATTCTATTAGAAGCCCGTAAGTGACTCTAACCTGTAATTTTTGCTGCTGTGTTTTTCTCTCTAAATGTTTAGATGTATTATATTGACTCAAGCCCACAAGTTACGTCTTACAGCCTCCACACATAAACACATAGGATTTCAGGGGGTGTGATCATCTGATCTTGCAATGCTTAAGCAAGCCCATAATTTACTTCTTAGACACAGCTAATGGTAAATGAGTTTGTCATCATGACGTCAGTAAAAAAATGGAAGATACACGTAAATTGTAATCTAAGGCTACAAATTAATAAGAGCCAATAAGTAATATTTGCTGGACATTAAAGCACTCTAGCTCTCTATAAAATGCATTAGGCCATCTAGGTTTCATGATATGCATTTACCACTTGAGTCTCAGGATCAAGATTAATCCAAAATAACATTTAGAAATAATATTTTTTAATTGCATATTTGTGGGTTTGAGACTGTTGTGCAATTACTTATAATGTCTTCCCAGGCGTTTAAAGTACAGAATTGTGTCTTTAATTTCTGCTACAGCTCTAATAAGTGTTTTAAAAAGCCATTGTGAGTCCTATTTAATTCTCGTGACAGAAACTCAATACATTTTTCATTTGCAGGTCAGACTTAATTTGCGAGCTAGACCTATGGGTCTTCTAGAATATTGATTTTGTGTAATTTTAATTAATTAGCGCTTGTAAAGTTCAAGCTGTGCTAAAACCAATTGAGTTCTAAGCCCAAATATGCATATTTGGCTGGCCTGTAGTGATTGACGGCAGGTAATAGCGAGTAGCTAATAGAATATGTGCCAATTTTAGGAGCGGTTTTAAGTATGTATAAATTTACGATTTTGGCAAAAGAATAGGGCCCATTGTGTGGTAGCAACTGGTCTACTGTGAATTACACTGAGGCAATAAATATTTAATCTAGAGCAATACAAAACACATATTAAGCAGTTGTAGTCTGCATTCATAAAGTAATCAGAAATGTATCTTCTTCTATAAAAAGTTCACTTTTTTAGTATTATAACAGCAGCTGTGTATGGACTGCTGTATCTTCATCAAATAGATTTCTAGGTCATCCCTCCTGAGCACTATAGAAGAGGGACAATTTACTACCTATTTAAAGCACTTGGCCATTTCACAGAGCAGATTGAAGCATAACAAAAATCCCCACATGCAGTTTGTTACCTGTTGTGTTAACATTTGGTGTTTAACAGTGTGAGTTAGGTTTGGGCCAGCATTTAAAAAAAAAAAAAAACAGCCATCTTGTCTCAACACTGATGGATGGAAATAATTTGTACTCTAACGGTGTAAAAAAATTGTATAATAGATTTTTTCACAATGTGATTATCTTAATCAAAGTTTCCAGAATGTTTTTGTCTTATTTATCTATTGTTTTTTTTATTTGTACATAAACATTGTGTTTTACATGGTTATAAATATGTACTTCAGCGTTTTATTGTATAAATGAGATTATGAAAAGGATACAGCCATAAAGGTATTTTAATTTTATAAGACTAGATAGCTACAATAATACCTTACCAATATGGCAGTTCATATTCATAGATCTATATTGTCCTTATATATACAGGTAGATAATTTGTTTAATCTAAATGCTCTTGAGTGACTTCCTTATTTATAGAATTATGTCAAATATTTATATAATAATGATGTCAAATGCCTCACCAGGGTTTCTGCAGGGATAGCTAAGCTACATGGCCCCAGATGATAGCTTTTCTATGGACTATGGTGTTTCCTTTATGTGTTGAATAAATGGGCTTTTCTGAGCTAGTTGCCCAAGAACCCCCCATGGATGTTACATGGTACATCAGTCTGTTGTGTAGATGCCCAGACAGAATGCCTTTAGGATTGCACACACTGCTTTTTTGGTATATTAATAAATCTCCCTCATCTGACGTTAAATAATTGGATATAGGCCATGAAAGGCTCCTTGAGATTTCCCGATGATTAGTAAAAATACATTTGTCTGGTTCTCAGACTGCTTCCTTTACTGACAGATTCCTCTCTCAGCCTCAAAGCTATTATCAAATTTTACTGAAACAGAGGACTCTGTGCTGTGATAAACAGTGGAAGATGTGGGATCTATACCTTCACAAACACAAGACTATGCAACTTCTCAGATTAGTTTTGCCCTGGCTGGCTGGCTGGCGTTTTTTTTTTCTTTATTGGTTCTCCTACAATGTACAGACCTAACAACTGAAGTACGGCTAGGGTGTTGAGAAAGATGATGCTCATTCTTCTTATTTACATTCATGAAAGCAGGGACTTAAGGTGTTTGGTGCAACAGCAACAGACAAAAACATCAGATGGTGATCAGCAGAGCAATACCAGCAGTGCTTGTGGCACTTATCCCCAGCAACTTTCTACATTCACTCTTGTATCCTCAGATTCATTCTAGGATCCCTCACTACATAGGGGCCTCAAATGAGATGTTGTGCTTGCCATAAGATAGAGGAAATAAAGTGCACAAGATATGTGAACATGAAAGATCTAAGGTCTCCCCCCAATCCAACTTACCATTGGATAGAGATATGTGACACATGGTCTAATGCCCCACTAGGATTAAATTCTACTTGGCTCCCTGACTGTGCCTTTCTGGGGACAGGTGAGTGTTCCATATGCTCTATTAAATGAGAATATCTAGTTTTAAAATATATATTACATTTTTACTTATTTTGTGAAGTATATTTCATAGGGGGTTTCATTGTAGACCTGTTTTGTGAAGGCTGAAAGAAGATTGCTTAGCCAGCTGCCAAAGAGTTCCACTGTGGAAATTACAAAATACATCAACCTAACCTTAAAATTGGAATGGCCCAGGTATTAATGACCTGAGTAGATGTCCCCATATGGGTAATCTAGGATTGCAACACACTGCTTCAATAGTAAATGAACATCAGTCCTCACTTTAAACAATCAGATGTAGCCTATCATAAACTCTTTAAGACTGTCCTCTGATTTGTTTCCAATTTCCCTTGTTAAACCCTGACTTGTATGATTCAATCACTGTTTTGAGCCCATGATTACCTTATCTGTATGTCATATCCTTTGTTTATTTTGTTGTTGTTTAAAAAAAAAAAACATGCAGAGGCCCATAATAATCACATGCCAGTTTGCAAATTTGCATACTGTTTCCTTGACTGAAAAAGATTAATACCTAAAAGCTCATTTGAAGTGCCGAATTTCATTGCTCCTGTGGTTGACTGGGGCTTACAGGAGGCTTTTTGTGAATAGGTGAATAGATGTAGCAGAGCTTCGCATTTGATGGCAGCAGTTTTTATTTTCTGATCTGATTCTGTGGACTGCTTTCTCGGTAGAGTTTTTGATGCCACATTACCATTATCCATAATCCAATGCATCATTTTGTTGTTCAGTTGCTCAGTTGTGTCCAACTCTTCATGACCCTATGGACCTCAGCATGTACTGTGAACAGTTAGACTTGATTTACTATAATATTGATTGGATCTTCTTGCAGTTCAAGGGACTCCAAGCAGTTTTCTTCAGCTCCACAATTCAAAAGTTGTCAATTCTATGGTTCTCAGCCTTCTTTATGGTTCAGCTCTCAGATCCATATGTTACTACTGAAAATGCCATTGTTCTAATTATGCAGACCCTTGTTGATAGTGTAATATAATTACTTTTTCATAGCTTATCCAGACTTACCATAGCTTTCATCCACAGAATCAAATGCCTTTTAATTTCATGGCAGCAGTCACCATGTCCTGAGATCTTGGAGCCCAAGAAAATAAAATCTGTCACTGACTTCACTTCTTTGGCATCTACTTGCCAGGAACTGAGATTGCTATTCTTCATCTTTTTATGATTATGACCTTCATCTTTTTAAAGTTGAGCAGCAGGCCTGCTTTTGCACTCTCTTCTTTCACCCTCATCAATAGCCCATTCCGTTCCTACTTACTTTCAGCCATCAGAGTAGTATCATCCACGTATCTGAGTTTATTTCTCCCGCCCTTAAACCTGTTGTATTCCCTGTATAAGTTGAATAAATAAGGTGACGATATACAACCTTGTCGCACACATTTCCTGATCTTGAACCATTCATTCTTCCATGTTCAGTTCTCTCACTGGCTTCTTAGTGCAAATATAGATTTCTCAGGAGGCAGATGAGATGGTCTGGTACCTCCATCTCTTTAAGAACGTGCCACATTTGTTGTGATCCACACACTCAAAGGCTTTAGAATCGTATATGAAGCAGAGGTAAATGGTTTTCTGGAACTTTTGCTTTCTCTATTATCCAGAGGACATTAACAATTTTATCTCTTATACATATGTAATATTTTTTGCATTTTAAAAACCTATTGCATATTCTACAGTATCATTTTTAAAAATAATATATTTTAAATATTGAACTATGGGAGCTTCCTGCTGGCGGCCAGAGCTACACGCGGAGCCCCGTATTGTGTGACAGAGTCTCCCAGAATTGTCATTGAGGATATTGGCATATACCTGAACAACGAGTGTCAAACAAGCTAAATTTGATGAGAAGCTTATGGTATAACTGAATGTAAGATCTTGAAAATAGGCCACAGCAGAACTATCTAAACATTACTGGAGTGCTTGAGTCACAAAAGTTCAGATAAATATTGCTGTTTATCATGGAAACACTACCTAGACTCCTGAAATTGGATCATCCATATTCCCTCTAGAAAGGAATAGGATTGTCCCAGAAAAACTGTGTATCTCTTGAAAGTGACTCGTCAGAGGTTCCTAATATGGTATAATTTAAAACTATACCTAATTACATGTACTTTATCAATTTGATATTTTTGAAAAGCACATTTTCCTACAGTAAACTGAAATAAAAATTAGCTTTTTTGAGCCATCAGCCAGCCTTTCTAACTCAGTTAATAAGGGATCATATATTAATTACTCATAGGTCCTGAGTCAATTGTTAAATTGCAGTCCTCTACGAATTGAGCATGGTTAGTCAATTTCTGTGCAGTTGTTCAGTTAAGACAAAGGGAACCAATGCCCCAGGCCCTTAGCAATAATTATTTCAATGATCTCTTAGTACCAAAGATAAGAATATTGTTTTGTGGATGATCAAAAAGGCTGGCAGCTAAACAAACTTCAATTTTAGTTTACTGTAGAAAATGCATTTTTCAGTAACACTCAAATGATAAAGTCTTTGTAATTGCCTATAATTTTAATTTGACCATATTTGGAACCCCTTTAAATAAAGAACTCAGTCCTCTAATAGCTTATTTTCCAGTCTTCTAGGACAATGTGTGGATTCTGCAAGCTTTCAAGAATGTGCAAGAACATCACTATGATTGTTCCTGTGTTCTGTTATTTCACAATGTTTCACTATCTCTCTAAAAAAGCAAAGAGTTTTCTCAAACTGATACCAACAGCTGTTTTATAATACTGTAACTTACAAAACCACATTTAGAGACAATAGGGACCTATACTATTCAAAACCTCAGACAATACTCACACATACTTGAGAGAGCAAAGATGTTAACTATATAGGCAAACACGAAACAATGATTTATGGGCTAGAAATCAATGTCCCAACATGGGTTAAACGATGCAGAATACTAGAAGAGACTCTGGATCACCAGATCCTTCACGCTTTCCTGCTGCAAAACTGTCCAGAACCCCTAGAAACCAATATTACAGACCTAGACACAAAGGCTCCTTTTAGTCTCTACCATATCTTCAGATGATCTATGTGTAAGAACTATCACACTACAGGGTCATTCCACGTCATTTCAACAAGGTCATGTCACCCTCCATCTCGGATGTTGATGAAATTTGGTGTACACCCTTCCCATGTGGTTGAAAGAAATCCCCTTAATTGTTTTCCCTCTATCTCAAACGGTTTTTATAGCACTTTGAAGTTTCGTTAAATCTGCATTGTCTGTCCCTCTTGAGACCTTCAGCACAGGATACCCTTGAGTACATTTTATTTTTTTTCTCCAAAACCAATGAACAGGTTTCTTTGAAATTTTACACAGAGCTCAATAAAATTATGTGAATTTCAGAAACAAATACATTAGCACGCAAAAGATGTTATAATAGCCTAAACAATGTATAAATGTACTTGTAGCCTAGTTTTTTGGGGTGGAAAAATTAGGTTTAGAAAACCTGAATTTTCAACGTGTGCGCATGATGGAAACAAAAGTTTTTGATGATGAAAATGATTGCAAAGACCTGCTCTTTCTCGACAAAGAATGAAATGTATGGGTTTTTTATTCCTTGTAATGAAAATGTTACGTTTTTTGGACCTTGTGGGAAAATAATGGCTACTGGGTAGCCATTTTGTACAACTTTCCTACATATATCAAGTCCTAGGGAGGTAAATCCCTTGTAGTGTTTTCCACTAATTAATCAAAAAAATAATCTGGGTATATTTACAGTTTGGCCAACAAGTTTATTAATTCCAGGATAACAGCGACGAGATTAAAAAATGGAATATTAAAAACACTTAAAAACAATGGAGAAAAGAAAAGACTCCTCTGAGAAGTAGAGATATGCTTCACTTATAAACAGTGTATAGAGATGTTATACTTTCTCTTTACTCATCAAGGAGAATTTATGATCTTCCACTGAGGGTAACTCTATACCAAAAATACAACGTCTGTTATATACACCTTCCAATAGGACATTTTTTTGCAGACATCTCTATGATGGAATTATAAAAAATAGTATGGTAAAAGATAGGCACTATTTAGGTACTATTTAAGAAGTCAATAGGCAGCCACAGGATATAGGAGATGGAATATTGAAATAACTCCGATATGACAAATATAGGATTGAAATATCACAATCCTTAATTCAGGACATCTATTACCCACCTACTAGTCTGTGTAAAGTCTTAACACTTCTATTAGTATATAGGTGGAATAGACCCTATTATGGGCTATAATTCCTTTAATGGTCCTCTAATTTACTGTGAGGATCTTCAGTCATGGGTCACATAACTTGTGCTGACTTCCTATTGCTTCTGGAGGCCTAAAGATAAGTCTTAGATTCTTCTAAGAGAACCATACTCTGTGGTATATGAGTTATCTAACCAGTGCCATGCTGCTTGCTCAGAACGCTAATGCTGCATGGTTGTTACTTCCTGGTTTGCGTGGACAACGTCGTGCGTGATGACGCACGCGTACGTGTATACGCCTATGCCTGACGCGTTCCAAGGTGCTGTGACGTCTTTTCTTTTCTCCATTGTTTTTAAGTGTTTTTAATATTCCCTTTTTCAACTTTCCTACATACCATAGCTGTAATAGAAAAAATTTATGAAACAAAGTTGTTCATCTTAAAAATTAACATAATATTGGTTATTATAGTTTTTTTTCCGAAAGTGCAGAGTTTTGGGGTATTTAAAATTATGAAAACTGGCTATCGTGAAATCAATAAAAAATAAAAACATTTGGTCAAAAACTTTAAATGCTGACAAGTAAGGTAATAAGACCTAGCAAAAATATTAAAATTATTTAAAATTATGCATTATATTTAATTATGCAACATTATATGATCCCCAATTTGTTTTTCAGAATATTATTGCATACAAAGACATGTCTATCTTACAAAAGAAAAAAAAAATGATGTTTGCGTGCCATCTTGAATGGTAATTATAATGGATACATTATAATGGTATTATAATGGATACATGGAGACTTTTTAACATTTATGTTAAATATATTGAGGCGTAATTCACAATGAAGCAGTTTTATGACAGCAGATACATTAATAACAACAAGGACAACAATTAAACTAAAGTTAAAAAAATACCATAACAGACTATGCTTTTATCACAGTTGATTACCTTACAAGTTTAATGGTTCTCAGTTTCTTTGCTGTAGCCTCAGTATCACCTGTAAGTTTTCCATTTTTTCTTCTTTTAGGGGGGATAACGGTTATTTGATGTAAGAGGTATTAGAGTACCTTCATTCAGCTGTAGAGGAGTCGACTTAGATATGAAATGGCTTCCGGGGCATATTCACTTTAGGTGGCCAACCAGGACTTCTGTAACATTTGTAACAATTTGGGCTCTCTATTTGTTTATATGGGGTGTCAGGAATAATGGCTGGTGTCCAGTATATACCAATAAGTTATTAACAATGAGACAATGGATCATAGCGATCTTTGTCTATTGGATCAAAGTGTTTCAATTGCTGTCTGACAGCCCAGTTAACTATATTTGATGGCTCAATCATTTCCGTGAATCTCTCCATAGAAGTCATTGGAGCCCTTTTTACCATCAGGGAATATAAACATAGTAACATTCACAAGTTAGATATATATTCATAATAAACGGATATAGTCCTTTATTAGGAATGTCTTTGTAACCATTACAATAGTCTTAGTCCATATGGTCATCTTGGCTAGAATACTTAGAGGTCCGGTTGCCAGGTCCAGAGGCCTTTTCTAGTATCTACAACATTTGTTCAAGATTGTCAATGAGGTAATCTTACTCTCTCATAACATATCTCTCAAAGTGAAACTGACCACACACACTGCCAAACAACATTTTTTTCAGCATGTCATCTCTATTTAAGCTTCCACTGGGCAAAAGTTCCACACTTCTCAAGAGACAGCACAAGTTTTTGCAGCTTTATACCAAGATCTTTATGTTAACAACTATGTTGATCAGCAGCAAAAATAGATATTTCAAGATGCAATAAAAATATATAAAAGAAAAAGTAGAACCCCTCTAGTCATACTTTTCAATGCCTTAGTGGAAACAATCGATCACCATCCCAAATCTTTGCAGAAGCACTCATATGTGTGATACAAACCAAAGAGGAATATATACATGCCAGAATCATGTAAACCAATCTATTTACTCAACACAGATTACAACATTTTGACTAAGATACTTGAAGACATACTGAACATTATGATTCCATCCCTAATAAGCCAGATCAGACTGGATTTGTACCTAGGTCAGTCCAAAACATTCAAAAGCGTCTTGCCATTATTCAAATCAACCATAATTTACAAAAATCTTAATCAAGGGCAAACTCCACTGCACCAGCATTTATCCTTAGCCTGGATACAAAAAAAAAAAAGCATTTGACATAGTGGAGTGGGATCACCTGCTCATTTCCCTATTTCAATTTGGACTAACTGGTCACTTTCTCAGTCTTGTTCAAAACATTTTCAAAGCTCAGGAAACCTCTGTCATTGTTAATTAACTTACTTCCTGCTGTTTCACCCAAAAGAGGGGAATGAGATGGGGGTGCCCATTGTCACCCCTCTTGTTTGACTTTGCAATTATAAAGAGATAGTTAAAACATATTTAGGGAATTGAGACTCAAAGTTGCCATGTTATTGTTTATCTCCAGACCCTGAACATTAGTATAATAACCAACTTTAGATTTCAAAATACAAAGTCAGCACAAACAAATCGGAAATGTTATGCTTAAAAATGACAGATATCCATACTACAAATTAAATCTACAAAAATCTGAAACATAACAAATGAATATCTCTTCCAAAATCAAAATCATTTTAAAATCCAAATACCATTTCAATTGGGAAGCTAATTCATTTACACATCTGGAAACATTTTTTGACAAACAAATTTAAGAAAATGATTGAAATCAACTGCATAGCTTTACATCAAAAACTTAAATAGATGGAAAAAATGTAAATCATAATTTTCTGGCAGAATCTCCATCATTAACATGGCTTTTTTGCCAATGTTTAACTCCGTCTTACAGGCCATCAAAGCCTTTGGTCTTTCCCCTCCGCAAGAGTTACGATCGCTAAAATCGCAAATTGCTATTCAATTGCTACAATTCCTCAAGCTCGCAAATATTTTCACACCCGTAAACCTCGTAGAACAAAATCCTACGAGTATTAAAAATGGACTTGCAAAGAGGTTAAAGACATGTCCATAGCACTGTAAAAGCAAATAAATGATCAATACTGCACTAAAAATGACGGGGAAAGCGATGAAAGACAATAGAATTAATTGCACAACAGTCTCAAGCTCGCAAATCGGTAATCAAAAATATTTTTTTTTATGTCTCAATTCGGGGTAATGAGTTAATATATATCAGGCCACCTACATGGGCTAGAACAGTACCGACATCCATTTTTGTTATTTTGTTATTTTGCAAGTCCGATTGCATATCCGACGCCTAAACGATAATTGATTGACATGTAACCTCCATCTTCTACTGCCATAATGATGGCGGTCTCATTTTCTATTGGCTGTTTCAAAATGGGTAGTTAAGGCCTTGCTTAATTGATCATGTTCCCGCCCTGAACTGCAACGTACGAGTTTACGATTTCGGCTTTTGGCCCTTAACTTGCGGGCTTGTTCAATTGAATAGCACCGTAATTGTAGCAAAGTGCAAACCTGCAGCAGGCCCGCAGACATGCGGCCTGTATACCGCAAGATGCAGGCTTCTAATTGAATGAGGCTCTAAGTGTTTACCTTAAGAATGTGTCTTGGTTGCTTTGGCTCTATATTAACTACTGTTTCCATTTTTGCATTATTTGATTGTTGATTATGACACTTTGTAGAAATATGATTTTATTGGTTTTAATATTTTACTATTGGTATAAATCATTATGTCATGAGATGACTCTTCAATACACTGCATCTGCTTACAGGTAGTGTGAATCAGGTATTGAACCACGTAATAATATCATCACTGAGTAGTGTGTTGATGTATTGCTATGTAACCAACGGTTTTGCTACTATTTTTATTTTGTTATGAAATACCTTTTCATAACTTAAATGTTTTACTTTTGCTAACAGGGTATGTGAGGTAGGTAATACACATAATGAAAACCTCCAAATTTCTTAGTACATTATTTATTTTACTGAACCAACTATTATTCTGAATTGAGGTTTTATAGTTTGACAACACCTTGCCTGTTCGCTACCATGGCACAGTGGTGTTTATTTATCATAATGCTTCTTGTTTGTTATTTGACAAATGGCTTAGCACCGTATATTCTTTCTATTCTTGCCAACATGCTTATGATCATATAACAATATATGTTCCTCACAGCATCTCTACTTTTTTAACAAGCTATATAGATTGAAATGGATATAAGATCAAAGGATAAGGGTGGGCTGGTCCCACTGCCATCCTTACTAAATGGATGCTGCAATAACATCAGTTTGATATCCACATTAATAAGAATTATTCCATGCCTCCATTTGTGGCATGTTCACTGAATTATAAATTATGCTACAAGTTTTAATTCATTAGATGCAATTGGAGTCAAGATCTTTTTTTTCTTCTTTACAATATTATTTTCCTTTGGCTTTACTGCAATAAAATATAAAAACCTTGCTTTAATGATGCATGCAAATGTATCATACATATACTTAAAGGCATATCTAAGTTTCCTGGGTTATGAATGCATCAAATAGAGGAGAATCAGTAGTGTATTCAATCATTTTTTTGCATAAAAAATACCAAAATAAACATTAACAAACTCACTCTGATGTTTGCTAAATCTCTTGCGTTGACACCCGTGAAAATCCCTGCTAAAATTAGCATACAATTCATAACTTGTTTTAGCCAATCACAGGCAGCTATACATTTTAATACAATGTAACAATCTGTGATGGCAGTTTGTGCAGGAAGGAATCATGGTGTTGCCGACACTGTTGAGAGAAGTAGGAGTCTCTCCATTGACCAGCTGCTGACTTGAAGGCTAGTAAAGAGTTAAAATACATATTTTAATGCAGTGTTTCTATTGGTAGGTACCAGGTGCCTATGTAGACTGCTCTGGTGTGGGATTTTTTTTAATTTTAAATAAAATAAATCTGTGAGTATATAGAATGACTCAATGTAACGTGTGTTTCTGAGATAAGCAGCAAGTGTTAGATTAGAAAAAGGTAAAAACAGGGAAATGCCTTTAAAAGACTAAACACTAACAACAGTTATAAATTAATTGGCCATGGATCCATTCTATGCCTCCGATTAAATTTGAGAAAATCCTTACTGGGAACTCTAGGAGCTTTATCTCCTCAAGTTAAGCATGTATTCTCTGTGTTCCTCACCTTTCCACTCGCAAATATTTCTGAGTTTAGGATATAGAGGTTTTCACTGGTTGGTAAATAGTAGACTACACACAATGGCCAATCTCTGTGGGTCTTTCTAAAGTGTTTTGCATCTATCAAGTAAACTTAAGGTAAGTGGTTAAATAATAATAAAAAATGAATGTGGGGGGTTTATGACTCCTCTGCATATGACCAGCTACCCATCATGAGCACCTAACTTTAACCTCTTTCCCATAGGGGTCCATCATGGTATATTAAACTAACTACTACCATGAGGGTTTCTATGGAACTCCATGGACCCTATACCTCTATGGTGGCCCATATAAAAAACAAACTTAAAATAAAACTATTACCCTAAAATGAAAAAGAATTGCAGAAAATAATAAAAAAAACTGTACCCCCCCCCCCCAATGATGACTGCCCTTAATCTTCAGATCTAGATAAGCAAACACATTGATGTTGAATGAAGAAATCAGTCTCCTTCTATCTTGATTGAAGTCCCTTGATCCTCATATTTGGACTATTGAAAAACTTATTCAAATAACGTTTGCTTTACTTAAGCTATTGGAGCTCTTCCACTGAGGAGCTCCCCTGCCAAGTAAGACCTTTTGGACCATGCTCTGGCCTTATATACCATTTTCTCAGCTTCTGATTGCTAAAATTTGTGGCAATCATATTTCAGCCAATCAGAATTGTGTATTTGAAATGCTCATCGGGACTATCATAGAAGTAGTTAGGTTGCCACGAGGATCTATAAGGAACATGATAAGGCAGTTAATGTTGGGTGCCCTGTGAAGATTCCAGGAGGGTGCACTATTCAGCTCCAGAAAACCCTGCCTTTGGCTACAGGAATCTCCCTCTCAGGCAATCTTCTTAGACGAAATGGGTCTCTCAGTGCCCGGCAGTCAGATCAGGATCATCAGCATCAGCTCAGGAGCTCTGGGTCACTGGATCAGCTAACTGGTATCATCTGCTTCTTTAGTGGGCTTGAAAAGGCCAAGGAGACCAATCCTACCCAGCAGATTCCAATCCGGTCTTTACGCCCTTCTCCCAAAAGAGGAGTAGCTATTCAGGGCAGGAAAGGGATTTTAGCTCAGGAGTCTTCCCAATTGTCTATGTGTTCCAAGAAGAGCATTGATTTTGTTTGGCACAGGCACAGTATTTATGCAGTTAGAGAACAAAGGATTTACATGCAAACTGGGCTGAACCTATGCAAACACTGACCCCAGATTAGGATTACCCAATAAAATATATGCCTCTGGGGTATACATTTGATTGGTCCATAAAAGAGCCAATCAGGAGGCAGGAAAACTGGATCAATGGGAGGCAACATCCAGGACATTTTGGCAGGAACATGCAAACAAAAGAAAAATAATACACTTAAACAACCACAAGATGTCACTGCAGGATAACAAATGGAACTATCCCTAGTTCAGTAGTGAATTTGCTACATAATGTGAAACTGAATGATTATTTAGAATCTGAAAGTCTCTTGGTTAGGGAAAATAGATCTTCACATGCCCCAAAGGTCCATTAGGTACCTACATGGTTAGGGAATGGACCACCCATACCAAAGCACAAAGGGTAGGGGGAGGAGGACCCGTTGGGTGTTGAGGATTGTATGGGCTAGCTGGTCATAGGCAGTAGTAGCTTATTAATTGAGTCGATTTGACCAATCAAAGCATATTTTTGTGTTTGTTGGTGGTTGAAGGTACCTGGATGCTTTTTGCAAATTATGAGCACTCAGAGAGACTTTCAAATAAATATCCAAGATCTCCATCATTCCGGGAACCATGTAATAGCGATTTTTAAAATATCAATGGGACAGCCACCCGGAACTTACAAGGACTCAAATGGCATTTCTCAATGGTTATATTTAAGAGTGTGGTGTGTTTTCCCAGTGAACTAGTGTTTTCCCAGTGAACTGGATTTTTGGTTATGGGAGCCATGGAATAGAGCTCTAGAACCACTCTGAGAAGATTCAAACTCCGTAATAAGGATGTAATAATAGGGATTTTCTCCACTGGATATTATTTGATACTAGCTACTTGCCCATCAAAAATGACCGGGCAATAAAATTTGAAGCCATGGGAATGCTGTTTGAGACATAATTGAAACCGTTTTGTACTGTGAGGACCTTCGGCGCTCATTGCGAGCCTCAGGCCCTTCTGTGCTTATTGCAAGGCTAGAAAATTGTAAGGCAGGTAATGCTGTTTGCCACAGACATTAATTTTTTTGGTGGTCTGAGATCCTTCGGCGCTAATTGCAAGCCTCGCGCTGAGCGCCTTCGGCTCTTGGTTGTTGTATTTTTTTTTATCAGAGGCGCTTTTGCTGTTATTGTAAGGTCAGCGCTGATCTTCTAGTTGCACTTATTGCAAGGCTTTGTGTGCTATGAGCAGCGTTGGCACTCGTTGTGAGGCGCGCAGTGAATGGCTTATGTGTTTATTGTGAGTTTTTTTTGTGTATATGTATTTTTGTATGCTAATTAAATAATTACTAAATTAATAAATGAATATACTTTACCTATTTGGAAGTAATATATGCAGGAAGCATTGTGCTGAAGAGCTGACAATCTGTTTTGATGTGTCTGCAGCATACAATGTAGGTTTGCACTGTTGTGGAGCGTGTAACTGTCAGCAATGTGTGCAGCGTGTAGTGTAAATAGGCTGCGTGGGCGAGGGGAAACAGTTAGTGTAGCTGTACTTCCACATTGTGTAAGTTAGTGTTGTAAAATGGCGGCGAATGTGTATGTGGTACGCGGGTGTGGATGATTTAGCATCCTTGCTAAAAGTGTATCTTGTACCTTGTACGGCATTTTGGAAAAGCTGTATGTGCTTGGTGGTGTTTTGCGGCTTTAGGGTCCTGTAGCCTCGTCTTCGTTTTTTTCAGCGGCCATTTTTTCTCTCGCTTAGGGGATTTTCATGTGTCTGAAATCGGTAATTTGGACTTAAATTGAGGTGTAACTTCACTTGCAGAGGTCCTGGGTGCCCCCCCTTGCTGTGGGTAAGTTTTTTTATGTCATTTTTGTTTGTATTTATAGTTCTTTTAATGTTTTTGCTGCGCGCCGTTCGGCCGTTAAGGTCGTATATTTGCAAGTTTGTAATGTTTATTTTTCTAAGTCCTGCGGCTCGTATTTTTTTGTGTAAGTCCGTATTTAGTGATTGCGTTTTAGATCTATTTTGTGAAAGTGCCGCTTGTGTGGGTGTTTGTAAACTCTTGTGGAGGCTGCGTAGAGCCTCCACCTCCGCAAATGCGGCCCTTTTGTTGCCTGCAATGAGCCTTTGGCTCATTGCAGCTGACGTTGGAGCCTCCACCTCCACAAATGCAACCCCTTGAGTCCCACGATTGGTAGTTTGACAACTATTATATGTGATATGGATCCTTGTTAAGCTGCTTGGGATGTTTATTTATCAATAATTTGAGCATTGCATGTTAAGTCACTTTGTTTTGTGTCATGTGTAATCTGTGAGATTCTCAGAATACTGCCCTTTTATTTTAAACCATAATACAAAGAGAAGAAATTCCTGCACATCATATATATGCAAGACACATTAAAAGCACTTTTAGCAAGGTTATGTCCCACTCCAGGTGTTCCCCTTGCAAGGTCCTCTTGCTTGTGATTTGTGCAGTGTAATGTCTGATGTTATCTCCTGTTGGCCATTCAACTAACATATTTTGTGTACTTGCATTTCGATGTCTGAGTGGGTCTTGCTCCCCGAAATCTGAGTGGGTCTTTGAACTCAAAGTATGAGTGATACATAATATTTCCTTAAGCATGCTTTTAAAGTACAGTATTGTGTGTTTAATTACTGCTACCGCTATAATAGCACTTGCCGGCCCTTTTTAGTACTATTTATTAATATTTTTGACAGATACTTTTTACAGTTGTGGGTTAGTCTTTATTTGCAAGCTAGAGCTACAAGTCTACTAGAATATTGATTTTGTGAGCTCGTAATATTTGAGCTGCGCTAAAACCAATGGAGTTCTCAGGTCAAATTTGCTTCTTTGTTTGCTAGTAGCAATTGTGGGTGGGTAACTCATAATCGGATTGTGATTAGCTAATAGAATATGTGGCAATATTAGGAGTGATTTTAAGTATGTATACATGTATGAATTGGGCAGCTCACTGGTACTTCTAAGGGGATGACTGACATATAGGGCAGGGCAGGAAAGAACAGCCTCAATCCATGATATCACAGGTCTCCTGGGCAGGCACTAACTGTAAGTCAAAAGACACCCTATATACTTGAATGAGGGAACCACCCTTGAAACCTGATTGGTTACTGTAATGAAGCATAACCAAGCCCCCCTATACACAGACCTGGAAGGGGTTGTGGGTAGGCTTTCACACATATAAACGCAGATTTTATTTGATTCTATTTCTCAGTGAAAAAAGCACATATTGAAAAATGTACACTTGTTACACTGCACTGGTCTGTTAACTCATATTTGTTTTTTTCTGTTTTTGGTGAGTACCAGTCTTCCATGCCTGTACAGATAGATGTGATAAAGGTTACAATTTTGTTTGTTGGGATCAATGCACGGTGCAATAAAAAGACTGCTGGTTAGGGTTGAATGTGATTTATGCTCTCAAAGGAGATACTGAGCTGTCTGAAAGCATAGCTCAAATTCTAGAGAGTGCATGGACACAAATGGTTTATCAAGCTCTAAATGCTTCAGTTAGAGGGTTAAATAGATTGCATAGATATACACTTAATCCCTGTGCTGCCATCATGCCCATAGAGAGTTTTGAAGGTGGGAGGCACATTTTTTAGTTGAGTGTGATCTATAACAATGTGCAGGACCTATGTATAATCAAAACGGATTGGGTTTACAGAGTTTTATGGTGAATAGGTGAATTTGGTTTTATATATGTTGTATTGTTTACATTACACACTTCATATTTATACTGTTTATGCTTTATGAACCTGAATTTCCTGCTGTTAGAAAAATAAACCCATTACAAGGTCTGTCTTTATTAAATGTGAATAGCATATCATGAAGAGATTATATAGAGTAACGTAAGCAAAATATAAAAATACCAGTATGAATGTGAAATGGAAATACCATTATTTATTGTTATAATGTATATCAAAATAAGTGCCATGTCAATATCTTAAGTATATAGAGAAGGATTTTACTATTATATTCTAAGCATGAATCCTGTTTATATGTTCCCAGATGTATGAGATTAGAGTTTAAAGTTTGGTGGTTTACCACTTTTACTTGGCAGAGATATTGTCAAATTCTGTAGAACCACAATGTTCACCCCAAACTCGAAATATAAACAGTCTAACAAAAACCTTTTAATTTATTTGAATGGGGGACCAACACCTGCAACCTGATTGGTTGCAGTAAGGAAGTAGGACTGAGCCTCCTCATCTCAGGCATGGAGCAGGCTGTGAGCACATATATAAACACAGATGTTACTTTATTGATCAGTGAAAAATGTGCCTACAGTTATATCCTGCTTAACGCTACTCCTTATAGCTCTGATTCGCTAAAGCACTGTTTTTTCTGTAATTCCCCGTTTAACGCTAAACCCTGCTATAGTTCTGTTTTTGACTGCCGATCTTCATTTAACACTATGCCCCACTATAATGTGTTTTTTTCCTCGCAGGACCCCATTTAACGCTCAGAACCATCTGTCATTTAAAGTGGACTGTTCAGTTCATAAGTTTCCCTATCCCTGTCTATCCTGTGTTAAAATTACCCCGTTTTGCACTGTTTTGCTTAGCACTATGATTGCCTGGAAACTATCAAAATTGTAACGCTGGTTGTAGTGCAGGTGGATTAATATTGGAAAGTTAGAAGAAATGTAATGCTGAGTTGGTTCAATTGGCAATTGTATAATGGTGGGTGCAGTAACACAACAGGACAGAGGGAGTGGGAAGGGTTGGAAGATTGAGGCAAGTGGTCATAATGGGTGGGTTGGTAATAGTGTACTCTGTAGTTTTGTTGGCAGCTCTTGCCGTTTGACCAGGTGCAGGTCATTTGTTTGACTCAATAAAGTAAGACAAATCAGGGGTGGCTGGGACCCCAGAGATAAGGAGGTAATAAACCAGGGGTTTGGGCAAAAGAATACAAGGCAATATATAGGGTGTTGGATACATAAATGTGGTATTGGTAGAGTATTGGTTTTCAGAAGAGCAAAGGCCAGGCACACTTAGTAAAGCTTCTCCTGTTGGTGCATACTTTTTTCAGTGGTTCTCAGTTTCCAGGAGAGCAAATGCCAAGTACACGTAAAAGGACTTCTGTAAAAGGAAGATGATTGGTATGAAAGGGAAAAGGAGAGAGAACGAGAGAAGAAATAATTTGGCAGAGAGAGGAGAGATATGATGAAAGAGATAAGGAGGCAATAAACTTGGATTGGTGTGCAGCTTATCCAGTGGTTCTCAGTTTTCATGAAGTCAAAATCCATGTACACATAAAATGGTTTCTCCAGTTGGTGCTCATCTTTTTCAGTAGTTCTTGTTTTTCATGAGGGCAAAGTCCATGTACACTTTAAATGGTTTCTCTGGTTGGTGCTCAGCATTTTTCAGTGGTTTTCAGTTTCCGGGAGATCAAATACCAGTTATTATAAAAAATGGCCTCGGTAAGAAGAAGACAATATATGTCAGATGGAGAAAGGAGAGAGAGAGAGAAAGAGCGAAGAAAAGAATGGGGCAGAGAGAGGAGGAATTTGGTGAAAAACAGGGTTGGGTGAAAATAATCCAAGGCAAAGTATAGGGGATTGGAAACATAAATATAGTATTGGCAGAAATACACAATTTAACTAGGTAAAATTTCAATCTGCTTAAATTTAATAATTTGCATACATGACTGATTTTGAGGCCATAATGGGACCCCCTGCACCCCACATGTACCACTGTTATCTGGGACACTTACACTTTCTGCCATGTATGTTAGTGTGACAACAAATAGTTAACTGCAGGAATTTGAATGAGTATATGGCTGCCTGGAATGTTTGTTTGGTCAGAGAGGGCACTGGAGGGAGATATGGGGAATACATTAAGCTGAAACTTGTGGTGCTAATGTGGAATTCCCAGATGCGTCTCTACTCCCTAGTCTAGAATAATCATAAAGTGATACGCTTCACCTACCTAGCATCAAAACACAGGTCTGGGATCTGAGGTGACATGGCTAGATAACCCCCAGCTCTTGTGTATCTGAGATGAGAGGAGGGTTGGGAAAGTTGATGGGGTGAGGAGGTCACACAAAGAATTAAGACCTCCTCTAACAAAAGTAGTGTGGGTGAGATCTTTCTGTGTTCGATATATCAGTGTTAAAAAATAAAAGATGCCAGTCTGCGCTGAACTACAAAACGGTGTGATTTCTCATGTCCTGAATTGCTGGTGCAGATTGCTCCAATAAACTACAGTAGGAGAATTAGGGTGTACTGAGCCCCCAAATGCAGGTTGTGAAAAGTGACCCTTTTGAACCTCACTAGGTACAGCCCTCAGACAGGTGCTAAGTTCAGTTGAGACCATTTATCATTGACCAGGACTACTACACTGAAATTCTATGGGGAATATTTCCCCATGTTAAATCTCATAGACTGCAGGTCTGTTGCTTATTGGCCCGTTCATATTTCCCAGACAAGATTGGCTCACTTTGGAGCCTGAGGAAACTCCAAATCGGAGCTACTTTTCATTGCATGGATTGGAATTCAGCCAATCAGACAGCTGCTTGCATTTAAATGGACCAATGAGAGCACAGATCAGATGTAGAACATGCTATAGGCAATACTGAAGGTACTTGTGCCTACTAAGATGCACCCAGCTCGGGACATGTGGAAAGGATTGGCCCCTCGATTGGCCCAGAGCCTGTGGTCACTAGTAAACACACCAAAGGACTGTTTAACTCTGGTCTATGTCTAGACCCACCTACATCACTCTAATATAGAGCTCAGATCGTTTATTCCCAAGTGGATCCCTATGAACATTAGACTATGCCCCAGTCAGGAGAACCCCCGGGATTCCCCTGGCTGAGTACACGCAGACAGACCAGTGGGGAGACCTACTCAGCGGTCCAATGGAAATCAGCCACCCCAATCCCCCAACCACAGCCATCAGGAGAGAAAATGTGCCGACAAGCACCCAGGGCAGGATGTTACTTGTCAGTCACCTTATTTCCCTTAGAGTGCATTAGTAATTGCCCCATGCCAGTGATTTGCGATCACTCGCATCATGCAACATTCCACCATCCCTAATTGTCATCTGGATCAGCGTTCAAGGAAGGAGGAAAGCAGGGGACCCGATCTACCAGCTCGCCCACGCTGGAACTGCAGGTACGCGGTGCTCCCTGCAGAGATGGACCCATCGCCCAGATGGAGCCGTACTAACGCCACACTTGCCTGGTGATCTGGTCTCCTGTTTACAGCCGCACATAATGGCGGCTGCCTGGATGATGGCAGTAGTCCTACCTCATCACGTGAATAGGAGGTTGGCGACTCACTCGGAGGTAAACAGAGCCGACCCTTCAGGACTGTATGCTGGTCAATGGACTGCTTACCCTACCTCACAGGCTGTTATTACAGCTGCATAGTATTACAAAAGAGGTGGGACTCATTGTTGATATATGTATTTTACGTTCTTATTAATGTATTTATTATACTTTCACTGTACACTTTATTATGGATCTTATGCCTTGCAATCTGTGTGTATTACAAAAGAACTCTGATGTGTTGCATAGCATTGCCATGATGCTACACTAGTAGTGCTATTAATTGTATTAACCTTACAAACCCATGTGTATATTGCTAATAGGGTTCTTACCCTAGGGATGCTGGTATTGGGTGTTCCCTGTCTGTGTTGACAGTTATTGTTATACTAGCGACTTCCCGGCAAAAAATGACGGCAATGAGATGTGTATGTTTGTTAAGTTGTTTAGTTATTAATATACGTATTTGACACTTGTAAGGTTTTAGTTATGAGGAAATAAGTACTATTGTGATATTAAACATGTTTGTTTTTGGCAAATTTTCTTTTGTTCAACAGTAACTGTTAAAACGTTTTGTAGTAAAAGTATTAACATTTGAATGTAAGAACAGTTGAACTTTAAATTAATCAGTATTGTAAACTTGAGGTAATGTTTTTTTAACATTGAATCCAGAGGAAGGCAAACAGTAAAAAACCTCTTTGAAACGTAGGCAATTGTATCAAAGCGGGGGGAAAATTAATTCCTTCCTGACCGCATTAACTGGCGATTGGATTACTCCCTTGATTAATGTTTAACATAAAAGACAACATTTACATTGTGCCTGAAAACGTGGTTGTGCTGTTAACATGAACTTTGTAATATGTGTAAGTAAGGAACTTGAAAGTATATTTTTGGATACTTGAACTTTCTTATGCGTCTAAGTAAGGAACTTGAACATATTTTTTTCAAACTTGTAACATTAGAAACAGTAACATAGTTAATGAACATTTGAACAGAATTTGTCAAAATAAGGCAAGTGTTTTGTGAGGCTAATCATGCATAAACAGTACTTTCATGAATTATGACTGAATTCTTTATTGATTTGTAGTTTTCAATGGTTGACCTTTGTTTGTTGGTGTAGTAATTGTTTTAAATGGCACATAGAGTTTTGTCTGTGGAAAAGTGGTTCTCTATAAAGAGAACGTGAGAATTTAAAGTTGTTCCACGATGTGTAACGACTTTTCTCTATGGGTTTGACAATTTCATGTAGTTTAATTGGAAAATATTGTTGTTGTAAACTAATTTCTGTGGCGTAATAATGACCTTTTGAAGGAAATGGACAGTTGTGTGTACTTTTTGTAAAAATGCTGTGGTTATATTGTTGTTTTTTAGGTTTTTGCATTTGCTTTTAAATTTGTTTTGCATGGCTTTTGTTTGTTTAATGGAAAATTAGAGTACTTCATAGTAGACAATGTTTTTAGTAAAAATGCAACCATCTTCTAGTAAATCACCTTGACTTTCATTCTTTTCAATGTAAACTTTAATAGCCTGTGGATTTTTGCACCGTGATAAGGCAACGTACAATTGGCCATGTGCAAATACTGGTTGTTCTAAGAAAATACCCATAGATTTGAAAGTTTGTCCTTGTGATTTATTAATGGTCATGGCAAATGTCATAATGATGTGAAATTGTCTTGAAGTATAAAAGGGAGACTACTTTCACTTGGTGCTAAATCTATCCTTGGTATGAAAACTCTCTCTCCTTTATGGGTACCAGTTAAAATTTCAGCATCTATGAAATGGTCCTTTAATTGTTGAACAATTAATCTTGTGCCATTGCATAGGCCTTTTTTGGGGTTCATATTTCGCAGTAACATGACAATTGCAACTTTCTTTAGCTGCAAAATATGTGGTGGCATTCCAGAAGGAGTTAATGAGTTTATGAATTCAGTGGAAAAGTTTGCCTGACTTTCTTTGTCATCAGCAAGTACAGAATCAGCACTGTGATAATTTCTTTGGGGTGCATTAATTTTTTTAAAGATTTTATTATTGAGGATTAATGCATCCTTATTTTTACAGGTTAGGATGACTTGGTTGGCAAGCTCTGAATATTCCTCGTTATTTATGGTACCTTCAAATATAGCTGATATAAGATCTTGGTGACAAATCATATAAGGTGGGATGTGCACAGTGTCGTCAGGTAAATTTGGTATTTTTTCTGTTCTGCCTTCTCCAATTTTTAATAAGCCAATCATTGAAATCATTTTGGCCTTCTGATCTCATATTTTGTTGCAGTTGAAGATGGGTAAAATGTTTCCATAGTGTGCTTGACTTTATACATGTTTCGATAATGTCAGTTAGATTTCCATGTACAAGGACAGGTAATGTTTGTCTAAAATCGCCACCTAACAACATTACCTTTCCACCAAATGGAAAAGTATTATCCATTACATCACGAAGCAAACGGTCAATACATTGGAGGGCATAGCATGACATCATTGTGGCCTCATCTATTATAATTAATTTACTTTTTTTTCCAATTTTTTTGCTTGTAATGATGTCATGCGAATATCGGACACAGAGGTTTCTAAAATAGGCACTGGCAGTTTAAATCCACTATGTACAGTTCTTCCACCTTCTAACAAAAGTGCAGCAATTCCAGTAGGGGCAAACGGCAGTGCTATTTGACCTTGTGCTCGTACAAAACTCATTAATAAATTATATAAATATGTTTTTCCTGATCCGCCAGGTCCATCAAGACAGAAAAAACGCTCTTTGACCATGTCATCATCTAGTGCATTTGTAATGGCATTAAATGCTTGCAATTGTAACGTATTTAAAGTTGCAAGTCTTTCTTCTCTTCTTTGTACTTGTAGTTGAATGTCATAGTCTTCAAAGTTTATGTCATCTATAAGACCTGGATCAGGCAGATTAAAACTTGAACAACTTAATCCATGAGTTAAAAATACTTCTTGGATTTCCATTAATGCTTTTACGTGTGCAATAGGTTCATTGTATCGTTGCATATAGTTTTCAGCCATATTACTTTTAAATGTGTCCCACAAAGCTAATGCATTTGGAGCATTTGAGAAGATACAAATGAATGCAAATTGTTCCCTCATCTGCCGTGGCATTTGACATAGTGCTGCTTCTTCTAGACATCTTTTTAATTCTGTATCATCAGCTAGTAAGTTTCTATGTCTTGCAGATAAATGGAAGGATTCATATACTATGTCATTAACAGTTCTTAAGTGTTCAAAACTTTGTGCTCTAGGAACATTTAAAAGTAATAGTCGTAAGCAGAAACGTTCAAGGTCTCTTGGACTGACTGTGTAAATTCTTGGGATTATTTTATTTCCTCTGCTTTTTCTAGGTCTCCATAATCCATTCACAAAAACATAGTGATATGGAATTTCAATATATAAGAATTGTGTTGCTTGTGAATCTGTAGAATTTAATTCAAACCATGCAGTTAGTGTAGTGTGACGATGCTCACTTTGGGCTAATGCATTACTTTAATTTCCAGCATGGAAATACACTAAATGTCTTTGTGGCAAATGTACTGCTAATCTATATACTGCATGTGATCTATCATGCATTTCAAATTTTAAAAGGTGCCAAATAGCTTCTGGTGCACTTACATAGCGAGCATCTACATGAGATGCAAGTTCATCATGTACTAACTCAGTGCTTTTGGGGTTGTCTGCACTTTTGACGTCTACAGTAGCTGCATCATATCCTTTGTAAATATATTTGTACACATGTTTAATGGATTTGATAGAAGTGCAGGCTTCTACATTAATGTGTGCATTATACTTCATGAGTAAATGTGGATTGTAGGGTACCACCTATCTATTGTCAACCTTTTTGCCATGAATAATAATAATAATAAGTGGATAGCCATCACAATTGGCATAAGTTTTGTCTCTATAATCTTTTGGAAATTCGTTTGTACATTTATTATTTTCCATACATGGTGATTGTGTATTAAGCTCGCCACAGGGTCCATGAATCATGCGATGAGTTACAATCTCCTATAGTCTACCATATAGTTCTGGATCTGGTAGTTCAGGAACAATGACTGAATCCACTTTGTCACCAGTATCTAATTTATCTTTTTCTTGAAGGATTATCAGAAGATGTGCATATGGAAGGCCTCTTTTTTTAAAAAATACAATCGTATATACATAAGCAAGACATTTGCCAAATAAGTGACTTAAAGTGATGTCACGTATTAATTAATTTAATTTAATTTTAAAAACTCTGGCTACTAAATCTGGTCTATTGGAAGGTCTTTGGGCAAGAAGTACATTTTGTGTAATTTCTGGCCATTGGGGATTACATGTAAATGTAATAAATAAATCGGGTTTTCCAAATTTGGTGACAATAGCCATGGCATCATTGTATCTTTCTCTCATATTTCGAGGAGATCCCTGAAAATAAGATGGTAAAATTATGGCTTTGCCAGCTGTCATGTCTCTGCTTGTAGCCACGTCAGCAACATAGTCCATTAATCCACAATATTGTTCTACTCTTAGTTTATCTTGTTGATATTTTATGAAGTTTAAATTATTGGCCTCAACTTGCAAATAGGAATCAATAATCCATTGTTGTGTTAGTTTTCCACCACATAAGATTGGATTAAATGTATTTCGAATGGCAATTTGAGCTACTTTAAATTCAAGCATAGAAACATTATTTTGTATTCTGGCTTTAGCATTTGGGTAACTGGCAAGGGTTAATTTTGGTTGCCAACCTGCTTCTCCGTGTGGGAAAAAAATGGGATATGTCATTGGATCTAAATTTGGACTTAAGATACTAATATTAATAAATGGTTGCTCCTTATTTCTGGGATATATTCTAATGTCTCTTTGAAATGGTGGTTCTCCTTCATCATTTTGAAACACCATTGCAACCTAATTTGATGGTGGCAAGTTATAACGGCGTTTATCAGTATGTCTATCTCTTTTAAGCACCATATTGACCTTTGGGATTGGTAATTGATGTCTTTCTGCATGAAGTTGTTGTTCATTTTCTACTTCTGCCAATTTTTTTATAAGCTTTAGTGTAGGGGTTATTGGCCCTAATGTTATCTAGCTCTATAAAAACACTGGGTAAGCATTTTTTATTTTCTTGAAGCTGCATAAGTTGGTCAACAGCTTCCATTGTATCTAGGACATATAGCTGAGCACATTTCTTTGCTCTCCTTCCTCTGGATGTAAATGGGAAGTCCGATGGTAAATTTGGCCTTGGACTTTAAAACAGTAAGGACCATGTCCTTGTACATTAGCAGCTAATGTTGCCCCCATAGATGCAAAGGATATGGCACTATTGTAGGATCTTATGTTTGTCTTAAAATTTTGTAGTTTGAAAAAGTAGGTTCAGTCATATTGTTTTGTAGATAGATTGGGAATTATTTTCTTACTGGAAGTTTGACTTTGTCTTTTTGACAGCAACTAATACATTGGCCATCTCTGGGTCTCTCCTGTTTAAAATGATAAGCCTCACAAAACTGACATTGAGTATTCATGTCCCCACAATTATGAACCTCTACTGCTAAAGACTTGAGTAAAGGACAATTTGCAAAGCATATATCAGCTTCAGTTTCAAATTCATCAGTTGAAATGTCATGTGATGTTTCAGGAACAGGTTGTAAATGCTTTGTTTTTTAAGTGGCTTTTTTGGTATATCTTTTATTTTTCAGGTAAAATGTCATGTGATGTTTCAGGAACAGGTTCTAAATGCTTTATTTTTTTGTAGCTTTTTTTGGTGTATCTTTAATTTTTGCAGGTGATAGTCTTTTGCTTGCAATTCTTTTGCGTTCTTTTTCTCTTCGAATTTCCTTCTGCTCCGGTGTCTGCTGGTTGGTCCATCTTTGTTGTCGTTCTCTAGCTTGACGTCTTATCTTTTCTTGTTTGGTGTCGTTATCAGCCATGTTAATCTATAAATAAAATAATGTATCATTAGTTTAGTTTGAGATGTTAAGTTGGTTTTTGAAATATTTGATTTGCAACAGTTTGTTTCTATGTGATCGTAGTTCATTGTAGTTGAAGTTTCGTTCTATTGTTAAATGAGTGTGTTTTATTTTTTTGCAATTACTTTCTCTCGTAGGTTGTAATTTTTGCCTTACATGCATAGCACACTCAAGGTAATTACATTATAGCTTCTTGTAGATGTAGTAGGTGTGTAGTGTTAATTTAAATTGAGTTTTTGTTTTGTTTGTTAATTGCTTTTTTTGTTGTAGTTTTGGCTTATAGGCATAGTAGAGGGCAAAAATGAGTCTTTCTAATTTGTCCTGCAGGGGATTGTTGTAATAGTATTTTTATATTTTACTTAAAGGCTTAAATGTTGGGGCTGTGAAAAGGTTTGTATTGTTGTTTTTTCGGTGTTAGTAGTATTTGTTCTAGTATTCTATTTTATGTGTGTGCTTAGGTTTTATGCTTAATATTGTACATTAGGGTTGGGAATTGAGAATGAAAATTTTTATTTAGTATGTGTTTTCACTATTTTTTGGACTATGCTGTTTTATGTTGGTTATTTTTTTTTGCCTAGATTGAAGTTTGGGTTTACTGTTAAAGGCTGTTGTTCGTAAAAGACAAATAGCAGGTAAATGACAAATGTGTCAGTAATATTTTGGTAAAGCTGATAATTAGTGGTGCTTATTGTTGGTGAATTTTTTTTTCCTGTTGACATGGATGCAGAGCAAACATGTTTATTACGTTTTTTTTTTTTAATTTGTATACTGTACCTTGTTTGAAGTGTGATTTGAAGCAGATTATTTCTTGGTCCGCTGTTGTAAGTCTTCGTGCGATGCTCTTCACGCAGTGTCTGCTGTAAAAGAAAAAGCTAAATTTTATTTGATTTGAATGTATTTGTAATGAATAGCATATTTAATTTTTTGGTCTACTCTATCTATGGTGAATTTTTCTGCTATGCTGTTTTTTGTGCAACACAGTTATCCTTTTTTTTTACTGTAATTATTAATGTTTTTCACATTTTGGATATGATCGCAATGTTTTTAGCATTATCCTGTTTTGTGTCCACTTTTGGTATGCTTATTTAGGCTTCTTTGTAAGGCTTAAAGGTTGTTAAAACGTAAAGAAGAATATTAAGTTATTTTTCTATCTGTTTGTGAGATTTTTTGTACAATCCTTTTTTGTGTCCACCACATTTTGTATGCTTTATTTGCTTAATTAGTCTTCTTTGTGAGGATTACATGTTGTTGGACAGTAAAAAGGAATGCTCACATGCTTAACAATCTAAATGCAAATAGCGCATTAACATATACACACAAGAGCAACTCTATTCTAAACAGCGAAATAAACAAAACATGATAAAAATATGGGATCAGAATGCCAGAACATCAATAAATATTCAGACTAAAGAAACAAACTATGAAAATGTTACTTTACATAATTCCAATAATAATAAATAAGTACAAGCCACACATAGCACCACCAGCTTGACTTACAGGATGTAAATAATTGGGCACATCCATGTTTGGAATGCCCTAAAATAAAAAAAAAGTTAGACCAGTAATAATGCTACTATATGGGCCTTGAAAGGTATAGGGAGAGTACAAAAACTAATTATACAAATATTAGCTGCAGCTAGAACTGTTATAGCGGCTCGATGGCTGCAAAAGTATTAACCATCTAGAAAAAAAGCTAGCCAAATGTCTTATGCTATGTTGGAGCAGGTAGACCAATTTCACAGTATTTGGAAACCTTGGGCAGAATATTAAGATTTAACATTTTGGTAATAATCGTCCCCTTATAAAAAGGTTGAAAATAAGATATAGATTGAGGTGTAACTTTATAAGGTTAATCAAATTGTGTCCTGTAATGCAAAGCAACATTTAAATATTTAGTACTGTTGTTGTTTATGTGTTATTGATAGTATGTTTACGATCTGTATGTATAAAACAATAATAAAGTATAACTTAAAAAAAAATGAACAATGAGAAAACGTTTTTAGAAGATTAAAAAATAAAAACAGACCTTAATGTTTTACATATATGAATTTCAGGGCAACTCTGATAATAATTTAATTGAGTAGGCCCAGACCACTGATTTCTTTGTAGCTATACAGTATGGCTTGTGTCATTTTGAAAAAAAATATTCAAAACTGATTTAATTCAGAAAATAAGGTTTTAAACAGAGGTAATAGGACTTACAAACTTGAGAAGTTTATTTGGTTATATCTCAATTTATATAGTCACCTCTGCCACTAGTGAGCTCTGATTTCCAATTCTGCCATATAATGGACAGAAAGGGCAATGCACCTAGACTACAAATAGAAAAAAAATCAAAACAGAACATCTGGTTAACTATTAAAGTTACTACCAACTTGCTGGTAAAAAAATACGGGAATTAAATTGTAAGCCTTGGAATGCTGTTTGCCACACAACGCAAGGCTATGGCCCCTCTTACATGATGATATATTTTTGTTCTTATTTTTTTATTTTTTTAAAATATCCCATATCTATGCAAAAGAACAACAATTAATTGAATTAGTAGTCAATGTGTTTATTGTTACAACTATACAAGTTGCATGTTATATCTGTAAAGAACTCATAAAGCATAGTTTGTTAAAATTGTACATTTGTTTATTGTAACCTATACATAATTCTGATAAGAATGTGTAAACTTTATTTAGTAAATGTTTATTAATGAACAATGTATGGAGTCTATGAAGTATAATTTTTTCAGATCTGTTTTGATCTGCAATATTGAATCCATAGGAAGGCAAACAGAAAAAAACAACAGTGAAACTTAGCCAATCGTCTCAAATGGGACAAAAAATGTATTCCTTCCTGGGATGCCCAGGAAGGCCCCTACTGAACTTTGTGAACAGGGACTATTGTGATGGTGGAAGGGAACCGGGTACCTGACTGATAGATTCTGTTATATATAACTCCAGCCCATGCGATGGCTAAATATTGTAATGGACATGGGACTTGTTAAGGAATTGGATATGTTGTTGCTGTGTAATGTAATCTAGATCTCAATAAGTAATGTTGGGGTCACCAGGAGAGTATGGTGTGTATTATACAGAACAGTGTGGGTATTTGGCCTTAATAACAGAATGTATGAATTATTAGTGTATCTGTGGTAGAAGTAGGATAGTAGGCTATGCTTAGATAATATAATGTTAATGCAGTCATATCTGGGATATACAAAGGGTAAAAGATTCTAAATAATTTATATGTCTTTAAGAGGCAGCCACGCATGACTTCTGGCTTTAGTTATGCGGGGGGGGGGGGTTTGGGGGAGCAGGGGACATCATGTCGTTGGAGGTATGGCAAGCTTTTTGCCAAGGGGAATGGGCTAGAACTAGTGGGAAGTTTTGTAGTGTTTTTATATATCTCTGTAACAATAAAGTAGTGTTCATTCTCCATACACTAAACACTGGTGTGGTCTAATCTCTCGGCGGTCCCATGACTGATGTCCGGATCTAAATAGCTGGTGTGCTGAGATGAGCACAAAGGCTCAGCCTATAACTGTTCCCTGTAAGCTTAAACAGGAAAAGTAGGGGTGCATGGACCCCTCGGTTTTTGGGCTGTGACACTTCCTGACCCCATGAAACTGGCGATTGGATGACTCCTTGGATCAATACTCTCTGTGTAGTGATACAGTAAACGTGCAAAACAAATGCAATAATACCCATAATGACATCCCTTAAAACTTGTAAATACATACAATAAAACCCATAAGTAAATACAAGGCAATGTTAATTTAATTCACTGAAACAACGAACAACATAAACTCTAAATAGACACAATAAAACTCTGAGGTACATACAATTAAAGTACTAGCGATATTGAAGTAACTAACTATAATATTTTCCAAACACCTTTCAGTTTGTTGTATGGTTATTAACAATAGTATATTTTTTTGTTGAGATGTTTGTCAAGTTTTGTGAAGAGATGTTTTTTATGATTTTGTAATGTTGTAATTAAGTAGTGGTTCCTCTAAAAAGAGCCCAGCAGACGACTAATGTTGTCTTTGGGATGTAACCACTGTACTGTCTGGGCGATTGTTTTGTTTTGAAAAAGTGGTTCCTCTGAAAAGATCCCAACAGACGTAAAAGTTAGTCTTTGGGATTGAACCACTTTTCTAAATGTGGACCTTTTTTTTCGACACTTTTTTTTGTAGCTTTGCATTTTTTAAATTGACACATAGCGTTGGATATGTGAAAGAGTGGTTCCTCTAAAAAGAGCCCAAAGTTTGTCTTTTGGATTTAACCACTATTTTGTATTGGTAGTCAAGTTACAACACTTCATAATACACAATATTTTTAGTAAATACTATAGCATCATGTAGTAGGTCCCCCTGACTGTCTGTATTTTTTATGCAAACTTTTATTTGTGATGGATTTTTGCATCTTGAAAATAGAACATAGAGTTGTCCATGTGCAAGTACTGGTTCCTCTAACAGATTAAAGAATTTGACCTTGTGATTCATTAATGATCATCGCAAATGCTATGAGGATGGGAAACTGTCTCATTTGAAGGACAAAAGGCAAGCTACTGTCACTTGGAGCCAAATCTATTCTTGGTATGAAAATGTGTTCACCTTTATGGGTACCATTCATAATTTCTGAATGTATGAAATGGTCTCTTAAATCTTGAACAATTAATCTTGTTCCATTACAAAATCCTTTTTTTGGGTTCATATTTCTCAGTAACAGACAATTGTCCCTTTTTTTCACTTGTAAAATATGTGGTGGCATTCCAGTGGGAGTTAATGTATTTCTAAATTCTGTGCTAAAATTTGATTGACTCTGTTTGTCATCAGCTAGTACCGAATCTGCACTGTAATCATTTTTTTGTGGGGCATCTATAATTTTAAGATTTTGTTATTTATATTCAATGCATCTTTATTTTTGGATGTTAATATTACTTTGTGTGCAAGCTCGTATGAATCCTCATTGGTTATTCCATTTTGGAACATAGCTGATATTAGTGAATCTTTGCAAATCATTTCCGCTGGGGTTTCAACCGTGTGATCAGGTAAATTAGTTATGACCTGTGTTTTTCCTTTCCCATTTTTTATTAGCCAATCGTTGAAATCATTTTGTCCTTCTGAACTCATATTTTTTTCTAATCTGAGGTGTGTAAATACTTTCCATAGTGGACTTGACTTCATACATGTTTCCACTATGTCAGTTCTATTTCCATGGACAACAACAGGTAAGATTTGTCTGAAATCGCCACATAACAATATCACCTTTCCTCCAAAAGGCAAATCATTAGCCATGACTTCACGCAGCAAACAATAAATACATTGCAGAGCATGGCATGACATCATAGTGGCCTCATCTGTGATAATTCATTTGCATTTGCTTTAAATTATTTAATTTGAATATCTGACACCGTGTTTCACACATTTTTTTTAGTTCTGCAATTGACTTGTTAGAATGTTGCAAAAAGTCTTCATACATATTTTCTTTAAATGTTTCCCACAAAGCTACTGCATTAGAAATACTACAGAATATGCAAATGAATGCAAACAGGTCCCTCATCTGGCATGGCATTTTACATAGTACTGCTTCTTTTAGACATCTCTCCCGTTCTGTATCATCAGCGAGGAAGTTTTGATGTCGCGCAGCTAATTGAAATGTATCATAAACAATCAGCCTTATTAAATTGCGATTCAGCAAAATGAATAGGGCTCTATTTAAGCACATAGCATATTTTTTTACAGAAGTTTTTAGTTAGTGAAGACCTTGCTTTTGGATAGAAGTTTACTAACTAAAAACTTCTGTAAAAAAATATACTATGTGCTTATATTGAGCCTTTTTAAATTTGCTGAATCGCAATTTAATAAGGCTGAATGTAATTTACAGTTCTCATGTGTTTAAATCTTTGGGCACCTGGAACATGTAAAAGGAGTAAACGTAAGCAGAAACGTTCAATGTCTCTTGAACTTACTGTATACATTCTGGTAATAATTTTATTACCACCCTTTTTTCTGTGTTTCCATAGGCCATTTATGAAAACATAATGATATGGAAGCTCATTGTATAAAGTATTCACTTGCCTCCATGTCTTTACAATTCAAGGTAAACCAAGCCGTAAGTGTGGTTTGCTGATGTTCATTTTGTGCCAAAGCATTTTCTTCATTGCCTGTATTGAAATAAACTAATTGTCTTTGTGGCAAATGTACAGCTAATCGACTCATCACAAATAATATTGATATAGTATCAAATGTTGGAATAGGGCTACCGTGGGAAACAGTGATCACAACACAGTCTAATTTGAGATTTAATTAAAAAAACAAAATTTTAAGGGGCCACCGAAAACTCTTAATTTTAAAAGGGCAGATTTAAATGGTTAAAAGGGCTGCAATACAAAGTATAGACTGGGACAGAGAACTGATAGGTAATAACACTGAACATAAATGGACAACATTTAAATCCTTACTAAATATACATACACATCGTCATATACTGTGTGGGAATAAAAGTAAAAGGAGTAAATCCTATCCAATGTGGCTTAACAATGATTTAAAGATCAAGATACGGAGTAAAAAACAGGCATTTAAATTATACAAACAAGAGGGGACAGAGACTGCTTTACTGGAATACAAGGAAATCAACAAGGCTTGCAAAAGCGCTATTAGACTGGCTAAAATAGAAAATGAAAAATGTATTGCAAAAGAGAGTAAGACTAACCCTAAAAAAATTTTTAAGTATATTAATGGGAAGAAGGCGAGGAAGAAAGCTATAGGAACATTACAATGTGACACAGGCCGTCTGAAAATTAGTGACCAGGAAAAGGCAGATGAGCTAAATAGGTTCTTTTATTCGGTATACACAAGGGAGGTACCAGTGGTTGGGACACTGCAACATAATGGGGCTACACTACCTTTGCCAAATAATTGGTTAACACAGGAAGTAATCCAAAAGAGGTTGGAAAAAATAAATGTTAATAAAGCCCCGGGTCCTGATGGAATACATCCAAGGGTACTAAGGGAACTGTGTTCTGTAATAGCCAAACCATTATATTTAATTTTTTTAAATTCACTCAACACAGGGTCTCTACAAGATGACTGGAGAAAAGCTGATGTGATACCTATATTTAAAAAGGGAGCAAGAGCAAATCCGGGGAATTATAGACCAGTGAGCCTCACTTCTGTAGTCGGGAAGCTTTTATAAGGGTTAATAAGGGATAATATACAAGAATATGTCTATTTGAACAGGATTATAAGTAGGAGTAAACATGGATTTATGAGGGATAGGTCATGTCAAACAAATCTAATTAGTTTCTATGAGGAGGTTAGTAGGAACCGGGATCAAGGCAACTCAGTGGATGTGGTCTTTTTGGATTTTGCAAAGGCTTTTGATACAGTGTCACATGGGAGACTATTGCGCAAACTAAGAGATTCAGGAATTGCAGTAAATATCTGTTCATGGATTGAGAGCTGGCTAAAAGACAGGAAGCAAGGGGTTGTTGTAAATGGAATATACTCCGATTGACTAATGTGGTGAGTGGCCTTCCTCAGGGTTCAGTATTAGGTCCTCTCCTTTTTAACATATTTATTAATGACTTAGAGGCAGGTTTGGAGTGTTGTATCTCCATTTTCGCTGATGACACGAAGTTGTGCAAGGTAATTAAATCAGATAATGATGTGCTTTCCCTCCAAAGGGATTTACATAAAATTGAGCAATGGGCATCTAAATGGCAGATGAGATTTAATATGAATAAATGTAAAGTTATGTATCAGGGAAGGAAAAATAGCCATGCAATTTATAATCTTAATGGAGCAAATCTAGGTGTATCAGATATTGAAAGGGATTTGGGAGTGCTTGTGGACAACCACCTAGGTAACAGTGCTCAAAGCCAAGCAGCAGCTGCAAAGGCAAATACAATATTAGCATGTATTAAGAAGGGTATAGAAGCCAGGGAAGCAAATATAATTTTGGGCACCACTTCATAAAAAGGACATTTTAGAGCTGGAAAAGGTACAGAGGAGGGCAACAAAACTAATAAGGGGAATCGAGGGGCTAAGTTATGAAAAAAGACTAACCAAATTAAACTTATTTTCTCTAGAAAAAAGGTGTCTAAGAGGAGATATGATTACCTTATATAAATACATTCAGGGTCAGTAAAATGATTTGTCAAGGGAGCTTTTTGTGCCAAGAGGTTTTCAACTGACAGGAGGACATCCCTTGAGGTTAGAAGTAAAAAGATTCCACCTTAAGGAAAGAAAAAGGTTCTTCACAGTAAGGGTGGTTAATCTGTGGAATTCTCTACCAGAGGAGGTGGTGACAGCGGATTCGATAGATAACTTTAAAAGGGGACTAGATTTATTTCTAATTAAAAAGGGAATTCAGGGTTATCATGGATAATTTAGAGAGAGTCAGCCTTATTAAATTGTGATTCAGTACATTTAAAAGGGCTCTATTTAAGCACACAACATATTTTTTTTACAGAAGTTTTTAGTTAGTGAAGACCTTCAGCCTTATTAAATTGCAATTCGGCAAAAGGAAAAGGGCACTATATAAGCACACAGCTTATTTTTTTTACAGAAGTTTTTAGTTAGTGATCTTCTATCCAAAAGCAAGTTCATCACTAACTAAAAACTTCTGTAAAAAAATATGCTGTGTGCTTATATAGAGCCCTTTTAAATTTGCCGAATCGCAATTTAATAAGGCTGCTTGCTTTTGGATAGAAGTTCACTGACTAAAAACTTCTGTAAATAAAATATGCTGTGTGCTTAAATAAAGCCCTTAAATTTACCGAATTGCAATTTAATAAGGCTGAGTGTATTGATCCAGGGAGAAATCCGGTCATTGGTGTCTGCGATCAGGAAGGAATTGATTTTTTTTTAAATATCTCTTTGAGACGATTGGCTAAGTCTCGCTTGTTTTTTTTTTCTGTTTGCCTTCCTCTGTATTGATTAATAATTAAAAATAATAATATTCAAATAATTGATTAATAATTAACAATGAATTAATAGTTAATCCGCATATTGCAGATCAGATGAGATCTTAAAAGGTTGAACCTAATGGACTGAAAGTATTTTTTCAACCTTAAATACTATGTAACTATGATAGACAGCATGTTAGCGATCATGCATTTCAAATAATTGATATATTATGTTTTAATATTAATATCTTCCTTGTATTAATAATATGGGCTAAGATTAGATAGAGTGTTTTTTCCTTTATTCTCTCTGTTTTTTATAAATTTAAGAAGCCGCCACATTGCTTCTGGCGCACTGACATATCGAGCATCTACATAAGATGCAAGTTCATCATGTATTAAATCATTTCTTCACTTGTGCTAGTTTTCACACACAATTGCAGCATTGTTTCCTTCATAAATATATTTGTAGACATATTAAATAGATTTAATGGAAGTGCAAGCTTCCACATTTATGTGTGCATTATACTTTTTTAATAGATGTGGATTATATGGCACCACATTATTTTTATTATTATTAACTTTTATTTGTAACGCGCCGACATATTCCGTAGCGCAATACAGGGGATAAAAACAAGGGAAAATACAGCATTAACAAAATTCCAAAAGTGGAGGACCCTGTTTTGAGCTTAGAGTCTTTGCAGAAATTGCTTTTTCCCAAAGCATCCTAGAAGACTGAAAACTCGCCACTTACAATCTAAAGGGAATGGAAAGGGCAGAAGTCAGGGAAAGATTAAACAGATAAGGAATAAAAAAAATCAGAAGAGAAGTGAAAGTTAGAAAGGTTTTTCATTTAGAGAGAGAGAGAAGGAACAGAGGTGAGGGCTCTAGCATTTAAAATGTTGTCTGCCCCTAGTGGTGAGATAATATATGCAAGTAGGAAAGTCAGGTGATTCCCATTTCACTATATATTTAATCAGAATTGGGGTGGGAGGGTGAGGGGCAGGGAGGGAGGGCAGAACTCCCAGAATTCAGAGTAACCAGTGAGGCCTTCTGAAACCAGATGCAGGTAAAATCTGGGGCTAAAAGAAAACAATAAAATATGGTATAAGGGACCAATAGAACAGGGAGAGAGAGAGGGATAGAGAGAGAGCAGTTAGCAGAGAGGAAATGCAAAGACATGTGGAAAGGAGGAGATCTAGGCAAATTATACAGGCCATAAAAGGGTGAAGGGGGAGTAAAGCCAGGCAAGATACAGTAAACATATGAAAAAGTTTGAACTAATTTTAGAAACAATTCACATACGTGTTATCTAGATGTTTTCCACGAATGATTGCCTTTGGACCTTGTCTTCTTCTATACAATGGATAACCATCACAATTATCAAATGTTTAATGTCTACATTCTTTAGGGAAATCTTTTGTGCATTTTTTATTTTCCATACATGGTGAATTTGGATTGAGCTCTCCACATGGGCCATGAATCATGCGATGTGTTACAATCTCATATAGTCTGGCAGGTTTTAGTGGATCTGGTAGTTCAGCAATAATAACAGCATCCACTTTATCTTCAGTATTTAATTTATCATTTTCTTGAAGTATTACAAGAATATGTGCATGTGGCAGTCCTCATTTTTGGAATTCAATAGTATAAACATAAGCCACACACTTGCCAAATAAATGACTGGTGGTTATATCATGTATTAAGGCTGATAATTTTATTTGAAGACTCTAGCCACTAAGTCTCTTCTATCGGAAGCATTTTGGTCAAGGTTCAAATTATCAACAAACTCCAGCCATTAGGAATTACATGTAAATGTAATAAATAAATTGGGTTTTCCAAATTTAGTTACAATTGCCATCACATCATTGTATCTTTCTCGTATATTGTGAGGAGATCCTTGGAAAGAAGATGGTAAAATGATGGCTCGGCCAGCTGGCAGATCTCTGTTTATTGCCACTTCTGCCACATAATCCATGAGGCCACAATACTGTTCAACACGTAGTTTATTTTGTTGATATTTTATGAAATTTAAATTATTGGCTTATAATTGCAGGTATGAATCAATGATCCATTGTTGTGTCAGTTTTCCAGCACTTAAGATGGGATTAATTGCATCCCTACTTGCAGTTTGAGCCACTTTAAATTCAAGCATGGAAATATTATTTCTGACACGTACTTTACTGTTTGGATAACTATCAAGTATTAATTTTGTTTGCCATCCTGCTTCACCACTGGGATACAAAATTGGATACGTCATTGGATCCAAATTGGTACCTAAAAATAATTATGTTAATGAAAGGTTGCTGCTCATTTCTTGGATATATTCTAATATTCCCTTAGAAATGGTGGTTCACCCTCATCATTTAAAAAAAAAAAAAACATTTCAACCTCATTAGCTGTGGGTAAGTTGTAACGTTGTTTATCAGTATGTCTGTGAGGAATTGACTCTGCTGGGTTTTGAACCCTGGTCCCCAGGCTGCTATACCTCTTCCCTACCACTGCGCCAGCCTGCCTTTTGTGAATTTCATTGAGATCTGATAAGCTTGACTCTGCTAGCAATAGTATCAGTACCTAAGTCTCGTCAGCTGTGTCTGGTCAGGTGTCTGGTCCTTGGCCTATATAAGGCACTTCCTGTCAAATGTACCTTGCCAGATTATTGTGTTGTTCCTGATCACTTCAATAAAGCTTGTTCCTGTTTCACCTACAAATTGCTGAACTGGATTATTGCTGACCTTGGCTGCTGGTCTCCACAACCTTGTGATTCCATATCATTACAGAATAATCTGGCCGCTTTCATGGAGACAGCCGGGTCAGATTCTGCATTGGCCCAGCAGGTTGCTTTATTTGCAAGAACTGTGCAGACCCAGGCACAGACCATTCAAGTGCTGCAGGACCAGGTAGCTGAACTGCAGGCCCAACAGGTTGCTTTTACTGCAAGAAATGTGCAGACCCAGGCACAGACCATTCAAGTGCTGCAGGACCAGATAGCTGAACTGCAAAATAAAATTCAGTCAATGCACAGTGAGTATACCAGCTACAGGGCACGAGATGTTGCGGCTGCTACTGTTACACCTGCACAAGATGCCCGCTTGCCCCTACCAGAAAAGTTTGGAGGACAACGCAAAAAATTTAGGGGTTTCCTAAATCAATGCCGTTTGCACTTCATGATGTTACCTCAACGATTTCCATCTGAAAGAGAGAAGGTGGGATTTATTTTTTCCTTATTCAAAGATGAAGCCCTGGCTTGGGGCTCCCCTTTTCTGGAACAGGACAGTCCAGTCTTGGGTAATCTAAATGACTTTCTTGAGGCCATGTGCCTATTTTTTGATGACCCAAATCGATGTTCTACAGCAGAAGCCACTCTCCTTCATTTGCATTAAGGGAGGCGCTCGGTGGCTGAATATGCTGCTGAATTCAGACAGTGGGTTGCTGATACTACCTGGAACCAATCAGCCCAGAGGTTCCACTTCAGAAAAGGTCTCTCAGAAGCTATAAAAGATGAGCTAGCTCGTGTTGATCTTCCTGCTGACTTTGATGCATTTGTGCGCTTGGTTATCCGTATTGATCGGAGACTTTCTGAAAGAAGATTGGAAAGACAGGGCTCTTTTAGACCAAGTACTACTCCAATTTCCTATTCAAGAACTTCTACTCCGATCCCACAAACACCTACAGACTCTGAGCCAGAGGCTATGCAGGTAAATCTAATAAGAGGGCCATTATCCAACGAAGAAAAACAGTGGCGACGCACTCACAATTTATGCCTGTATTGTTGTAGTGCAGGGCACTATGCCATCAATTGCCCTAGCAAATCCAAAAGAACAATAGCTATGGCGGCTGAGGGTGCACAGATTCAACACCAATCCCAGATTTCAGATCAACTGGATTCTGTCACACAACCCTTGTTTTCTCTGGCTCATGGTGAAGAGGGTATGTTGACTCAACATCCTCATTTTGTGGTGCCTATCACGTTGCAATGTGGTGATCGTAAAATTTCAACTACAGCTATGATAGATTCTGGAGCAGGCGGAAACTTTATGGACATTAAATTTGCAGCAGGAAATAGAATTCAGTCTATCCCTAATTCTTCACCTGTTTTAATGGAGACAGTTGACGGTTCTCCACTTACGTCAGGCCCGATTACACATGAGACTGTGCCCTTAATGTTGACTGTGGAAGTGACTCACCATGAGGCTATCTCTTTCCACCTAATTTCCTCAACACAGTTTCCAGTGATTTTGGGGTACCTTGGCTTGCTCTGCATAACCCACAGATTGATTGGAAGATCAGAACTTGTCCATTCCTTCAGAACACTGCTTAATGAATTGTCAACCCTCTAAGGTAACACCTGTTGCCACAACAATTAATGAAATGGTTGCTACAAACTTGACTAAGCTTCCTCTACAATATCGGGATTTTGCAGATGTCTGTGATAAGAAGAATGCTGATCAGCTTCCACCACACAGGCCTTATGATAGCCCAATAGAGCTGTTGCCTGGGGCTGCTATCCCATTTGGCCGTATATATTCCCTTTCTGAGCCTGAATTGAAAGCTCTTCGTGAATACCTACAAGAAAATCTTGCCAAAGGCTTTATTCGACCATCTACTTCTCCAGCAGGAGCTCCTATTTTCTTTGTAGAAAAGAAAGATGGCAGCCTACGGCCATGCGTTGATTACAGGGACATTAATAACATCACTGTTAAAAACCGCTACCCCTTGCCTCTGATTCCTGAACTTTTGGAGAGACTTCGCTCAGCTTGATCTTCGGGGGGCATATAATCTGGTTCGCATAAGAACCAATGATGAATGGAAAACAGCTTTCAGAACCAGGTACGGGCATTACGAATATCTAGTAATGCCTTTTGGGCTGTGTAATGCCCTTGCAACTTTCCAGCATCTTATCAATGATGTACTACGAGATCTCCTGGATCAGTTTGTTGTGGCATATTTGGATGATATCCTAATATTCTCTGATAATCTTAAAAACCACAGAAAACAGGTCTGTATAGTTCTAGAGCGCCTTCGTACCCACCGCCTATTCATTAAACTAGAAAAATGTGAGTTTGAACAAACAGAAATTCAATTCCTGGGGTATGTAATAAGTCCCAAAGGTTTAAGTATGGACGCAAGTAAAATTAAAGCTGTGCTGGACTGGCCCATCCCCAAGAATGAAAAAGATGTTCAGAGATTTGTGGGGTTTGCCAATTTTTACAGGCGTTTCATTAAGAATTTCTCTGCAGTTATTACACCGATCACTGAACTCACACGTAAAGGGACTCCTTTTCAGTGGTCCGATAAGGCGGATACCGCATTTTCCCGATTGAAGACTCTGTTTACCTCTGCCCCTGTCCTGGTACATCCTCAGCCGGAATTACCATTTATTGTGGAAGTTGATGCTTCTGATTCAGCTGTTGGTGCTATACTGTCTCAAAGGACTGGACCTAAGATGCTGTTACATCCGTGTGCCTTCTATTCCCGCCAGATGGTGCCAGCAGAAAAAAACTATGACATAGGGAATAAAGAACTATTGGCTATAAAAGCTGCCTTCACCGAATGGAGACATCTCTTGGAGGGAGCTACCCTTCCAATTACTGTCCTCACAGATCAGAAAAATCTGGAATGTATTCGATCAGCAAAGAGACTGTCAGCCAGACAAGCACGCTGGTCCCTATTCTTCTCGAGGTTTAATTTTTTGGTTACATACCGTCCTGGCTCCAAGAATGGTAAGGCGGATGCCTTGTCTAGAATAGCTGACCCCCTCCATACTACCGTAACCAAGACCACCATCTTGCCGGAGGATATATTTATAGGAGTTACATTTCCTTCTGATCTGATGTCTCGCATTAAAAAGGGCTACGCTGAAGACCCAGTTCTTCGTGATCCTCCTCGTGACCTCTATATGACGATGCTTAATGGGTTTTGGATTTTTCAACAACGTCTGTTTGCTCCGGAGTCAGTGCGACTGGACCTTTTACGTCTCTACCATGAATCAAAACCAGCAGGTCATCCAGGAATCCGAAAAACGTAAGACCTACTTGCCCGATCCTTTTGGTGGCCGAAGTATCATGAGGATGTTAAGAAGTATGTGTCCTCTTGTGATGTATGTGCCAGACATAAGACTCCTCGCTCATCCCCTGTTGGCTTGCTTCAGCCTCTTCCGATTCCTCATCGTCCCTGGGGATCTATATCCATGGACTTTATTGTGGAACTACCTTCCTCTAAGGAACACACTACCATTCTTGTTGTTGTGGACAGGTTAACTAAGATGGGCCATTTCATACCAGCTCCGGGTCTCCCTTCAGCTAAACAGACGGCTGACCTGGTTATTCGGGAAATATTTTGCTTGCATGGAGTGCCTGATGAAGTAGTTTCTGACAGGGGAGTGCAGTTTACATCTTGTTTTTGGAAACATTTTTGTTCTAATCTAGGTATTAATGTAAATCTGTCGTCAGCTTTTCATCCGCAAAGTAATGGACAGACTGAGCGAACGAACCAGACTTTGGAGCAATATTTGCGGTGCTATATTAGTTACCTGCAGGATGACTGGCTGGATTTTCTACCCACGGCGGAGTTTGCCTATAACAATGCCCAACACTGCTCCACTTCTTTGAGCCCATTTTTTGCCAACTATGGTTACCATCCGACCTTTCTAGTCAGTCTCCCAATTACTACTTCCATTCCTGCTGTCACTGACCGGCTAACCGCCTTACGTGATTCCCAAGCACTGTTGAAAGAGACTCTTTTGGAGGCTCAGGAATGTTACAAAAGAGCTGCTGATGGGCATAGAAAGGAGGCCCCAGTGTATCACGTTGGTGACAAGGTGTGGCTGTCAACAAAGAATCTTAAGCTTCGGATTCCTTCTCATAAATTGGGTCAAAGGTTCATGGGACCTTTTGAGATCATTGCTCAGATCAATGCTGTCACTTTCCGTTTGCAACTCCCGAATTCCATGAAAATACATCCAGTGTTTCACGTTGCACTGCTTAAACCTTTTCATGAAAATACTTTCCCTGGCCGAGCCCTGCCTGCCCCACCTCCAGTCCTCGTGGATGGTGAGGATGAGTACGAAGTGGAAAAAATTCTTGACTCCAGGATCTTCCGTAACAAGCTTCAGCATCTGGTTCGCTGGAAAGGCTATGGTGAGGAGGAGAGTTCGTGGGAACCAGTGGACAATATTCACGCTCCTGATCTCCTTCGGTCTTTTCATGTGCAGTACCCTGCTAAACCAGGTAGTAGGGCATCCAGAGGCTGCACCTATAGAGGTGGGGGTAATGTGAGGAATTAAATCTGCTGGGTTTTGAACCCTGGTCCCCAGGCTGCTCTACCTCTTCCCTACCCTTGCGCCAGCCTGCCTTTTGTGAATTTCATTGAGATCTGATAAGCTTGACTCTGCTAGCAATAGTATCAGTACCTAAGTCTCGTCAGCTGTGTCTGGTCAGGTGTCTGGTCCTTGGCCTATATAAGGCACTTCTTGTCAAATGTACCTTGCCAGATTATTGTGTTGTTCCTGATCACTTCAATAAAGCTTGTTCCTGTTTCACCTACAAATTGCTAAACTGGATTATTGCTGACCTTGGCTGCTGGTCTCCACAACCTTGTGATTCCATATCATTACAATGTCGGTCTCTTCTAAGAACCATATTAACTTTTGGCATGTTCAATTGATTTTCTTCAGCATGAATGCATTCTTGTTCTTCAACTTCTGACAGTTTTTTTATAAGCTTGAGTGTATGAAAGCTCATGAAAAACAGTGGGTAAGCATTTAGTATTTTCAGCAAGCTGCATACATTGTTCCACAGCTTCGTTTGTATCTAGTACATATAGTGGAGCAAATTTCCTTTGCTCTCCTTCTTGAGGGTGTAAATGTGAAGCACGGTAGTAAATTTGCCCTTGTACTTTAAAGCAGTAAGGGCCATGTCCTTCAACATTACCAGCTAATTTTGCACATGCAAATGAAATTGCACTATTATAGGATCTTATGATTTGTTTTAAATTTTGGTAATTTGGGAAAGTCGGGTCACTCATTATACTTTTTAAATATGTTGGGAATACTTGTCTTTTGGGAAGTTTAACCTTTTGTTTTTGACAGCAACTAATAAACTCACCATCTTTAGGTCTTTCCTTTCCGAAATGATAAGCCCCACAAAATCATATTCAACAAACCACAATTGATAGTCTCAAGTGGTAAATCTGTAAATAAAGTACTATCCTCAGAAGATATATCAATGTCACTCTGTAAAAAAAAAACATTACTATGGTTACTCGATTCTACAGATGCATTTTGACAATGTTTTTTTTTTTCTGTCACTGTCTTAGGCTTTGATGTTACTTTCTCAGGCGCTTTTCTTTTTCTTGCAAGTCTCTCCCGTTCTTCGTGTTGTATATTTTTTGTGTGTCTCCAGCAATTGTCGAGTTTCCTACTTTTGTATACGTTGTCTTTTTAAATGTCTTTTGCGTTCCTCGTTGGTTTCTGTATCCACCATTGTAATTGTAAATAGTGTTGTTTTATTTTTGAGCCTTTATTAAACTTGTGTTCCAATTTAATTGTTTGTATTTTAATGAACTCTATACACAGTTATGGAGTTAGGGCTAGAGGGTTAGGGGAAATGGGGTTATGGTTAGAGGGTTAGGGAGTTAGGTTTAGTAAGTTTGGGTTAGGGTTAGATTGTTGGGTTGTAGTACCTATTTTTGATTGGTATATGGCAATGTGACTGCGCCTGCGTTCCTACAGTTGTCGGCACTGCACTGCCACAGCAGAGCACATAAAACAGGATATCTTAATTTTTTGGCTATATTTACATCAATAGTGTAGTGTTTTTTTTTCTTTTACATTATTTTAATGTATGTGTTGTCTTCAATTGGTTGTCTGTAAATTCCTTCATAGTTGAGTCAGTTCAGGCAGTGTGTGTTGAAAATGAGATACAGATGGCACTTTTTAAAAAAAAAGTGTAAAGAAATGTAAAGTATTTTAAAGAGCGGGTAAATATTTATTTTGTGTCTATATTATCCATTTTGTTTATTTGGCTACATTCCTACAGTGGTCGGCGTTGCACTTCCACCGTGGCGCACCTAAAACAGGATAGGTCCTTTTTTTCCCCCTCGATAATTCACTTAATATTTTAGTTTTTTAATTTTTTAAATTTTTTATATTCCTTTAATGTAACTGTTGTCTTCAATTGGTTGCCTGTAAATTCCTGCAAAGTTCGTCCGTTCAGCCAGTGTTTGTTGATAATGAAATAGAGATGGAAATATTAAAATAAATTGTAAATAAATGTAAATCAGTTTACAGAGCGTGTACGTATTTTTTTTTTTTGTCTTCATTATCCATTTCCATTATGACATTTTGTCATCGATAGCACCTAAAGTGTTATCCCTAATGTTCTCTGAAATTAACCTATTATTTTTTAAATACATTTTAAATCTTACAATTTAAAATTCATGTACTGTACCTGTTCTTAGGAATGTGTTCTGTGTGAATTCCTGCTGCGTTTACAGTCTGTGTTTGTAATCGTCCAGTGCTGCAAATCTGTATGTGACACTTTTTAAACACTGTCTGTTGAAAATGACATACAAAATGCAACGTTTAAACTTAGCTTTGAACGTATTTTTTTTTTTGGGGAGTAAAGCCATACGTAATTTATTTAAATATCTGTTAATAAAGTATATTTCTGTTTAACTCTGTCCGTTCTATATTAGAGTTAATATTTTTTTTACCCTTTTCCCCCTTAAAAAATGGATGTATCTTCTAAATCTTTCTATACATACCTAATGTTGTGAAGGTAATTATAGGAAACATTTGAAACATAACTTTTTTTATTTTTTTTAAATTAGTTTTTCTATGAATTAATTATTAACACTAACTTACCTAATTGCTGTAATTTGCTGCTTTTCAATTTCTGAATTGGTAATAATGTCGCTTCAGAAGTAAAGCCACCAGATAAATGTTCAGTCACACTGTTCGTCACCTGCGGCACTCATCGGGAGCCCTGCAATTAGAGCGTCTTTGGCGCTCATTGCAGCTTAAATCCCACGGGCCTTGCAGTCGTGTGTGTCAACTTCTCTCCTCGCTTTGCAAGGCTCGCAGTAAGGGCCGCAATATTCCTGAGCGTTACCAAGGTTGCGTGCGTCAACTGCTCGCCCCCCTTTGCGAAGCCCACAACATTCCTGAGCGTTACCAACAGCATGTAGTATCCACAACTATTTTATGTGATTACTGTCTTACCAGGGTAAAATCGTCTAATACACTGGAGTTAGGGTGTACCTTTAAACAAACAAGGCTCTCTTATATCTTCAACACCTGCACACAATCAAATTACCAACTTGAGGTGATATACTGGAAGTAAATGTAAAAGCATTTGCACAGTTGTTTGTACAATATTTGTTTGTGGTTGCACATTATATCTGCATACTGCTTTGCATATTTTGTACTTATTGTACCTTATAATTGCTTAAGAGTTTGTTGGAAACCGTAGCACAAGATCTTTCCTGCTATCTGCTCTCTACTAATGTTTCCTGTTATTTGCCTGTCACTTTGTTGTTGTGGTTAGTTTTAGGGTTATGGCTATGGTAGTGGAGGGCAGATAACATGAAAGATCACAAACCTGAAAGCTAAGCATCTGCGGGGCACTCAGTCAAACAAGGTTGTACTAATACATGGGAAGACAGAGGTAGCAACACTTCTATTGTGTACTAGTCAAAATATTAAGCGTTTCTGGGTATGTGAATCAATCTCATGTTTGCCCTCAGCATACCTGTGGGTGGAAAGTTTTCTGTCAAATCCACAAGTAAACAATCATAGTAAAGGAAAGATTGTAGTTTCATTGTATCTTCACTATAATAGTTGTCAGTGTTGGGAACGCTTACAAACGTCAACCACGTGGGACTAAGGCTGCAATGAGCGCCCAAGGCATTCTGGACTTACGACCCGTACGGCTTAGGACCAAAACCCGTACATGAGCCTGTGAGTCAGGTTATAAGTTAATTTGATGCATATTTGCTGTTTTTTCACTATCGAAAATCGCCTACGCGAAAAAAAAACTGGTGGCCAAAAAACGCAAAACGACGAAAACAAGGCCCAAAAACGTAAAACAACCCAGAAGGACATAAAAAATAGCCCTAAGCAGTAACACTTAATGAAAGCCAGTAATACTTAATCCAAGCCACTAACATTTAACACATGACGGTAACGCAACCCAAGCCACTAACACTCAAGCGCGAGTCCTATAAACTACACAGGGGGAGCGCCGAAGATGCACAGAGGGTCCATAGCCTCACATTGTGTGGCAAACAGCATTGCTAGCCTTACAATTTTACTCCTAGGCAATTTCCTAGTATATAATATGCACGTGTGAAGTCATATAGGGGATTTATTTGTTTTAAGCTGTTTCATTTTCTCAAGTGATTATTGCTTGTTATAGGAAATCTTTATCCTTTTGAGACATAAAAAATAGGGTCCTTTCCTTTTACTGTATGAATGTGCACAGGCAGCTGCAGTGGCGGTAAGCATCCGCTAGATGATGCTGCCACAATTTTTGATTGTGGGGGTAGAGTTAGGATAATGTTTTAAGCTTGGAAATTGTGTATGACTTGAGCAGCGCTTACAAACTGTCTAAAATTTCGGCAGGGCCATCTAACAGCTCCTTGCTGCAACTGCTGCTGGCGCACTCATAAAAGGAAAAATCCCAAAATAGTGTCTATTATTCAGGGAACTGTCATTTGTGTGAGATTGTACATACAGTAAAATTATGTTGTAAACTTCTAATATTATTATTATTATCTTTTTTTATACTGCGCCAACATATTCCGTTACGCTGTAATATGTGAAACTTTCCACATAACCTTGTTTGTCCTTATGTGATGCCCCTTCCATGTCACTTTCATTGTTCTTTTTTGCTAGGGTCATCAGAATAGCAGGCTTGCATGAACAAAAAGCGATTGAATTGAGCTAGTTCCTCTAAAACATATGTCTTAAAGAAGGATGGTGGGAGCATTTTGTTAAATCTACATGTTTTTTGCTAGATTCCAGCTATGTCCTTTAGCATTATGTGATTTTAGTTTCTATGTCATGGTGTATAGATGTAATGATTATTGAATCAAATGGAGAATGGAAGTGTAGGGGTGGAAACTTGCAGAATGAATGACCAAATCTGAATGTACTGTAAGGTATTTCGTAGTTGGCAGTGAAGTAAGCAAGAACAGGAAAATAAAGTAAAAAAAAAAAAAGAGGTAGAGGAAAAGCTTCCTTTTATTATAAGGACAACATCATTGAATAGTTAATCAACAATGTAAGGTAATATGATGCGCTGGAGTTATCGAAACAACCCAGCTAATTCTGCCAAGTAAATGATGAGGCCGTTTTCTTGGCAGGGTGTCTGGATGCACAAAGGAGCCAAGTCTTGAAGTCCACAAACGAATCCGTTGTCTGAGCCTAGCTCCATATGAGTATTAAAATCATAAACATTAATTAATTAACAATTTTCCCTCAGGAGAGAAACACAGTTCAAAGATAATAGTTGTGGAGAAAAGTGATCTTGTATTAGGGAACCTAGGTATTAAAATTTGGGTCAGCAATTTTGCAGGTGTGGGTGTTTTATCTACTCCATTTTTTGCAGTTTGTTAAAATTATATTTTTCTTGTTCTTTTTCCCTGTATAGCGCTACGGAATATGTTGGCACGTTACAAATAAAAGTAATAATAATAATAAACCTATCCTTAAAGGGTCATTGTAGTGTTTTAATTAAAAATTATATTCACAAAGTATGTGTAAGATGAAGTAATCTCAAAGAATGTAATGTTTGAAAATAAGACAGAAAATGTGTTTGCCCTACTGTACTTACCATAAGGACCTCTCCATTTTGTTACTCATTAAGAGAGTCTGCTAATTTTTAAGAATATTGTAAACAAATTGTAATACTCATGGCTTACATCCCTGTTACAATGTTCCATTGAAATACTTGGGTATGGGCTGTTCACTTTAAACTGAAACATGTAAGGAATATGTTAACACTTAATTTTCAAACCATGAACACTTTTAATTAACCTGATCTTACCAACACTTTTTTTTTAAAAGATGGTCTGGTACCTTTCAAGGTGTCTCATTCATTGCTGGTGGCTGCATGCTTTAGGAGATAAGTCTCAATGGTAACTGCTTATCAGCTACAGTATATTATGCTGCAGCTGCTACACGAGGTCCATCTTCTATACTTATGTGCCTGTCTCAGAACCCTTAAATGTCTTTTTTTTTTCAGCATCAATAATTTGTTCATGCAATCCAAATCTATCTCTCTATCCTCCCCTTAGCTAAAGAACAGTTTCTCAAATGGTGAGTTCATCTGTGGCCCACTTCCCCCACCAACCAATACATGTAAATTATCCTTTAATGTTAACAACTCCAACTCATCACCTCAAGTCTGCTGCCTGTGGTTGTTATTTGTTTCTGCATTTTAATTCTTCATATTAATTCACTAACTAAATCTTGCTGCTTTAAGTGCAAAAAAATTTTACAAAATTCACCTCTTTATTACAGAAGATTATTCAAAAATGCAAATCCATGCATTCCTCTGGTCACACCACCTCTATTACAACCACCTTTCTTGACATTTTATCAGCCTAGTGTTCTCTATCCAGTCCATCACGGATGTCTCTGTAAGATGCACCTACTTACTCTCCATGAGTCAGCTGCTACATATCTCCATTGGCTTTTTATATCTTACAGACGAAAATTCTGAATCTTTACTTTAACATTGTTGTTGATGTTTACTTTGCCAGTTGTGTCCGACTCTCTGTGACCCTATGCACCTCAGCGTGCTAGGCACATCTGTCAGCCACTGCCCCTCTAAACTCCATCAAGCTCATAATCAGTGTTTCAATTACCTCATCTATCCATCTCCTCCTCTTCTATCCTTTTCTTCGTGTGCCTTCAATCTTTCCCAGCCTCAGAGTCTTCTCTAGGAAATTCTGTCTTTTCATGATATGGACAAAATATCTGTGCATCAAGCCATATTGTTCACTGAAAGGTTTGATCATGAGGCTGATTTCCTGAAGTACTGATTTACTAAATCCTCTTGAAGTCCAAGGGACTCTAAACAGTTTTCTCCAAGACCACAATTCAAAGGCATCAATTCTACAGTGCTCAGTCTTCTTTATGGTCCAGCTCTCAAATGTATATGTTCGACTAGGAATACCATAGTTCTAACTTTACAGACCTCTGTTGATAACGTAATATCTTTACTTTTTAATAGCTTATCCAGACTTGCCATAGCTTTCCTCCCCAGAAGCAAACACATTTAAATTTCATGACTACAATAACCATCTGCAGAGATCTTTCACTGCCTCCACTTCTTCCCCATCTATTTGTCAGGAGCTGCGGTTTGTCATGATCTATGTCTTTTTAATGTTGAGCAGCCGAACATTTTTTTTTACTCTCCAGAGGTCCGTTAGTTCCTCCTCAACAATCAGAGTAGTATCAACGAAGTATCTGAGGTTGTTGATATTTCTCCCTGCAATATTGATTCCGGCTTTGGATCTGTCTAGCCCGGCCTTAAATATAAAGCCTTTATTAATATTTATATTCTCAAACCAATCCCATCAACCACTGCAGCTGTCAGTGCTGGCGATTTCATGCGCATACACAATGGGATAGATCCTGCAAACTCTAGGGAAAGTTTATTAATGTTTATTCTGGGATTTTGTCATGCAAATATTTTTTTTTGCATACACTACTGATTCTCCCCATCAGATGCATTCATACAGTGCCTTGCAAATGTATTCACCCCCCTTGACTTTTTACCTATTTTGTTACATTACAGCCTTAAGTTAATCTGATGGATCAGAACACAATAGTCTAAGTTGGTGAAGTGAAATGAGAAAAATATATACATAAAACTATTTTTTAGAAATAGAAAACAGGAAATTGGCATGTGCGTATGTATTCACCCCCTTTGTTATGAAGCCACATAATTAGTGAAATTATGTCCACGTGTGTGCTATCTAAGTGTCACATGATCTGTCATCACATATACACACCTTTTTTAAAAGGTCCCAGAGGCTGCAACACCTAAGCAAGAGGCACCACTAACCAAACACTGCCATGAAGACCAAGGAACTCTCCAAACAAGTAAGGGACAATGTTGTTGAGAAGTACAAGTCAGGGTTAGGTTATAAAAAAATATCCAAATCTTTGATAATCCCCAGGAGCACCATCAAATCTGTCATTGCCAAATGGAAAGAACATGGCACAACAGCAAACCTGCCAAGAGACGGCCGCCCACCAAAACTCACGGACCGGGCAAGGAGGCATTAATCGAGTAGGGCAGCACAGAGACCTAAGGAAACCCTGGAGGAGCTGCAGAGTTCCACAGCAGAGACTGGAGTATCTGTACATAGGACAACAATAAGCCATACGCTCCTTAGAGTTGGGCTTTATGGCAGAGTGGCCAAAAGAAAGCCATTACTTTCATCAAAAAACAAAATGGACCGTTTTGAGTTTGCGAAAAGGCATGTGGGAGACTTCCAAAATGTATGGAGAAAGGTGCTCTGGTCTGATGAGACTAAAATTGAACTTTTCATCCATCAAATAAAACTATATGTCTGGCGCAAAACCTGTACCACTCTGTGCGTGATTTGAGGCTAGGCCGGCAAGGTCACCTTCCAGCAGGGCAATGACCCCAAACACACTTCTAAAGCAACACTTGAGTGTTTTAAAGGGAAACATATAAATGTTTTGGAATGGAGTCAAAGCCCAGACCTTAATCCAATAGAAAATATGTGGTCAGACTTAAAGATTGCTTTTCATCCAATCATCCAACTTGAAGGAGCTGGAGCAGTTTTGCTTATCCAAAGGGACTTGGAGCTGTGATTGTCGCAAAAGGTGGCTCTACAAAGTATTGACTTTAGGGGGAGTTAATAGTTATGCACATTGACTTTTTCTGTTATTTTGTCCTATTTGTTGTTTGCTTCAGAATAAAAAAATAAATACAAATCTTCAAAGTTGGGGCATGTTCTGTAAATTAAATGATGCAAATCCTCAAAAAATCCATGGGAGTGAATACTTTTGCAATGCACTGTAATACAGGAAACTTATACATAACCTTAAGGCACAAACCAGAAGAGAAAGAAACCACATGTTGGAGTGCTCTGTCACTGATAAAACTTTTTGTGCTACATTATTAGAAGCGTCCACAAACAACTATTTACTTGTTATAGAAATCTTTATCTCCCAGATTTTGTCCTTCACACAACTGATGTCTGCTATCAACTCATTTTTGTTACTTTACTGGTGACAGATGCATTTGATTGCGGACATTATATGCTAGCATGATTTATAGCGCTAGAGCTACTTCATCCAGGAAAGCTGGGTATTTAGACCCGTTGCCATGGTATTCCAGTAACTGTGACAAGTGCAGAATCATTTTGCTTTGTTGGCTTCCTCAAACTTACTGCTACATATAATAATAGTTACCCTGGAACTGGGACAAAAGAAAAGATATGGAGAAATAACTATAATTTCAAAACGTGCAAAGCCATTAAGTCTTTAGAAATCTATAACAATTATTTGGAACTATGGAGTGCTTAAAACATGTCTGTTATACTCCATATAACCATTCTGCATTGACAGCAACTTTATACAATTCCTCTTTCACTTTTACAAGATTCTGAATACTTATAAAGCCAGATTCATTTGTATCTGTAACTCATCAGTAATTTATCTGGCTTTAATTTTCTGTCCACTTGTATTTTATATTTTATTTTGCTGCAACAATCAAAGGCTCATTGCAGCAAACAGAGACAACACTCTTCTGTACAATTAGAGCTGCATTTGAGAGGGTCAAAAGTATTATTGCTTTACAGCAGTATGTTTAGTTTGGTTAATTGCAAATCAGTTTTAATTAGTGTGGCTTTCTTTCAATGGATTGCACAGCAAGAGAGTGCTCCAGACGTGTTAGTGGTACAACAACAACAATATAATTCCCAAATGATTGCAGATCTTTGATGCACAGTAACATGGCCATCTTTAATTGCTGGCCATATTTCCATCAACCATCTATAATTGCAAAGTAATGCTATATTCACAAATTTCATTAATTAATGTTGTTGACTGAAGAATTTTTAACAACTACCAGATGCTATTAGTCTCCAGGATAATAAAGCAAATAAATGAACACGTTTTCTTTCTAACTAGATGCTGGTAATGTGGCACACACCAGGGTTCAACTATTGGTTTGACCATGATACGAATAGATAAGATGTGGTACGTTGGTTACCATTGAAAAACAAAAAAGAAGGCGATAATACCTTTATACAAAAGTGAACAAGAGATAAAAAACATACCAAGAACCCTGCTTAACAACCTTACACTAATATATTCCACCTGGTTGATAAAATATAGCCTTTATTAATACTTGTTAAAAATAATATTAGATAAAATCCCAAATGATAAAATCAATAGCCACCCTCATATTGCTAGATATATACCCCTCAACAAGTGTAGTGCTATATACAATATGGCAAATGGTTACTAAATTTCAAGCACTGGATAAACCAATATACTTGTAATATATTTGCAGGTCCAAATGTACCTAAGTAGCCTACCTCAGCAAGTTCTAGCAGCGAAGTGACAATGGGAGGGCATATGAGTAACCTGACAACCCCTGAAAATGCTGTCAAACAAAGAGGACAGCTACTCACATATAAGTCCTATTGGCTATAGAGGGAGAGAGGCCCAGTAGAATGCCTTCGGGTATATTCCTGTGTCAGGCACCGTGTGACTGTCCCTATCTACAATGAACTCGTAAAAACAATAGTAATAAATAAGAATAGCAATGCGGGTGGTCCCGCTGTATTCTACCCCGACGAGTGTTTCATAGGAATCTACTGATGATACCTTTAAGTGACTGAGAAGAATTGAATTGCCAGCTTTCAAGGCTAATTTTGCACTTTTATCATAGTTAGTTACTAGCAGTAATGCTTTTGAGGAATGGGTAAATCGGATTTGTATCTTCTCCACCATGTGAACTTCATATCTGAAATGATGCCTACCTAATTTTTAATTACCATATATTTAATTCCTTTCTGGTATTGTTTTTAATTAGAAAAACATAATGTTGATGCATCTGCAGGACCCTGGAGAGATTTGCGTATGTGAGATGGCCATTTGCACTACGATTGTATTCTTTGGTGAAATGTCCTGCTTCTGTTCCAGGAGGGGGTGGAATGTGGTGTCAAATTCAATCTCATCTAATTATCCAATAAAGGCTATGTACTGCTGCCTATTCCGTCATCCATCACCCCTCCCGTCACTGATAACTACTACACGCCCACCAATCCAGCTCTCAGGATGTGATGTTAACAAAGACAAAGTGGATAGCTATGCACATAAAGAAAGTCGTCTCCACTATTATTTACAACCATGGCATACTAAACAGACATGCAATCTTCATTGGTGTCCCTGCTCATGTTTTCTTTAAATACAACCTGACAGCAGCATGGCAGTGCATTGTTTTGTTTTTTTCATATGAGGAATATATGGGATTTATGTACCCTTGTAACTGCCAGTCTGTTATTGAGAGATAGTAAGCACCTAAGAAACATATGGTTCTCATACAGAAATGAAACTGATATGTTTGGTTCATAGCCAGCCTGCGTTACATTGCATCCCCTCTACATCCTAACCATGTTTCACATTAATGGTGTTTGTGGTGTTCTGTGTTCTGTGCATGCTGTTTTCATGAAGAAGCTTTGTTTTCAAATATCTCATGGATAAATAAGCTTTTACTAGCACATCTTGAAGTCTTTCCAAACTGCCTTCTCTGGTTTGAATATTGCTCACAGCTGTGTGTTTGAAGGCAAAGAAAAAACCATGTACTTTTTTTTTTTTTTTCCAGGGATTCTCATCTCAAGTGACTTTCGTGTGGGAGAATTTGTGTAAACAACATAAAATTGGAAAGTTGAACTTTTATTCTAGATTTCTTAATTAAAATAAGCATTTCTAAGGAGAAAACAGAGCAGGCCTCAAGCCTCAGTGTAGAGAAAGGCAAATGCTCTTCGTTAAAGTTGTGGCTAAAACTACATTTTGGATCATTATAATACAATAATAATTATATATATATATATATATATATATATATATATACTTTTTACTGCCTCTCATCAGTATGGAGCCGGTTCCTAGCTTGTGTAGTAGATTTTGTGAGGAGGTAGTTTACCACAACAATCATTTAATTTATGGTGGGCAAAAAAGCCCTCCACCGCACATGAAATAAATTGTAAATTTGTTTTCACATTTGAATGTCTAAAACAAGTTAAAAAACATGTTTCATACCCAGAATTCCGAGAAATACAGTTATTACATTGCATTCTGGGAAGCTGTCAGGGCCATGCAAATGTCTCCAAAAAGGCTTCACTCTTTAATCCGATATCATTTCAAACATTTCTGCTTTTAGGCATATGCTGGCTGTATTACACAGCTTTAAGCAAAGCCCAGGATGGATTATGTACAAGGCAGGACAGCTACCGACAGACAGCTGTTTCAAGGTTAATGCTGTTGAGAGGAGTGTAGAAGAAACCCTATGGAGTTAATATATTATCAGCTGTTTGCTTATATGCTTTTGCGCCATATTGCAATATAACCAAGCTCTTTAAATACTGTCACTTGCTTGGATGGAGGATAGATTTCTAAATGTCAAATCGCTATTTTGTTTATGCAAAATATAAACATTTATATTTTTTTAAATAAGCTTTATAACTGCATGTTAAACATCTAACTATTCTGGCTCCCTTTAGTAAATATGTTTGTACTTTCCCACTAATAAACAGCAAAATTGTGCTGTTTATTGAGTTTTTCCAGTAGAATGGAAAGAAACTTTCAGTTTGTATGTTGTTCTGGAAAAATGTGTCCTTTGTTTAATTAAAAGTAACTGAGGTAGTAATAGTTACAGCACTGTTGCATCGTGTACTAGAACAACATAGCCATCTTGTTAGGGAAGGAATCCCTCCTTATTCTTGAAAACATGAATTATTGCTTCCACTTTATACTTCAAATCCTGTGGCCTTTAGCCAATATAAACACAGAAAGAACAGAGAGAGAAAGACTATGTTTTTCAACGATTTATTTTTTGTAATCCATATGTGTGTTGGAACAGAAACCACATGATTTTGTTATTTTTCTGGCTATGGCCCTGTGTTACCTGTGTTGTGTAAATCAGATATTTTGCTGTAGCACAGAATGGCTTGAAATGGGGGGGGGGGGGGGGGGGGAGGTATTACTAGTGTTGACAAGCAGTTTGAATATTAACACGGACAATACATGGTGTGATTGTCCTAAGATGCCCCTACAGCTGCCTTGAATGTCTGCATAACATAGCTTGCTGTATGTGTAGACTTAAAGTTAAGAGGTTCACAACAACAATCAAGACTGGATAAAGAGAACTTGTCATGATTTTCTTCTAAGTATCCATTTCTTTAGTATATAGATCAGATATTATAAATATACTAGCGACTTGCCCGTCAAAAAATGACGGCAATAAAATTGTAAGGCAGGTAATGCTGTTTGGTGGAGACGCGCAGTGAAAGGGTGTTGTGTTTATTGTGTTTTTTTTGTTTTTGTGTCTATTTGTTTTTGTATGGTAATGAAATAATTAATACATTAATAAATGAATATACTTTACCTATTTGGAAGTAATATATGCAGGAAGCATTGTGCTGAAGAGCTGACAATCTGTTTCAATGTTTCTGCAGCATACAATGTCGGTTTGCACTGTTGTGGAGCTGAGGTGTAAGTGTCAGCAATGTGTGCAGTGTGTAGTGTAAATAGGCTGCGTGCGCGAGGGGAAGTCGTTAGGGTACCTGTGTACTTCTGCATTGTGCAAGTTAGTGTTGGAAAATGGCGGCTAATGTTTATGTGCTAGGCAGGTGTGTATGATGTAGCGTCCTTGCTAATGGTTTATCTTGTACCTCGTATGGCTTTTTGGAAAATCCGTATGTGCTTGGTGGTGTTTTGCGTGTTTAGGTTACTGTAGCCTCGTTTTTGTTTTTTTCGGCGGACATTTTTTCTCTCACTTAGGGGATTTTCGTGTGTGTAAACTCTGGAATTTGGACTTAAATTGAGGTGTAACTTCATTTCCAGAGGTCCTGGGCGCCCCCCTTGCTGTGGGTAAGCTTTTTATGTATTTGTTGTGTGTAATTATTGTGTTTTTAATGTTTTTTTGTGCACGCGGTTCGGGCGTTAAGGTCGCATTTTTGCAAGCTCGTAATGTTTTTTTTTCTAAGTCTTCGGCTCGTATTTTTGGATGGTAAGTCCGTAAATTTTCCGGTGGAAGTCCCGCCTGCTTCTCATTGCAGCAGACGTGGTAGTCTCTACCTCCGCAAATGCGGCCTCTCGCTTTACGAGGGTCCGCATTTGTGGACCGAAAGTCGTAGGGGGTCGTAGGGATGAGCGCCTATGGCATTCATCACCAGCGCAAGGAGCGCCTTCGGGGCTCTATACCAGCAACGGCAGCCCTCGCTTTGCGAGGTCCGCATTTGCTGCTGGCTCGATACGCGAGCCTGCAGCGTTAGCAACAACCCGCATGCTCACAACTATATATGTGATATATATATATATATATACTAGCGACTTGTCCGCATTTGCGGGCCAAAAGTCGTAGGGGGTCGTAGGGATGAGCGCCTTTGGCGCTCATCACCAGCGCAAGGGGTGCCTTTGGCGCTCCTTGCCAGCAACCTCGGCCCTCGCTTCTCGTTATGCGAGCCTGCAGCTTAAGCAACAACCCGCATGCTCACAACTATATATGTGATATATATACTAGCGACTTGCTTGTCAAAAAAATTACAGGGCAATAACATTTTAAGCCATGGCAATGCTGTTTGACACACAATGTAAAGCTTTTTGTACTCTGAGGACCTTCAGCGCTCATTGTAAGCCTCGCACTGATTGCCTGGGGTCTCTCCTCTCGTGTACTTTCGCTCCTCTGAGCACCTGCGTCACTCACAGGGACAAGAGATATATATTTATCTATATTTAGTTAACTAATAATTAATGAATTAGTTCTTGAATAATTTAATATACTTTACCTATTTGTAATTAATATATCCAGCAATCAATAGCAGGAAGAGCTAACAATCTGTTTGTGTTTTCCGGCAGCATACATTGTACAGTTTGAGTGTTGGTGCCCTGATGATAAAGTGTAATGAATGTCCCAGCTGTGCATTAGAAATATGCTGTGTGTGCGAGGGCAAACCGTTGGTGTAGTTGTGTAAAGTGCCATTGTAGATTCGTAATGTTATTAATGTGTTACACGGCTCGCAAGCATTTTTCGTCATTAGTAATAGTGTATCTTGTACCTCATACGTTCGTGTGTTTCTATGTGGTTGGCAGTGTTTTGCGCAGTGCTGGGTTGTGTAGCCTCATTTTCCTTTTTTTGGGCGCCCATTTTTTTTCTTGCTTAGGTGATTTTCGAGTGCCTAAACTCGTCAAAATCGACTTAAATTTGCGTTCCACCTCACTCCGGATGTTCTGGCTGTTCCCCTATGGTGTGTATGATGTTTTTGTATTTTTGTGTGGTTTTCTTATTTTTTGTTTTTCACTGTTTGGCCGTTAACCTCGTATTTTTCCTATCTCTTATTTTTTCTTTCAAAGTCCTGTATCTCGTAGAAAAAAAATTCTCTAAGTCCTGCGTTTGTCAACTGCAGGCTGGCGATCCCGCGTTTACTAAGTGTTTGGTAACTAAGTCCCACGTGTTTCATTGCCTTCACTGATGACGTCTTGTAGTTTGACAACTATTATATGTGATATATATATATATATTATATATATATATATATATATATATGTATATTTTTATATATATATATATATATATATATATATATTGTTTTCATATATATTATTATTATTGTATTCTGTAGCGCTATACATAAGTTGTGATCAAGGCAAAACAATATTAACACATTACAAAGATGGAGGGTCCTGTCTTTGAGCTTAGAATCCGGTGTCTGTACTACTGTCCCCAAAGCACTGTGCAAGATTTGAAACTCACAAACTTACAATCTAAAGGATATATATACAGTACCAATGCATGTACAATGGATATAGACAGGCCAGTTCATAATTATGTTGGTTGTACTATGTATTCCCACTCAGACTTAGATCACAGTACCTGTTAAAGCAGTAGTGGGCAGCAGGAGGCCTAGGGTTCTCATGCAACCCCCCAGCCTGTTTTCTAGAGTAGTAGAGCATGTCCATCTTCAGCAGCACACAGTGCATTTTATCTCACCACAATTAGCAACTCTCTCAACTCTCATATATTTATTATCTACACCTCTCTTACCAAATAACGGGATTCTGTCACACCACAAATTAACATGTTGAGATAGACACGTTAGCATTTTACCATTTTTACTATGCGTAAAGCAAAAAGCTACACCAATAGTAATACGTACTGTATAATATGTAGACATCACAATTTTGGTAAAAGTAAAACAGAGAATAAGTTGTGTTGATGATAAGTAACAGCTTATTGACTATTAAGAAATCCCAGAAGTGGAGAAAAACAGACACAGACAAAATGTGCAATTGAAATGTTGAAATGTTGGGGGTTGTGTGCTTCATTAGAGCTATAACACATTTGTAATTTCTGTTGTATGTATCACTGGACAAAGTTTCAGCTATTCCTGCCAATACATTTAGTATATAACATGATCCAGAAATTCCAACGTTTCCAAAGACACTCTCTATCATGCAATAAAGAAATCTTCCAATAAATGACGTGTTTATGGTTACAGTGTCTGTTTCTTTGGAGATCACATATACATTATGTTGTCTGAAAATAATTAAAGGTGCTCTGTAATGTTTTATAATATTAAATGCCCTGGCAGCAGAACTGTTCCTCTTAAAGGACAACTGTGGTCAATTTTCATCCTGAATTTCTTTTAAATAACTGAAATGTATATTTTGCTAATTTTCTTTAGAAATAAAAAATATAAACACAGATTTTACATTTTTGCCTTTGACAGACAATTACTCTTTAGGATTCAATTTTCTTTTATGACCTGATCCTGTCTACAATTTCTTAGCAGGATGAGCATTTCATTAATCACTCTGAATGCACTAACAGTTTTAGATCCTACATTTTCATTGTGCAGACAGCAACTTCTTCTTTATTTACCTACTTTCAAATTCAGATCTTCAAAAGAGTGTATTTTAAAGATTTAACGATAGTGGTCTTTCAAAAAGAGTCAGATGTTCTCATCTGAGAATGAACAACACCTGGGTTTTTTCTATAGGTCTGGGTACTTACTCAGAGAGGAGCCTCTTTTAGCTCACTTGTGATATATCCGACAGGTCTCACTCAATAACCATAAATACCAGGCAATTCTACCCTGAACAGGAGAAACAGCAAACCCCAGATGTATATTTCAGCCTCTCTTGGACCTCTCCAGGGAGGTGCAGCTGTTAAGGGCACAAGTGAACTAAAAGAGGCTGCTCTCTGAGTAGGTAACAGACCTATAGAGCAAACCTACTTGGGTATTGTTCATTCCCATATGAGCACCTGCACTCTTTTTGTTTCGTTTTACTCACCTCAAGGGTGATAGGGGGAACCAGACACGGACTCCTTGCACACTGTGCCTTAGGGAGTACAGCTGCACCTCACTGACAAGGCCCACAAGAGGCCGAAACTTACATCTGTCATTTATTGTTTCTTCTGTTCAGGGTAGATTTGCCTGGTATTTTTTAGCTGGGACACTCTTTTGAGTGAGACCAGACTGATATACTGCAGGATATTTCTCCCTGTGTTGGTCACAAGTAAGCTAAAAGAGGTTACTCTCTGAGTAGGTAACCAGACCTATGGAACAAATCTACTTAGGTGTTGGTTTTTCTCAGATGAGCACCTCTACTCTTTTTGTATAGTAGTTTTTCAAGGCAAATGAATGACGATATAAGTGGAGCCTAGCAAATGCTATGTACTGAAAGCTAATGAAGATCTTTGCGCTCTTTCATTCCTTACAGGTTTATTGTTTAAGAGGTGTACCCTTTTGTTGCCCACCAAAGAGAGACTGAAATACATTCACAAGCTGCTGTCAGAGGTAAGAGCCCTGCAACTTGTCGAACTACAATAATGAGGAGAAATATGCAGTACTGCGTTGAAATGTCCTCCTGTGGTAGTGAATATTTCTTCTCCATATTAGATTTAGTAGCCATTACCATGTTGTATATAATATAATGGACTTTGTGTGGTATTGTCCTTTTCTTAGTGGATTTTGAGAATGTATCAACAAATAATGTAGTGATATCTAGTGTTGTAGTAGGGGATGATTGGTGCAGGAGGATGTCCTTATAGGATCCTCCCTGACACTGGCCATTACAGGAAAAATTTTATTGATCAGAAAAAGAACTAACCTAACATACATAGCAAATTATCCTTCACTCCTGAAAACCTAAAGTTCATATGTAAGTTTTAAAAGCTACACTGAATATATTATTATTATCATTTATTTGTAAAGCGCCAACATATTCCTATATAATTAGGAACTAAAACTCTAAAGTTCATATATAAGTTTTAAAAGCTACACTGAATATATATTTTCTTCAAATGTTAATTTTATTACTAATTGGTTAATCAGTTAGGATGACCACTTCAATGGCTGTTTTATATGCTAGCTCAAACCCTATTCCATAGCAATTTTTACATCACCAAAACTGTAAGGTATATTTTATAATTAAGCTCCACTTAAAGGGCAATTGCAGCTTAGGGAAAACTTCAAGTGGTTGTGAAGGATGTAGCAGTTATATAAGATATAATAACATTTGTAGAGAAAATCCTAGTTGTGCTTGTGGCTGGGAGCTTCCATGTTGGTTCTCTAGGAGCACTGATGAGGTTTAGTGTTATCCCACTGGGAGTTGAAATCCGTGTAATGCTATTATTAAATCCCAAAACATTGTGTCAGCCTTTCAATAGAACTGAATAGAGAATATATCTGCATCAAAGCCCCCTCCGATATGAATGGCACCCAGACTTCACAGTGCTTGCTAACTGCGCGCCGACAACAGCACACCGGCACATGAGCACTCCTTACATATGCGCAAATAGAAAACAACTCGCCCGGCATATGCGCTTAACAGTACATTATTAGAAGACAGAGCCCCCTCCATGCCCTGCACTCAGCGCCTTAGGGTCAGATCCTCAGCTCCAGAGGGCCCCAGGGCGGCTCAGCAGATTAGTGCAGGTGACCCCATGGTGTGTGAGAGGGAGCCGGGCTCTACATGTCACTAACTCCCTGCAACAACTGTCTCCCTGTATTATCCCTGATGTCACTACCAGGGCTCTCTCTATCGGTTGGTGTCTCTCGGTTGGCTCTCTGCGGTTTAGGGACAAGGAGGTGACGTGTGAGTACTCTCATCCTGTGGTCAGTGTCTTTCTCTTCCCTCCCTGGCTGTTTCTCTCAGGCCTGTGACTGTTTCTCTGCCTCGCCCTACTTCTCTCCTTCTCTAGTCATATACCTCTCTCTCAGTCTCTCTCTTTCTTGTCTCTCTCTCTCTGCTTTGTCCAATAAGTTATCCATCACTCCCCTCTATAGACATCCATGCTGCCCCCGCCCCAGACTGTCACTTCTCTCTCCAATTGTGGTCCTCTCAGCCTGTCTGTCTTGTGCACTCTCTCATTCTTTTTCCTTTCCTGTGTCACTGTGAGTCTCTTTCCACGTGTACACTCTCTCCCTGCATCCTTTCCCCCTCTAATATCTCCCCATTAACCCCCAGGGTCTCTCTCTCGCTTCCATCTCTCCCCCTCATCCCCAGGGTCTTTGTCTTCCATCTCTCCCCCCTTACCCCAGGGTCTCTGTCTCTCTCTTCCATCTTTCCCCCTCACTCCCAGGATCTCTGTCTTCCATATCTCCCCCTCACCCCCAGGGTCTCTGTCTCTCTCTTACATGTCTCACCCTCAGGGTCTCTGTCTCTCTCACACCGGCCAATATATATGGCCGGTCTGCCTAAGGCACACCGGGCTGCCTAAGGCAGTGAGTGCAGGGTATGGAGGGGGCTCGGTCTTCTAATAATGCACTGTTGCGCGCATATGCCGGCGCGCTGCTTTCTATGCGCGTATATGTGGGGAGCGCTATTGTCCGTTGCGCTGGTGTGTATGCACGCATGTGCCGGGGCGCTGTTTTCTATGTGCGTATATGTGGGGAGCGCTATTGTCCGTTGCGCTAATGTGTATGCACGCATGTGCCGGCGCGCTGTTGTTGGCACCCAGTTAGCAAGCACTGTGAAGTCCTGCTACCCATATGAATACCTTTTGGTGCAAAACATGCACATGACTCCTCTTTAAAGTAAAATTAAAGACTGCTCATTTGAAATTTGTAAATGTATTTGCTCATAATGAAGTAAAGTTCTTAAAAAAAAAGTGAACATAGCATTTCAGTGGTGCATTTGTTATGTAGAACCTATTTACCACCAGATTTGTTAATAAGTGCCGTATATCATGTGTCAGATTCATGAGTACCAATTTACTTTACTTGTCAACTCTTTTCTTATAGGTCCCCTGTTTTAAACTTTGTGGTTGTTCCTCGCCTATGCAGTGCCTTGGCTTGCCTTGCTATGGAGCATTCCTAAAGGTTTGTTCAAATATATTTTGTTAATTAAGGTTTATGTCATCCTTTTATACTAGGCGTTAAAGTGGTACAATCCTAGTGGAAATACAGGAGGGACATTTGTAGAAGGCAATATAAATTGAAATACATTGTTTTTTTATGAATGGTGCATCAAGGATGGTGATATGATTATGAGCCATGTTCTCTGTATTTGGTGATAAATGGAGAGAAGATGGATTTTCTTGGGAAGAGGCTGAATATGTGTTTTATATGCATGTATTTTTTGAAGTTGGGAGGTGGAAAATTTAGGGCAATGTGCAAAAAAAATGACTTTAATTAAGCCAAGCTTTTAAGTAGGTATAATGGACCTTTATTATTCTTCTCAAATCTATGTTTCTATGTTAACAATATACACATTCTGGATTTTCTTGACCATTTTTAACTAAGCAGAAACCCCTACTTCCTTGGCAATGAAAACAAATTATAAATCCAACAAAAACAATGTGTAAATGGTTTTCATAGAACAAAAACAACATTTGGAGCTTTCTTTTTTGTACCTGTTTTATTTAGAATCTAGTTTGTATTCATAATAGCAGACACCTCATACCACAGCAATAAACAATGTTTGTGTTTCTTGACTTTTTAAAAAAAAATAGGATGAGGATGGAAACAAAAATAAAAATAATTGAAAATGAATTTTAATTGGGTGCAGTAGCATTCTTTAAGTTATTGTAAGATGCCGCACAGTGGAGAATAAGAAAATAATCTCTACTTTATTGTAGAAAATATAATTATTTTTCCTTTCAGACTGTTTCCAGGAAACAAAGGAAATTGTGTCTTGTATAGAAAGAGTAATGCGCATCTGGTTGAACCAGTGATGTTTTCAAGCTTAGCAATTATAATTTCTAAAAATATTTTTCTTTACAAGAAACAAATCCTGAAAATTGGAAGCTTAAACTATATTGAGAAGGGTCACACACATGTAACATCTGTAAATTATCGCTGGAAATGCTGTTTGTCTTTACAGTTATTGAAGGATCACCTATAATAGTTAGTAGTTGTAAATAATGTCTGTGAAGTGTTCTGCTCAGGTGTTACTCACAACTGCAAAGTGTTGGAAAATCGCTCAACCGCGTCGTAGCCATGCAGTTGCGCCCGTGAAGTGTGCTGGGAGGGAGGGGGAAAGAGGTGGCAGAAAATGAATGGGGGGGGGGGGGGGAGAGGAGGGAGAGTGAGAAGGGGGAGGAGGCAGAGAGAGAGAGGGGGGAGAGATGAAGCAGAGAGAGAGGAAGGGAGGCAGAGAGATGCAGGGGAGAAAGACAGGAGGCAGAGAGAAAGGTAGGGAAAGAGAGGGGAGGGAGAGAGGGAAAGGAGGCAGAGGGCCAGAGAGAGAGGGAGGGGAGATAGAAGGAGGGAGGAAGAGAGATGCAGGGGGAGAGAGGAGGCAGACAGAGAGAGTGAGGGGGAGAGAGAGGAGGAGAGAGAAGGGGGAAGAGAGGGGAGAGAGGAGGAAGAGAGTAAGAGGAAAGAGGAGGCAGAGAGAGTGAGAGGAGGAGGGGAGAGATGAGGCAGAGAGAGAGGAAGGGGGAGAAAGGAGGCAGAGGAAGAGTGAGGGTGGACAGATAGAGGAAGGGGGAGAAAGGAGGCAGAGAGGGGGAGTAGGAGAGAGAGAAGAGGAAGAGAGAGAATGTGAGAGTGAGGGGAGAGAGGAGACAGAGAGAGAGAAGTAGGGAGAGAGAGGGAGGGGAGAGAGGAGGCAGGGAAAGAGATAGGGAGAAAGAGGGATGGAGAGAGAGAGGGAGGGAAGGAAGGGAGAGAGACAGAGAGCGAGGAGAGAGGGCGCACAGTGAGAGGCAGAACAGAGAGAGACAGAACAGACATTTGAACATAACATATGCTACCATCTTTTTTTAATTTAATTTTGTTTCTTCATAACATACATGCAATATATTAAAAAGTTCCAAAAATTATAACTGTCCATGAAACAAGCATTTCCACTTATACATCGAGACTTACACACAATTCGAATATAATCACTTTTAGAAGTGTCGAGAGGAATAGGAATAGGGAGGAGTTTACTGAGGAATAAGATTGAAATATCCATTTTCAGGCTTCCCGTCTTTTCTGATACCATAATTCCCATTTTGTTTTAATTTTATTATATCTATTTAATTCTGAGACTATAAAATATTGTTCAATCTGTCTATTTCTATCAACCATGTCTTTTATTTCGGTCCATGATGGGAGTGTGTTTTTTTTCCAATTTAGTGTAATCAAATATTTCTCTACCAACAAAACATTAATGATAATGCCGGACTTCCTATGGTCAATTGTACCTATAAAGATATGGAAAATAATGAGTTCTGGGGTTACTTTTAAGTCCTAATCGATCATTTTAGCTATGTGAAATACACGATTCACCCAGAATTTTTGGATAATATGGCATGATCACCAGATATGTTTATTTGTTGCCCTAGCTTTACACCCTCTCCAGCATTGTCCTGAGTTTTGTTGAGGAGCTATTTTCACCAGCTTGTTTGGTGTTAAATACCATTTTTGGTTTAGCTTAAAATAAACTTCTCTTAAGGAAACACATATTGTATTTTTCTCCGTAAGTGTAAAAGCTTTAAAGCATATTTTAGTATCAAATTCTAAGTTAAGATCTTTCTCCCATTTTTTTTCTTATGGTTTTATTTTTGTGTTTCATAACTTTTATGCTTTTATAGCAATTAGTTATAGACATTTTCTTCTTCTCATCTCTCAATAGTTTTTTCAAAATAAGTGAGGTCTCTTGTTACTATTTGAGAAAAATCTGATTTACCGTATATACTCGAGTATAAGCCGACCCGAGTATAAGCCGAGGCACCTATTTTACCGCAAAATACTGGGTAAAATGAGTGACTCGAGCATAAGCAGAGGGTGGGAAATGAGCTGCCCCCTGTGTCCCTCTTGTTCCCTCTGTGTCCCTCTCTTGTGTTCCCCTCTCTCTCTCTCCCGTGTCTCTTCTCCCCTCTCCCTTTCCTGTGTCTCTTCCAACCTCTCCCTTCCCTGTGTCTCTTCCAACCTCTCCCTTTCCTGTGTCTCTTCCCCCCTCCCTTATCACCCTCCTCAACCCCACCCTCCTCAACCCCACTCCTAATCCTCCCTCCTTATCCTCAACCTCCCTCCTCATCCTCAACCTCCCTCCTCATCCTCAACCTCCCTCATCATCATCAACCCCCACCACAACCTCCCTCCTCATCCTCCCTGCTCAACCCCCCATCATCAACCCCCTCCTCAACCACCCTCCTCAATCCCCCATCCTCAACCCCCCCATCCTCAACCTCCCTCCTCAACCCCCCCATCCTCATCCTCCCTCCTCAACCCCCTCCTCATCCTCAACCCCCTCCTCAACCCCCATCCTCAAACCCCATCCTCATCCTCAACCCCCATCCTCAACCTCCCTCCTCAACCCCCTCCTCAACCCCCCCATCCTCATCCTCAACCCCCCTCCTCAGCCTCCCTCCTCAACCCTCCTCCTCAACCCCCCATCCTCATCCTCCCTCCTCAACCCCCCATCCTCAACCTCCTCCTCAACCCCCCTCCTCATCCTCAACCCCCTCCTCAACCCCTCTCCTCAACCTCAACCCCCTCTCCTCAACCTCAACCCCCCTCAACCTCCCTCCTCAACCTCCCTCCTCACCCTCAACCCCCCTCCTCAACCTCAACCTCCCCCCTCAACCCCAACCCCCCTCCTCAACCTAAACCCCCCTCAACCCCACTCCTCAACCTAAACCCTCTCCCCTCACTTACCTGCTTCTGCTCCGGCCTCCGCTCCTTGACCCGAAGCAGATGTGACGTCACGAGTGTGACGGCACCCGGTATATGCTAATGGCGTAGCTCGCATGTGACGTCACGTCATTAGCATATACCGGGTGCCGGCACCCGGTATATGCTAATGACGCGGCGCGCATGTGACGTTACATGCGCGTCGGGTGAAGAAGGAGCGGAGGCCGGAGCAGAAGCAGGTAAGTGCAGCGGGGATCCCGATGCGGAACGCCGCTGCAAGGGTTAATGTGGGGATCCTCCGGGATGTGGAGTTAATGTTAGTTGCCGCGGGGGTACTTACAGTACTCCGGCGGCATGGGGTTAACAATTTGTGTGCCGTAGGCACTTTGAGGACCTGCGGTGGGGAATTTAAAATATTTAAATGCTGCTGGGGTCCCGATTGGGAGACAGCAAAATAAAACAAATGACACTATAGCATACTACAACCAACACTCCTTGTTGCGTTGACATCAATAGTTCTCTTCTGTCACCCTAACCTTTCAGACATTGTTTTGCTACTCCAGGGTGACAAACATTCTCACCCCAGCATTTTGACATTCATATTCCATTCACTACAGCTCTGGAATAAACTTAAATGTGTATATATATATATATATATATATAAATACTTTATTCAATTATGTTATCACACAGTGTGACAACATCCCTTCACTCAGGATTCCCTGTGTCTAAACTGTGGTTTTGTAGGTTGCAACGGCAACAGTAACAGTTACAAACATAACTTTAACTGTCTGAAGTCCTATTCAGCCCATGCAAATAGTAATATGTCCATTCTACTAAGTCCTATTCAGCCCATGCAAATAGTGCAAATAGTAATATGTCCGTTCTACCACTCTCACCATGCTTGTGGTGGAAGAGGCACCAGGTCCAGGAGGCTGTCCGGGTTGTGGTGATGGAGCAACTTTTACAGCTTTGCCCTCCAGCCATGAGAATCTGCGTCCAAGACCACCACTACGGAAATGGCTGCTTGCCTATTGGACCAGTACAGGGATACCCGAGGAGAAGTGAGAGTGACTCACCCTTCTAGTGGTTTTCACCCAGCTAGTTAGTCTACCTAGATCAGCACACCTCAACACAATAACCCAGTCTGGACCAAGGCACCAACCAGAAGGCAGACCCAGACCACAGTGCCAATAGCTGGGGCATCTGAAGAGAGACTGTCCTGTGTATAGGTGAGTGGGTGGCTGATCCTGAGGTGGGTCATTACCTGGCTCCCTGTAGATGCATTGTTGGGGAATGACTTGGGGCCCATGGGTTTTTGTTATGTGGTCATCATAGACAGAAGCTCAGCCAAATGTGCTTCTGCTAGGGAGACAAAAGATGAATCGGGGCCAGAGCCAGCCCACCCTGCAGTAAGCCAGATGTCAACTGGGAAAAGTTAGGGCCATGGGCAGACCTGACTTAATTTAAGCAGGAAGTAAAGCAGGACCCTGCTTTAGAGGGTACTTACTGGGGAGACAGGTCTTGATGGGGAAATGTATATTTAGGAGGGCGACCTGTTGTACAGGGTGACTGATCCACAGAGAGACAAGCAGCCTTGCCCAAGCGATAATGGACAACCGTGCTAGCCATTGTCCATGACATTCCCTTAGCAGGGCACCAGGACAATTGCCACACTCGCCAAAGCCTATCTCAGGCCTCTTATTAGCCAGGCGATATATCCTCACTTTGGTGGATTATGCCACCCAGTTTCCGCAAGCTGTAGCTCTTGGTCGTATTATAGCAGCAACGGTGGCTGAAGCTTTTTGCGCAGCTACAGTATGCATTCATTGGTAATGTGTGTCACAACCTACAATGATGATGGAGTATAGAGGATCCTAGTCCTCTTATCTCCTGTAGGGTTTAGACCTAAGATTTGGGTGACTCAGACCAATGGACCTTCTTTGCGGATGCAAGAGCATAAGTCCCAGCTTAAGGTAGTGTGCGCTGGGAACCCTGGAAGGAAGTCAGAAACGATCTCCTCTGCCAGCATATCCCCTTGGGTCAATAATACACCTGCACACAAAGTCTTGATGAAAATTATGAACCATGTTTTATTTTAGAACAGCATATTTAACCACATCACACAAGAATGGGGGAAGTGGCTACCGTTAGCCAGCCCCAAATGACGTCTGGCCAATCATGAAGGGGAACTGTGTGTGAACCAATAGACCCCTCCCAGGTCCGCCCACTAGGCGAGGCCAACTCATTCATTTGGGTTTTGACTCTCCAGGGCAAAGCATGTCTTTTACTCTCCTGTGCCCAGGCTATGAAAGCTGAGAAGCCTTCAGGCCATCCCATTGTTTCTGGGTGCCTGCCTGTCTGCTCTCCAGCTGTGAGCTTCCCATTGTTAGTTCTATGCTGGACACTTAGCTAATGGGATTAACAGGCCTTTGGGAACAAAGGAGGCGTGGCTGTATTCAATGGCTTCCCTTCTACCATATAATGACATACTAATATAATAACATACATTCATATTTACAAATACAACACACAATGTTTCACACACATAGAACCAACACATCCCACCAGCTCCCTCACATGACACCCATTACAATGAGCCTAAACATGGAAGGGATGGGGATATGCTAAGGGGTAAACTTATAATACTTTATCCCCTAGACCACAACACAACAATATATCCATAACAAGTGGGCCCCAAACCTTTTGTTCCTCCCCATGGCAACAGCATGTGGAAGACCACCCAGCCCAAAATGGCCACCGCTGCCAGTCACAAAATGGCCCCAGCATAGTTCACACCAAATCCAATATGGCCACTGGCTGATTCATGACAATGTGTCCCCTAGTGGTCTGGATAATATGGCAGCATATGGAGAAGGATATAATTTAAATGTGGGACTCTGAATTTTTTCAGATTACCTTAACTGCTTTCAACAATTTTCAAATGGAGAGATTAGATATAGTAGATCAGGGGAATTCCCCATTCCTACCTTGGTCTACGTTTATGCTTAAGATTAATGAAGCTGCTACTCTAGAAAAGCTTACCTATATATTAGATGAAGATCTGACAAATACAGAGAAAGTCGCCTCCTGGTTCTAGCTCTTGATTTTTCCTTCTTATTGTGACTCTGACTGGGTGGAAGGGCACTGATAATATCAGGAAACTTATAGATTTATTTGCATTCCAGGAAAGTCACAGTTGTAGCCCTATCTTAAGATGCGGAAAAGGCTTTTGATAGGGTCAACTGGGACTACCTGGATTTGGTATTAGAAAAGTTTGGCTTTGGCAAGTTTGGCTCTCATGCGATTAAGGCATTATACTCCAATGTCACAGCATCAGTTTCAGGAATAGGTTTCAGATCCAAAAATGTTGTAATAAGCAATGGGACAAGACAAGATTGTCTGCTTTCACCATTGATTTTTGTACTTGCTATAGAACCTTTGGCAGAATTGATTAGAAAGGAATCATCTATTTCTGGTATATAAAATGGTGATTTAACAAAACAAAATCAACTTGTTTGCTGATAATGTGGTTGTTACGATAACAAACCCTTTAAAATCATTCAGGCATCTATTTTATATTATTGAATTATACAGCAAAGTATCTTATTATAAAGTTAATTCTTCTAAAATAAATATATTATAACAAAATCTTGATAGTGAGGTGAAATCTAAACTCATAGATGAGTATGCATTTCATTGGAATTTGAATGGCTTCACCCACCTTGGTATTGATTTTATACTACATTCGAAGGTATTATCAATAATTTATTTTGAGAAACTGTTTACTCGTGTAAATAACTTATTGGCTAATTTGAAAAAAAATGAACTTTTCTTGGTTGGGTCGGATAGCAGCAGTCCAAATGGTAATTTTACCAAAAATTACCTATTTGATAAGATGTATTATGTTGCATGTTCCCAAATATATTGTAAAGAAATTTCAAATGCTGTTTGATCAGGGTTAAAAAGACTTGCAATACAAAAAAGAGGTGGTGGCAAGGACATTTTCCAGAGGAGGCTTAGTCATACCCAATTTATGAGACTATTTTGATGAGATAATCTTGTTGAATATATTGAAACTTGGCAATACAGATCAAAGATGGAAATGTATTGAAATTGAGAAGATCTTATCACAGAAACTCAGGGTGGACCATTTATTATGGTATAATGTAATGGGCAGAAAAATTGTTCCGATCCCGCTACTATTTGATAAGTTATTGCCTACGCAAAGAGACAATTGGGAACAGTGGGATTTTCAATGGCTGGCAGATTTGTATCATAATGGATCTTTTAAACTGTTTGAAGATCTTAGGAAAATGTAATAATATATAATAATTATTTGTGACATGCAGTAAGTAAATCCGAATTTAATTTACTGAACCTAAGAGATATCACTCGTTTTTAGAATATGTGTTAGACAAAAAAAGAATGATAATATCTTCAATTGCAATGCAGAAATGGAAGAGGGAGTTAAGCATGGAATATGATAAAAGAAATTAGTTCAGAGCTTTTGAAATGAATGAGCGGGGTATAAAGTGTGCCTCTCTTAGAGAGACATAAACTTATCCAAAGATGGTACATAGTTCCAACTATGGGCCATATTCAATTCCAAGCCTGTATCTCAATTGCAGACAGCCCAATGTCTGCAAATAACTTGCGTGCTCCCGTTCGTCCGCAATTGCTAAAAATTGGAAGGAAACATGGAATAAGATAAAAGATTTGGTTTCCAGAAATAGACAAATTGAAATTGATTTAATAGATTCTAATGCAACTTCAATTAACAATATAAGGACAAAGTGGGTTCTATTGGACCAATATATGCTGCAGTTGGCTCAAGTCTAATTTAGATTTCTATCTTCCCTCCTTAACCCAAGTCCACCAATATAATTTTTTTAATTTTCTTTGTGTATTATTGTATATTGTTATTTGTAGATTGTTCTATTGTATTTGCTATCTTGATTTTATGTTTATATCTGGATGTATTAATAGAGAACTGTGGGTTTCAAGAAAAAGTACTGTGAATGTGTATTTGCTCCCGACCGCTTCCCTTCCTTTGCATCACCTAATTTGATTTTACAAAGACAACAGAACCTGACAATTGGTGCAGCTACCTAATTGTCTTAGAATGTGTTGGCTCTCAGCACTGACCTCCCTCCCTAAAGATTTACATCACCCCATAAATGTTCCCTTAACTCACTCCATCACTCCCTGCTCTCTCCTGCCCGTTGTAACCTTCCACCTGTAATCCTTACCTAGCCAAACATTTCTTCCCACCTGCCGTCCCACTACAAAAATAAAAAAAAGTGGTGAGCAAGTGAACAGCTTTATTGAGGCACATACACTTTCTTTTTATTCCAGTAAAGTCTTTTTCTTATTTGGGTTATATGTTATTTTCTTTGATTGGTCTCTCTCAAAGTATACTAACTTAGATTATGCAACTGTAAGAAGTATATTATAAATATGTATAACCTATTCACTGCTAAAATAGAAACAGAATAAAAAAAAAGATATACATGTATAAATAGCACATTTTATTTATTAATAAAGTAAACAAGGACATTACTTGACCCCAGCAAGATAACATAATCTCTAACTTAACATAATTACCGTAATTAACATAACATTCCTTAATTAACATAATGGAGGAGGAGCCCGGCCAGGACAGTAACCTCACGCCCTGGGCCCGCGCCCAGGGCAGCCCAGTGCTTTTCCAAGCACGCCCATGAGGCAGGGCAACGCCCACTTAAGCCAGTGGGCCGGGTAACTCAGCTCCCGCCACGGAGCAGCTGAGGTACACCTCCTGAGACTGCGATCCGCCCCTTACGCTCAATAAAGCTAGTTCCCGAGTTACCCCTTTCTTGAATTCTAATGTCAGCAGTTCCAACCCAATCTCGGTTAAGTGCACCTTATCCAGACAAAAGAACTCATTGGCGTCTACGCCTTCGAATTCCTGGTACCTAATGGAAATGAAACCTAAATTTCGAACAAAACTGGCCATCTGCTTATTGATTTTTTGGCGGGCCCTATCAACTAAAACTGGGTCTCTAGCATTCCGCCATGAACGCCTTTTTATAATCTCGGACCAGATGATAAAAACGCCCGGGAACATGCGCACCCAGAGGAAAATATCCCTCTTCATGTCCTTCAACATTTTGCGCATGGGAACGACCCCTAAATCATTGCCCCCAGCGTGGATGAGCACCATAGCAGGATCACCGTAGTGATGTGCGTAATTGTCCAGCAAAATTTGCACCTGTGCCCATCTCAAGCCTCGGAAACCAAACCATCGTACCTGCAGGTCCATTTCAGGTATGCCCAGCTGAGCGTTACTCCTGGTGACTGCGGCTAACCTGTGGGCCCAGTACACGTAGAAATGGCCGACAATCCAAAGCTGTCTCTGTCCACCTGTAATACACAGAAAGTCTCATTTAGATAACCCTTCCGGGTCACACATAAAATCTATACCGCTGCGATTCCCATCTCCCGATCCTCTTGACCATCTCCGTTGGCAAGCCTAATCTCACCGCCTCGGTAGCGGCTCCTATACGGAAAGAATGGGTCCCAAACTCTGCCAAATCTAAACCCAAGCACTCAAGCGCCGCCTTTAAGATTGCTGTGAACTGAAACCGAGACAATGCCTGCCCGTCAGGATGTATGAGCAACGGGCCAGGTGCTTGTGGCCGCCGTTGTAAATACTCCTTCACATTCACATGGGGGCAGCATCCAGAGCAATTCTGTGCAATGTCACCTCTCTTCCTTTCCCCTCCTGATCGGTCTTGGGCCTCCTCAACCATAACACCACTCTGTCACCTTCCAGACAGACATCTATCGCCGGCAGTCCCCCTGAACCGTGCCTGTTCGCCGAGACTAGCTCCCCGATTCTGAAGGCTCCGAAAAATGCTAGGGAGAAAGCCGTCCGGAAAAGCAGGGATTCAAAGGGGTCCCTGCAGAGTACTTCCAACTCCTGCGCCATGCTCACCAACAATGAGAAGGTAATCTGACGCCTTTTGTCCTGCCTCTGATCGCCCATGAACATGCCTTATACCACTCGGCGTACCAAAAGTTCCTTCGTCAGGTTCCTTGTACCAGCCACCTTGAACATGAAGGCCAGGGCCGTGACCTGCCGACTAACCAATGCCTTGGAGTCACCGTTTTCTGCGCATCGCAAAAGGAACCATAGTAACTGGCCTAATGATTCTTCTTCCGAATCGGTACCACCGACAACCTCCACCAAATTGTTCCATTTGTTCCATACCGTCTTATAGGCCGCCAGCTTCCAGAGTTCCGGGGGGATGTCCTCGCCTTGGGTTTTCGCCCCTGGAGCCAGTGTGCTGAAACGTGCTTCCTGCAACCAAGAAAGGGCATCAGCAATGCAGTTCTCCAGACGTAACACATGGAATGCCCGTAACCATGTGTTCAACCTCAAGCAAAGGAGCACCAACCGCCGTATAAGGTGTAGTACCGGCAATGATGATGATGAGAGGCTATTGATTGCTCGAACTGTTGCCTCGCAGGCCGACTTAATGCAAACCATGCTTGAACCGCCGCTACCATAGGGAATAACTCCTGAAAGGCTAACCATGATCCTTTTCAGTAAGCTCCAAACCCTTCTAATCCTGCCGCTGTATACAGCCAGAGTTGGGCACGCTTTACGCTTTCCGCTTCTGACACTTTCACAAAGTGATGCGGCTGCATCACCCCCGCCGTAGCCAGTGACAATCGTCTGCTGAACACCCTGCCAATTGGGATGATTCTGCACACAAAGTTAAGCTTCCCTAGAATCGATTGAAGGCGCCTCAAGGTTACCCTCCCCGCACCCGCAAGGGCCGAGAGGTCCCCTGTAAGGTCTGCCAACTTCTCGATGGGCAAGCTGCACTCCATTCTTTTGGAGTCAATCCATATGCCCAGGAATGCCAACTCTGTGGTGGGACCCTCCGTCTTCTTGTGCTCCAATGGAACCCCGAAGGTCTGGCATACACCTGTAAACGTCTCGAGAATAAAACCACACGTATCACGGCCCGCCGGCCCCACGAAGAGAAAATCATTGAGATAGTGGGTGATGCTGGGGTAACCCTCCGCTGTTTGGGCCACCCACTGAAGAAAAGTGCTAAATGTCTCTAAATACGCACACAAGACGGAGCAACCCAAGGTCCACATAGTACTCTTCCTCCAGGAAACACCCCAGAAGCAAATGGCTACGGGGATGAACGGGGAGCAGACTCAATATCCACCTTGGCCATCTTGGCGCCGACGCCAGCTGCCTTAACAAGCCCTGTGGCACGGTCAAAAGACGCGTAGGACATGGTGGACCATTCTTTACCAATTCCGTCATTAAACGAGCCCCCCGAGGGTGGGACAGGTGCTGTATTAGACAAAATTTACCAGGCTCTTTTTTTTGGCACTATTCCCAACTGAGAAATTGCCACGTCTTGGATTGGGGGAATGGAGAATGGACCCGCCATCCTTATGAGCCCCACTTCCGCCCGGATCTTTTCCGCAGCCACCCCGGGGAACTCACTCACTGACTTCAAAGCAGATGGAAGGCGGGAACACGGAATCTCAAAACCATCCCTAAAGCCCTCCCTCAGCAGCGAGGCTGCTTATGCCTTTCTTGGCAGTCTACCGTAGCATTCTAGCCACGGTAGCATTGCAGCCAACCATATAGGAGTCCTGCCTCTTTGGAGAGGACTCCCCCGCTAATGCACCTTCCCTGGTCCTGCTACACTTGGAAACTGGGTGATCGCCGCCGAAGGCCGAGCAGGAGTGCTTAAAACAACAGTTCGGGGCCCATTTGCAGCTGCCATCGTTGAAGGAGCGGCAACCCCCGTGGCCGGGCCGCTCGATGTGGTGTGGTTTCTTGCCCCACTTGCGTTCCCGCGAAAGGACGGCATGGCCCGCATCGGGGTCATTATGTTCAGCCAAAAGGCTGGCCTTGACGCCATGTACAGCCGAAACTCCTTGTCGTACAGCCACCACAGCATCCCCCCATAGGTCCAGTACGCATTAGTACGCAGGCCATGATTAAGACGGCCTGGAGCCAGTCGTCGAATGTACGTGGAAGCCGCCTAAAGGAATTCTTACGATCATCGCCTTCCCTAGGGAAACGTACCGGGGGATCGGCTAACCGGGATATGGGCAATAATGAGAACATTTCGACGAATTCCCTGCGCCAGATCTTTTCTTTGACATCCAGAGGCAAATGCGCCCGAGGTTGTCTTGGGAGCACACAATGGTGGGCCTCCCGGCCGACTCCGCCGACCCACCCGTCCTGACTGGGGGACTGTTCTGAATGGGGGGGGGATGGTGCCCCTTGGGGGCCTCCCGGAAGGGTAGAAATGTTGATTTGCATCCCGGGGAAGGGGCTTGAGCCGGAGGAGTGACCTTGGTGCCGGCTATTTTGTCGCTGATTGGGAGATCGTGGGCACACGTAAGAGATTTTAGGGATGCAAGCAACTGGGGTGCCAAGAAAGCACCCCCCACTTGTATTGCTCCTCCCCCAAAACCCCTTGTACGCTCACCTGACTCCCGTCGTGCAGGGGTAGCTGCCACCCTGGAACACTCTCTCCGCTTGGTCCGAACGGGAGTCCGTGCCCGCCTTGTCCCCTGAGGGCTCTTCTCCCTGCCTGCTCCTCAGCAGGATCAGCTGCAACCGCCTGACCTCTCACTTCGGAACCTGGACCTGCCTCTGGATCTGGGAAGGCAGGAAGAACAATTACTAGCTCTCCTATGTCTGTATCCCGCTGCCCCGGCAGTCCACTCGCACCGTGAGGAGTGCTTGGAAACCAAATCTAGGGCAACGGCAGGGCTTAGTGACTCAACTGACCCCAACAGCTTAAGGGCTGGGCCAAAACCGTAACTAAACCCATCTTGCGTGTCTGTGTCCCTTTGCGTCTCCTTAGCTAGGGTATTGTTGTGTCCGGTCAACCTAAGCTGTGGCCTAACTATTTCTTCCGGGGACTTCTGTCTCCTTGCTGGGGTGGAAGTAAAAGCCAAAGGACTGTACCTGCTCGTTGCTTTGCGAGCCCTGGCGGGGCGCGTCTACCGTGCCGCCCTGGCTGTGACTGGAACGTCGTCTATCACCACCTGACTGCCGTCGCTAGCCATCTCCTCGAGCACCTGATGTCTTTTTCCTCTCGTGGATCCCATGTCCTTGCCGGTCGCGCCACTGGGGAAGCGTCGTCCCTACAAAACACCTATGACAGCTCGAGAGGGTGCAGCAGTGGGCACCGCCGGGGCCGAACAGTGACGAATTGTAGGAGTCTTTTTAGGACTCCCTGGCTTTTTACTCTTACCCCTAGAAACCCAGGACCGGGTCTGAACTGGGGTCCAGTGCAGGCCTTGGGGCAAGACGTTAGGCGGTGACCGGACGGCTAGGCCCTTTCCCTCGCTTCCCTGTGGCTTTGACCTCTCTGCAATGGGTGGGATGAGCTCCTGGCTCTCGGGGACCTCATCTGTGGCCCCTGCCCTCTGGTTGGCCCTTTTGCCGGAACTGCTGATGTTGCGTGGCTCCGTGGGCCTATGGTGCCCGTCTGGGCTAGTGACCTCCCCTGCGGGACTCAGGCTAGAAGCCACTTCAGACTGCGCATGCGCCTCGGTGGAAAGGCTCTTACTCCACAGATGCGCCGAAACCAATCTATCCTGGACCCACCTAACCCCATGACACAAAGCTCGGGACCTAACCATTGCCAAAAGGGCCTCTAACTCCCCAGGATCTATGAGCAAGCTACACCAGCCCCCACAGATGCAGGCAAACAACATGCAACCACGCACCCCCACACGCACAGACACTGCACACGCAACACACCGACCACGCAACCGCAGCACCCGGACCACACAGTGCACCTCCCACACAGCGCACAGACCACACAGCGACAGACCGCTCAGCGCGCAGCCCAAACGGCCCACGCAAACCACACAGCTCACGCCACCCACGCAAACCACACATTTCACACAGCCCACCCAGACCTACAGCACACAAAGCACACACAGCACCCATACACAGAGGGACCCACACTGCCTTATAAATGACAGGGTTATTGGGTACTGCTACTTGCAGGCACTAAGGCGGGAGCAGTACACGCTGGCTTCCGATCCTGGCAATGGCCGAGGCAGAGTGAAGGAATCCCGCGAAACGGGCGGAAGTCCCTCCTCCACTCTCCCAGCTAATCAGGAGCGCCCCAGGCTCTGCTGGGTCACGCTGCGCTGCATCAGACCCAGTGCCTGGAGCTGCCTCCGCGCCGGCCAAAACATTGGTCATAGGTACTAAGCTGTAAGAATGTATTAATTATCATGGAAAATATGATGGAACATGGCCAAACACTCAAGTGGTCTCCTTTCATACCTTGTAGTTCAGTGTCTCATATATCATACATTGAACGGACCAACAGACTTGCCGTTACATTTTCTCATTTTGAAATCACTTGGATATATCTGCCTCTGAGTTTGAAGGATACATCCATGACAGGTTTATTAAATTGGCACACACAACGTTGCACAACGTAAAAAAATATATATGTATCAACCATGGTATTATATTCAAACTACTCAATTTTATATTCCTAGTTCAACAATGCCACACAAAACACGTATAGAGAATATCTTTACTATTATTATCTTAATTAGTTTTCATTGCTGTCCCTTTATGTTGTCCCTTTAAAGAACTAAACTTGATAATGAAAAAAGTGTTTTTAGAAAGCAAATAATACAGCAGCAATTACATTGTTATGTTTTATACCTAGTTATTCATTTTCTTTTATCAGCTTATCATATTACTTTCTCAGGAGGGTCTGTGCTTGTAAACTACTGAGGTTTCCAGTAGACCTGTGGGGTAAGTTAGCAAGGCCCTCATTCAATTGCAATTTGGTCAATTGAATAGGGTTCTAAATAAGCACATAACATATTTTTTTTAAAGAAGTTTTTAGTTAGTAAACATCTATCCAAAAGCAAGGTTTTCACTAACTAAAAACTTCTTTAAAAAAAATATGCTATGTGCTTATTTAGACCCCTATTCAATTGGCCAAATTGCAATTGAATGAGGGCCCAAGTGTTTAGGGATGTGATGTAATGCTGTCTCTGAGCTATGGGAGGATAACCCACATAATCACAGTCACTGTTTAAATCACCTATACTTTACTTTATTCCTTGGCTATGGGATGTCTCAAAGACTAGATCAGAAACACTGCTTAGGTTATGGCAATCATTTTTTCTTGTTCTCATCACTGCTCCCCATCATAAATTCTAGTATTTATTTCAACATCATTGAAAAGGTAGGTGAAAAAAATATATAATTTTTCTACTTTTGGAAGGAATTTTAAAAAGTACATTCCATTTGTCACACATTGTTTCCAGTAGTCTGCATCTTACTGCTTCTTGCTGGACAACTACTTATATTTTCTCTACCTTTGGCTGATCCTATTCAGATTCTCACTGCAGGCTGGGATGAATTGGAGTGTCACCGTGTTTACAACTTTCTCTGCGATTTGACTAATTTGCCTCGAAAATTACAGAGCTTAGTGAGCGGCAAGCCAGGTAAATTCCAGAAGACATATAGCAAGAACATCACATAAACTGAATACGTTTTGTGCAGATATCTCTAAACTGACTATTGTTAGGACTATAATTTTTCCTATGAACGTCATTGATGAGGCATATAAATATAGCAATAGTATTACCCCCCCCCCCCCCCCCTTGACTTTTTACCTATTTTTGTACATTACAGCCTTAAGTTCAATGTTTTGTTAATCTGAATTTTATGTGATGGATCAGAACACAATAGTCTAAGTTGGTGAAGTGAAATTAGAAAAATATATACATAAAACTATTTTTTAGAAATAGAAAACAGAAATTTGGCATGTGCGTATGTATTCACCCTCTTTGTTATGAAGCCCATAAAAAGCTCTGGTTCAACCAATTACCTTCAGATGACACATAATTAGTGACATGATGTCCACCTGTGTGCAATCTAAGTGTTACATGATCTGTCATTACATATACACACCTTTTTTGAAAGGCCCCAGAGGCTGCAACACCTAAGCAAGAGGCACCAGTATCCCAACACTGCCATTAAGACAAAGGAACTCTCCAAACAAGTAAGGGACAATGTTGTTGAGAAGTACAAGTCAGGGTTAGGTTATAGAAAAATATCCAAATCTTTGATGATCTCCAGGAGCACCATCAAATCTATCATAACCAAATGGAAAGAACATGGCACAACAGCAAATCTGACAAGAGACTGTTGCCCACCAAAACTCACAGACCGGGCAAGGGGGCATTAATCGAGAAGGGCAGCACAGAGACCTAAGGTAACCCTGGAGGAGCTGCAGAGTTCCACAGCAGAGACTGGAGTATCTGTACATAGGGTGACAATAAGCCATATGCTCCATAGTTGGGCTTTATGGCAGAGTGGGCAGAAGAAAGCCATTACTTTCATCAAAAAACAAAATGGCAGGTTTCGAGTTTGCGAAAAGGCATGTGGGAGACTCCCAAAATGTATGGAGGAAGGCGCTCTGGTCTGATGAGACTAAAATGTAACCCATCAAAGAAAACTCTATGTCTTTATGGATCAATTACCAAGTGTTGCTTGCCTGCTACCAAGGGTCTGTACTCTCTCGGATCTAGAAGTACATGTTTCTGCTGACGGCTCAAGCCAACCGATATAAGTGAGGAATCTGGTGACAGCCAGAGTCTAACTACAGCTCTCCAGAGATAGTTTCTATCTGTAAATTCTCCCTTTAAATTTACATTTTTCTGCCTCTATTTTGGTGATTGCCACAGAGTGACCAGGAACAGGGTTAGGATCATGACAATATAATATCGTTTATACTGTACACATGCACTCATCCTTTTAATATTAGTTTTATTTAGGGTACTGTAACACAAAAGTAGTGTTACAGGAAAAAAGGCCAGATACCAATGCATTCATGGTGTTGGTATACAATATTTATTCGCTGAGCTGTGCACAAGTTTATTTAAGCCTTACATTTTAAGGCATGTTTTAGCCAAGCATGGTTTACCCTCTGCAAACAATACACACCTTCTTAAATGCTTTGTGGAAATGGGTTACACTGGTATGTGACTAAATAGAAATAGAAACATCATGTCACTGAGAGACCTCTTGTCACTTAGTCATTCAGGGTTGCTTCTATACATCTCAAGGTATAAACATAACAATTTGGCATGAGAATATGGCATTAGGGATTTGAGAGTTTTATAAATCATAAGAATGTTCCAATGCACAAAAAACTGCCGTTGTACTATTATTCAGTGTGCATGTTACAGTAATACTATCACGGAGTGCATCTGAATTATTTTATAGTGCTGTCGAATATTTATAATGGAATCACTAATACAGTTTGTGAAGTATGTGTAACGCTCCATGGGGAGAGCATGCGCACTTCACAAACTATTTGTACGGATGACGGTACATGCAGCCTAGCATGCGGACCGAGCAAGGAACGGGGGGGGGGGGGGGGACAGAGAGGGGGAAAGAGACAGAGGGGGAAAGGGGGACAGAGACAAAGGGGGAAAGAGACAGAGGGGGAAAGGGACAAAGGAGACAGGAGGGGGAAAGAGACAGGGGGAAAGGGAAAAAGAGACAGGGGAGGGGGGAAAGAGACACAGGAGAGGGGGAGGGAGATGGGCAAGAGACAAAGAGGAGGGAGAGGGGGGAAGAGACAAAGTGGAGGGAGGGGGGGGAATAGTCACATGGGAGGGGGAAAGAGTCACAGGGGAGGAAGAGGCCGGGAAAGATATACGGGGGGGGGGGGGGGAGACACATGTAATATTATACCGTCATTTATGATGGATAAATTACTACTGTGATCATATAAAGTGCCTTTGGATGTTATACTACAGAGAGCAACTGAATGTGTCATACAGGAGACAATTGAGTGTCTGCAAACAAAGTAAATGTAAATGCTGTAACATAGACTCTGAGGGCAGCTGCAAATTTTATTTAAACAATATGAAACCAAAAAAAGATTAAATCGCACACATGGTCTGCTGATTTTTTTAAGCAGTGAGGGATCCTTGGATGCAATTTGATGCTAATTAATTGCTTTTACTAAAGATTGCAAACTTAAAGTTGCAGCAGTATATACTTATACACATCTAAGTACCCTTTCAGTTGACAAATGAAAATAACACAATACAACATCATTGAATATAATAAATAATTGAAAGGCTTTTTTTTTTATTTTGTCAAAATACTTTGCACATTATCTAGTCTGATGCTCTAAATTGGCATACTGTATATACAGGACTTATGCAGTTATTTAAAGGCTAAATTATTTGGGCGTTTAAAGGATCACTGTGGTCACATTTTTATATATGGTTCTTTGAATAACTAACCTTGATAATGGGCAAATGTGAAAAAATATCACATCCCTTAAATTTGTCTCTGCTACATGGAATTATTCTGTATTGTGTATTTCCATTTTCTTTACTGGAAATTAATGTAAACGTTTCATCTTTAATTTGAATGTTTGGTCATTTATGCAACAGTATACATCTCTTGTGGATGTGAATGTTTTAAGGTGGGCTTCCATTGCTGGCCTGAAGGGACTGTGTAGTCTGTTAGCAGGATGTAAATTATCATAACATTTTGTTACTTTGTTAGGTTGTAGAACATAGAATAATGGTATTTGATAAAAGTAAACTTGTTGTCACTGTATCATTCTATTTCCATGATCTTTACTTATTTTGTAAATATTCTCCAATAATCAAAGGATCTGCACGGAAGCTGGAACTGCGAGTTCGCCTGTTCTGTCGCAATGTGCTGCTGGATCACTGGACTCATCGCAATGAATCTGCATTTTGGCTCACAAGACTTCTCAAACCATGGCCCATGGTGAACCAGGCTCGTCTTCTATACATCATCTTTGGGCCAATTTCCACTATAGATGGTAGGCAGACATTATATCACTTTCTGCACATACTGTGGTTTCTGCTAGAAATGTATCTGCTGTATCTGTCTATAATATATATATATATATATATATATATATATATATATATAACTAGCGAATTGCCTGTCAAAAAATGACGGCAATAACATTTTAAGGCAGGTATTGCTGCTTGCCACACAAAGTAAGTTTTTTGGTCGTCTGAGTACCTTCGGCGCTCATTGCGAGGCTCGTGCTGAGCGCCTTCGGCACTCATCGCGTGGCTCGCAATGATGCCTTTGGTGCTCATTGCGAGCCTCTCGGTTGGTGTATTTTTGGTTATCAGAGCCCCATCAGCGCTCATTGCAAGGTCTGCGCTGATCGCCTTTTAGCGCACATTGCAAGCCTCTCCCCTGGTGTACTTTTGCTCCTCTGAAAACCCTTTTTATGATAATTAATTAATAAAATCATAAATTACTTTACCTATTTGTAATTAATATATGCAGCAAGCAATATCCTGAAGAGCTAACAATCTTTTTTGATTTTCCTGCCGCATGCAATGTACATTTGCACTCTTGCTGAGCTGAGGTGTAAGTGTCAGCAATGTAGGAAGTGTGCCGTGTAAATAGGCTGCGTGAGCGAGGGCAAACCGTTTGTGTAGCTGTGTAATTCTGCATTTTGTAATGGTAATGTTATTAGTTGCAAGTTAGTGTTGTAAAATGGCGGCACCTGTGTATGTGTTACGCAGGTCTGAATCATTTTGCTTCCTCCCTAGTAGTGTATTTTATAGCTCATACGGGCTTGTGTAAAAGTCTGATGTGTCTGGCGTTTTTTTTTTTGCGGGTGTATTGGTCGTGTAGCATGTGTAGGATAAGTAGGCTGCGTGCGCGAGCGCAAAGCGTTTGTTTAGGTGTGTAATTCTGCATTTTGGATTGGTAATGTTATTAGTTGCAATTTAGTGTTGTGAAATGGTGCGATTGTCTATGTGTTAGGTGGTTGTGGAGCATTTACCGTCCTCCCTAATAGTGTATTTTATACCCAGTACGGTCTTGTCTTATGTGTCTGGCGTGTTTATGTTTGTTTATTGGTCGAATAGTCTAATTTTCTGGGTTTTTCGCCCGCCATTTTTTTGTTGCTTAGGCGTTTTTCGTGTGTGGAAACTCAACAAATTGTGGTTCAATTGACGTGCAACCTGACTCCAAGACGTGCTGTGAATGATATTTCGTTTTGTATTTTTGTTAATTTTGGTGGTGTTATTGTTGTTTTTGTATGTGCGCGGTTCGGCCGTTAAGTTTGTATTTTTTTTTTATAAGTGCCGCAGGTTGTATTTTTTTTGTGTAAGTCTCGCTTTCCTCGTTGCAAGTGTTACGGCCCTTAATTTTTTTATGCAATTTTTTTCAAACTGCTAAGGGTCTCGCATTCTGAATTGTGTAATTGAGTTTTGTGTTGATGTCTAGTTCTGCGGGTCATAGGGATGAGCGCCTAGGGTGCTCATCTCGACCAGCGCAGTGAGCGCCTTTGGCGCTCACTGCCTAAGTTGTGCGGTGGTCATAGGGATGAGCGCCTACGGCGTGCATCTCCACCAGTGCAGTGAGTGCCTTTGGCGCTCCCTGCCAAAGGCATATGGGGTCATAGGGATGAGTGCCTATGGCGCTCATCTCCACCGCTCATCTACACCTTCGCGAGGGCCGCAGTGTTGCTGACACACCGTGTTGCTGACAACTATATATATTATTGTACTGTAGGCATTTTTTACCTTGTTAAAGGTCCCCTGTAGTCATTTTTGTTCTATTTGATATTTTGCATAACAAAACTTGATAATGTGCAACATATTGTTAAAAGGTAAAAAAATATACACAGTGTTTATATTGTTCACTTTTATATGCATTTTGTTATTACCCTACAATAAAGTGTCGGGCAGATAACATGAAACATAAGTGGCAGGAAGATCCTTTTTTTTTTATATATATTCTAAAAATATTTTGCCAGTTTTCATGAGTAGTTTTTCAAAAGAGATTATTTTATATTATTGACCACAGTAGTCCTCTAATAATTAAATCTTCCTTGTTCTCACTGGTGTATCCCTTTTCAGGACACGTGGCATGGCTGAATATGACCGATGGGACGGCCGATGAGACAAGTCTGAAAGGACTTGCTGATGCTATCAAGTTGCTCTATGATACAGAGGCCAAAGAGTGGACAGCAGATGATGTCATCAGTCTGGTGGATGAACTATCAGGTTGAACCAGTATACAGTGTTACTTTATAAACACAAGGCTGTATCAGAATTTAAAGGTCAATTCTTACATAAATGTAGTTTATTTTATATTAATGATTACACCAAGAGGAGAATAATTAGCTGTGTAAAAGTTATGAAATCTAATCAGTTTACGAGTTACTGCTCCATGTTTTAGGAGATTGGGTGTGTTCTATTTTTGTCACCTACTCTAAGCTGTGTGATCTGATTGGGTGAAAAGATACCAGCCAATCATGTTTCTATGTACATTAGCAGCTCACATCATTTCCCATACAGAGGTCTTGTAGCAATGAAGGGCAAGCACCATAAGCTGTATACAGATATTTGAGCTTCTTAGTATGAGAACATCTGTTTAGGAGAAGCATTAACTACAGGTGGTGTCATGCCTGTAGCATGCCAAGGCACAAGCTGTCCAATATCTTACAGACTGATTCCCTCAGCCTTATAGGCTAAGCGTATCTTTCTAGGGGAAAGGGGCCTACTGACATATGGGTTAACATTGGGGACATTGTGATTTGTGTGTTATTCCTTGTTATGCCTGTTTAAAACATAGGATAGTGGAAATTGCCTGGGTACCACTAGGCCCATAGTATGGTACCCATGTTTATAGTTGGGGTGTGCGTAAACACTTGATAGGAGTAATGGGATGTATGTCAAGGGAAATATTGTATACGAGCTATATTTCCTAGTACTAGACTAGTCCTTATTAACCAGATTAGGGAGATAACTGACCCCATGAGTCACCTGACACAAGTCTCTCTCTCTCTAGTATCACAAGCCCTTAGCCTGGTGTCTCTATGCCTATTGTGTGTAATTACCCCCTACCAAGAATACAGCGGTAAAAAGGGAAAACAATGGGTATTTCTCTTAGACTTTCAGGCATGGGTGATAATGTGAGCTAGAAGGTGATTTGGGTAACCATGGATTCCAATTTGAATTGATTGGCCTTTTGTTGCTAAGAGTGCGGTATAAATATGTCTGATGGTTTCAGTAATAAATATGCTATAACTGGTTCACTTAATTAATATGTGGATTTTGTTATTGATGTGGAATCCTGATTGCTGGAGTAAGTTCTTTTCATCTGACCCAAGGGCTGAAAATTCCTGCTGTACAGAGAACGAACTGGCTCTTATCATACCCCATTCAGCATACAGGTTGTCATAGATGGAGGTTTCTATTTAGCACAATCTGCAGACTATTAGTTACAAGTAAACTAATTTATTTCAGCACTATAGTTATTCATAGTAGGAAAGACAATTAGATCAACCTTTTTAATTTTATTAATCAGCCAAGGTTAGCCAATATCATACTTAAAAGAAAATCATCTCTAAAATAACTGTTAATAAAATATCAGTTATTAGAGGCTGCAATTTCAGTTTAATTACAAATAATAAATCTTAGCATGTAAAAAAATAATGTAAAAGCCATAATACAAAAACTGATTGATTACATTAAATTATATCTGTTTGTCCTACTGTCTACTTATTTCTTACCTTTTGCAAATCTTCTGATTCTACATGATTATTAAGAATATTTTTATATTTAGGCAATCTGTCTAAATCAAAACAAAAAAGGCTTCTTAATAGACATTTTCACCTTTTATGGAAGGTTTTTTAAAAGGACGTATTTTTTTACTATGTGGTAAACATTAAAAAGCTGTTTTTTCTGTGTGACAATAAAAGGTATAAAGGCTCCCATTTAATTGAGCTTTCGGGAGATCCGGTAGCCCATAAGTGAGGTCGCAAGCTAATTTGCCATTCAATCGGTGTCTTTTTGCGGGCTCCGATCAGCTTACAAGTTACGGGCTTGAAAAAATGGAGCTGGTTAAACTTGTAACTTACAGCCTCCAGAATCCTTTGATCTTTCAAGGCTGCAAGACTGCCGTTCGCTAAAATTGCTAATTGCTATTCAATTGCAAAAATAGCTCAACACCGCAGCCGCAATCAAGCTCGCAAACGCCAAATGGCGGACCAAAGCTTACAGGTTCCAAATAGGTCTTGCAAAGGGTTTACAGACTAGTTTATAACACTGCAAATGACAATATAAAGACTCAAATGCACTTTAAATCACAGGGGAAAGCAATGGAAGGCATTACAATTACATGCACAACAACTCACAAATATTAAACACTAGCGAATTGCCTGTCAAAAAATGATGGCAATGAAATTGTAAGTGAGCTAAGGCTATTTGGTGTATAATAATAAAATAACTAATAGATTAATAAAGTAATATACGTTACCTATTTTGAAGTAATATATGCAGGAAGCATTGTGTTAAAGAGCTGGCAATCTGTTTTGATGTTGCTGGAGCATTAGTGGTGTGGAGCTGCTGTGTAAGCGTGATGAATGTGTGAAGTGTAATAGTGTGCGTGCGCGAGACCAAACCGTTAGCGTAGTTGTGTACTTCCGCATTGTTCTAAAATGGTGGGTAATGTGTGGTATACGTCTGTAGCGGAATATCCGTACATGTTTTGTGGTGTTTTGCATGTTTCTTGTGGTGTTTTGCGTGTTTAGACTGCTGTAGCCTCGTTTTCGTTTTGTTCGGCGGCCATTTTTTCTCTCGCTTAGAGAATTTTTGAGTGTCTAAACTCTTTTATTTTGACTTAAATTAAGGTGTAACCTAATTTTTTGCTCCCTCTTGCTGTAGGTAAGCTTTTTATGTATGTGTTGTGTGTATTTATTGTGTTTTTCATTTTTTCCTGTCCGTGGGTTGCGGCCTATTTTTGTGAGGTCGTAATGAGTGGTAACGTGTCTCGTATGTTGTTGTTTTACGATGTAAAGTTTGCAAGGGTCGCAGTTGCTGTGTCGTATGTTGTTTGCGTTACGACGTAAAGTTTGCGAGGGTCGCCTTGCCAGCAACTGCAGCCTTCGCGTAGCACAACTCGTATGCTCACAACTATATATGTGATTGCAAATGCGAGGCTTAGGGCCCTTTGATCACCTTAGGCACTCATTGCAAGCCTCTTTCCCCCACCCCCCCCTTTAGGGGCCTCGCCATGAGTGTTACTGCCTTGGGTTAAGTGTTACTGCTTTTGATAAAGTGTTACTGCGTTGGTGTAAATGTCAGTGGTTTTCCTCAAGTGTTACGTATTTCGGGCTCTTTTTTGCGAGTTTCAGACTCGTTTTCATCCTTTTGCGTTTTTTTTCTTGCTTATGAGATTTTCGATTGTAAAAAAACAGCAAATATGCCTCAAATTAAGTTGCAACCTCAGTCACAGGCTTCCTGGCTCTCTCCCTGTGCTGTGTATTAGTGTGTAAGTTAATTTGAGGCCTATTTGTTGTTTTTTTCAGCTTTTTACGTATTTTTGTGAGCCCCAGAGTCCATCAACGTGCTTCGTTATACTGGCCCCAATTTTGCATCACCTCGCTAAGTTCCACGGGCCAGGCCTAAGTCCTGCGTGTTTCAACTGCTTGCCTCGCAGTGCAATGAGCGCCTTTGGCGCTCATTGCAGTCTATGTCCCATGTGCTGCAGCTGTCAACGGCTCCCCTTGCTTTGCCCGTATATCCACAACTATTATATGTGATAGCCATTAATATGGAGAGGACACAAAGGTCAGCAGCCAGATTCAATGTCACTTTCATCAGACCCGATGATCTATTCTCAGACCGATATTGAGGTCAAGATCACATGCTTCACTAGTCCATATATTATGCTTGCTGTCATTAACATGTCATTGTGATACTTTGCTAGTTCACCGCTTAGCGGTATTAGTCTACATTTGAGCTAACAACAGTCTTGTCTGAGATACCTGGCTATATGATAGCTTTAAGATTGGAAAGCTACATGTTAGGGGGGGGGGGGGGGTACTGTATTTGAAGGAATGTCTACCCTTAGAGGCACTGGGAAAACCTTAAACCACATACATTTCCTCGAAAATACTTGCAGATGCAGAAGATGCCGTCATTGACCTGAATTGTACCTAAAACAATAAAAAAGAAAACTAAACTAAACATTCTAACTAAGGCCTGAAAATCAAAGAGACTTCAGCATCTCTTCTCAACAGCATTCCTCAGTGACCATCAATTGGTGAAATGTTAAACAGAACCCTACGTGTTCACAGAGAATAGGATCATGGACCATGTGATGGGAGGTAGCCATCTGCATACAAACTATCACCATCACATAGGCCAAGATCCAAGACTCTGTAGCCAGGCTAGATTAGGTTAAGGAGGAGGAGGAGGAGTGCTGTTGAGAAGGCACAAACATGGCCACAGCCTCTATGTCCTCCTCCACCTAGCCACAGGGCCCACATCCTCCGCAGCTTGCCTCCGTCTCCCTGCTGGTGGGAGGGGGCGGGGGAGGCAACCCCCCGGGAGGCAGCGGCACAACAAGTTGCTGAGGCATGGTAGGAGGAGAGGAGGGGCCGGGCTGCTGGTGGCTGGGGGATGCCTCCGGGGTAGAGGAGGCGGGGCTGGCGACCAGTCCCATTCTTAGCAGCCTGGCCAGGTATGATTCTGTCATCAGGTGATGCCTCCTCCCCTCCTTAGTGCGCCTTGCCAGGCTGTGCATTATCTCAGCATGATTGGAGGAGATACTGGCCTGGATCTTCTGAAGACACTCCAGTTGCTGCTGCATGAGGGCCAGCATCTCTGCTTGAGCAGCCTGGCTTGGTGGTGATGGGGATGGAGGCCTGTGAAGCGTTCCTGGGTGAGGAGGTGGCGGTGATGGAGTGGGGAGGGTCTGGGGCCCGCTGGAGCCTGGGGAGAGACATCTGATGGTGTGGTGTGCCTGGGGATGGTGACCAGGCCAGCTCACTGCTGTGTGGGGAAGGAGGTGGTGGCTGGCTGTTGTCCTGGGATCCATAGGTCCAGTTGGAGGGCCCTGGCAAAATTCTTAGTCTTTGGAGGAGGGGGATGGTGGGGTCAAATCCCACGGGTCCAAACTGTGACCCCACCACCCAAATTACCCCCTCTTTCTCCGTGCCAGGGCCCTCAGATCCTCGTCCTTCCTCCTCCCCCTGCGCCGGTTCATGCTGGGTGGGAGCTTGCCCCTCCACATCCTGCTCCGATGGATCCAACGCCTCTGGCTCGCCACTGGACCCAGACCTCCTCCTGGATGCTGAGAGCTAGAAAAGAAAAGTATATTTTATTAGTATGATGAATAATGCATTGTTTTGTGCTCATTCCTAACTATCTGACATCTAGGCTTGAACCTGTGTGATTCTCCTAATTTCAACTCAGATTAGCTATCATTTTCTAGATTTGATCTATTCTTTGGGTTATGGTCTTAATCTTTTTTGGCTCCTAACACCATCTTGATTTCGGCTGCAGTCTGTAACTGCATAGGCTGTAGTGGGTACACCAATAAATGGACTTTCTGTTGCTTGATTACTGTTGTAGTACCCAGGTATGTACTCATGCATTTAATGATGCATCCATCTATCTCTTGTTAATTCCATGGAGCTGACATGTCAGTGTCCTAGTTGATCATCATGTACATGTGTAGTGTGTGGGATTCACATGTGGTGGTATGTTGGTGTATGTGATATTCACCTGACATAAAGGCTGGGTCCTGCTAGGTCACCGGGCCTGAATCTCCACCGGCGGGCAACAGCCTCAGAATGTCTCTTGCGACCCTCTCCCACTCATTATAGGTCACGCTGCAGTCTCTGTCCTCCTTAGCCATCATCCGCCTCACCTTGGCCCTGATGTCATCAAATCTGTGCTTGATGGACCTCACATCCCTTGGTGCTGTGCTTATCCCAGTAACTTCTGCCTCTACCTCATTCCAAGCCTGAGCCTTAGGCCCTGACTTACCTTCCCTCCCCCCTGCAGGAATGACGGGGTGGCTATGGATAGCACTGAGGAGGACCACATTCTCCCAGTGCATATAATTGTGGGCCCTGTTCTTGACCGTAGTCTCTTGCCCTCTCGACTGTGGTTGGGGATCCTTGCCTCCCTGACCTATCCCTGGGGACTGTCCCTTCCCCAAACTACCACCCACCCTGGGATCAAGCCCCTCTGCTATGTGTGCCTGATTCTCGGGCCCCCCTTCCACCACCCACCTCCTCCTCTGCACTCTCCTCCTCGCCGTCCTCAGACCTCCTCCACCTCCTCGCCGTCCTCTCCCTCACTCCTCACCACATCTACACCCCATGGCCACCTCTCGCCCCTCTCTCTCCTCCTCCACTCTCCTCTTCTCCTCCTACCCAACTCTCCACTCCTCACCTCTCCTCCCTCCGGTATATCCCAAAATATAAAAAAGGATAAATAAAAAATGGTTTTCTGTATATGTCTGTTGCAAAAATAAATGTGTGTGCTTTGTGTTATTAATAATTGTTGGGGGATGGGGGGGATGGGGGGGGGGGGGGGGGGAGTGACCTAGCTATATATGTCTCTATGTGTGTTTTTTAAACTATGTGTATTGCAAGTATGTGTAATCTGTAAATATGTGTATTACGTGAAAATCCATATAAGATATAAACCAATAAAATCACAAACTACCTCT
>CM050174.1:40425125-40447625 GCA_027410445.1 Discoglossus pictus
TGCGGCCCTCGCTTCACAAAGGCTGCAGGCTCGCTACACGAGCCCACAGCGTTAGCAACATCCCACATGCTCACAAATATATATGTGATATATGTGATATCAACTTGGTAATATGCCAGAGACTAACATTTCCTTTCAGTAGTCCCTAGGTTGGTGGGATTTTTTCTTTAATTATGAAGTGCAGACTGCAAATACCTATTTAGAAGTAACAGATTAGATTTCAAATGTGTCAGCTCTGATTATGTTTATGATTTCATCTATATCTGTAAACAGAAATAAAGCTTACTTAGCAAATGTTGGATTCTCTCAGGAAGTGACAATCATTACCATTAGTAAGTCAAGCTACTTCTAAAGTATAGAAAAACATTTTTTAAGTATTGTTTAGAACTGTTTTTTTTTTTTTTTTTATCACATTTTATTTTTGAATGTTCTTACAATGAAATCTATCTGTAATTATTAAATTGTGGCCTTGTATGGATCCCTGAGACATGGATAAGACAGACATGTTTTCAGGACCTCCTGTCACCATAATATAACCATCTTTCTGCACCTCTTTGTATTGCTAGGTGTGTGAAAAGGATTTGTACTGCATGGATTGGGCAGTGAAAATGATGCAGAAGGTCTGTAAGGTATTTAGCACAAATCTGGAGAGGAACAACTTCCTTCAGAATGTGGAAAATGCATTTGCCCGCATTGTTATGGACATGCTACAGTCTGTTATCTCAAGTAAGTAACCCCTTCCATAAATTATACACTGCACACTTTTTATATACTTGTATTAGACTGCGTATTTGGCAGGTATTCTGGTAATCTCACAACTAGTATTTAACCATGCCACTTATTTCATTGTCATACATTTTGTATGGGCAGTGTGTAGCAAAATAGCATCAGGGCTTGTTTAAAGGATTTTTCACTGTTTTATAAGGACTAGGACTTGGTCCCTCCATTAAGTAACCTGTTTTATTGTAAATATGTCGATGCTGTCTCAACATCTCGTTCCTTCATTCCTGATAAAAATGTGTCAGAAGAACTGAAATGCTGATTTCTTAAAAACAGCCATATTAGTTGTGTGCCCTAGGCTTTCTCTGGTATCTGCCCATTTGTTACGACTGTTCCACCTAGACATCTACCAAACCTTTGTTACTCTCCTGCAGGGGAGCGTGATGAAGAAGACAGCAGCTTCCTGAACCTTTTCCATCTGGTAAATGCACAGGCCAATTTTCACAAGGAGATCTTGTACCTGACTCTAAACTGCCCTTCTGTTTGATTAAGGAGAAGACCAAGATAAAAAAACCTCTCTTTGAAGTTACAGGGAATGGGTTAAGCATTGTAGTACTGGAGAAGAACTGTAGAGGTCTATATATTCTTGTGTATGCAGGAATAACAGTGGAAAGAAGCAGCCATATTGACACTTTCTGGTAGAGTATTGTGAACATAACTACAATCTTCAGGCCTTTTGGTCTTAGGAGAGCTAAACATGCTCTATATAGGACACATGCCACCTTATAGTTATCTCTACACCTTATGATCTCCTGTGTCTAAGTACAAGGCTGAAGTAACTATAATTAGTAACTTATCACAAATACGAATACTTGCATTTAGGGCTGTGGTTTTCTGTGTGTGCTTTTTCTTTCTCAACATCTTAGAGCAATTATAAGGAAAGCTGTTTGTTGAGCAACTGGAAATCACACATAAAAGCATTTAGATTGCAGAAGGCTTTTTAACCAATGTACACTCTTCTCTAATGAAATCCATGTGATATAAAAGAGTATCTTTATAGAGATAATAATAAAGCCTTTGTTTTTCTAACATAGATTTCCACAAGATTAGAATGTTTTATTACAAAAATGATTTTATACTTTCATTTAGCCCAACATACTGTAATTGACAGGCATGCAGTGCTTTACAGACCCCTATTTCTACAAAAAAAAAGTCTATTGAACAGTGGTCCATGCACATAAACGATCACTGCTGGCTTGTTGCCACTTAACATAATTTATCGTAATAATATATTATTGCTTTGTCTGGCTTTATATTTATTGTATAGTATGCAAACTGTATTTATTTAATATAGTTATTTATGTATTGTCAATATTTAGTGATAAAAAAGATAAATTTCATGCCCAAAGTATTTCTGTGGCTGTTTTTTTTTCTTTTTAAACTAGTCTTTCATTGCTGACTCATAGGCTTCTCAAGTAAAATGACTGCACCTACATCAACACCCTTTGTATTTCCTCCTCTTTTCATAAATAGAATGTCATGATTTTGTGACTCCCCTGAACTCCACAAGCAACCCTGTTATTTGGGACCCTAACAAGTGTGATAACTACGATCAAAAGGATATTACAATGGACATAAGACTTGTTTTAATGACTGTGACATGTTGTTTTATGTGTAATGTAATGTTAGCCACAGATGTTACTCTACTCCCTAGTCTCTCAAGCGTGAACAAAGTATAGCCGTAAAATCTGAAGTGACCTAACAAGATAGCCCCAAGTTCTGGTGTATCTTGAGACCAGGGACGGGGGTTTACAGCCTAGTAATGTGGTGGGGAGGTCACAGTAAGAAAGTAGACCCCTCATACAGGGAGGGGAATTATGAAGAGGGGGTTTGGCTAAAGAAAGTGGGGAGGGGAGATGTGTGTTTATTGTTTAGTTTTTTAAATGTGTTTGGAAGAAATAATAAACTGGTAGTGTGAGTCTGACATGCTATGCAAAGGTGTGTCTGCTTCTATTGCTTGTATTCTTCTAATCCTAAACAAAGGGATGGAAAAGAGTTCTATTATTTTCAACAAGTTAGTCACCTTTGGGGTGAGCCGGTAACCTGTGATTTTATGAGTTCGCCTAGGGGGTGCTCTGATCTGAATTGGCATGCTGGGTCAACACAGTCACAACCTGGAGATTGTTCTTGTAAGCTTTAGCAGGTATCTCTCTGGTACAAGAGGAAATTAAACAGCAAACCTTTAAATGGCTATTTTGGTATGCCAATTATATACTTTATGCAGTTACATATCTCTGGCATGATTGTATTTTAAGCTGTCGTCTTAATGTTTTAGAGTAGAATGATTTAGAATAAACAGAAATATGTATTTTCTGTAATGACACATTGGTTTCCTATAGCTCTATCCGACAAATGACCTCGTCAAAAATCAGCTAATCAGTATAAAGTAATTGAAATTATCTCAATCTCATTGGTCTATATTAAGCAATCAGAAGAGACCATCACCAGAAGATGAGGACGGATGGCTTCAATCAAGGTTTCATCACATTGGATGTACCTGTTTATCAGGGCATAGGTTTGAGGTCAAGGGCTTTGACAACACTGAAGCTTTGGAGGGTAATGTAATTATTAACCAAATTATTTCCTTTAGATGTTTATGTTTTTTGTTTTAATTATAGTACTTTTTTACTTTCTGGTAATGTTTTTATATTTTATTGTGATTTTTTTTTTTTTTTTTTTGCAATTATTTTATGTAATGAAGAGTTTTTTATTCACTTTTAGATTAGGCTTTGGGGTTATCGTTAGGGACTCTGGGGGTCTCATTGACAACTATGGGAAGATAGGGACCATGAGAGTCCTAAGGACCCCAAAGGTAGGTACTTTGGGTCCCCCAAGGGGCGGGTAGAGACACCATATGGATCCTCATAGGGAATAGTGATTAAGGGACATGGGGATCTATACTGAACTGCACAGAGAAAAGTGATAGGGCCCTTGAGAGCTCATATTGACCCCATAGTTGGGAGGGAATATAAGGGTCCATTGGAAACCCCATGAGGTAAGTTACAGGGTAGTTTAGGTAGATGTGGGGGGTGGTGGCCCACTCTAACACATATGGGCTGTTAGGGGCTAAAGTGGTCATAATACATAGGATTAATAAGCTCCCTCTCCCCTCAGGTCACAAGATATTTCTTATTTATTATATTACTTTTTTCATTCTCTAGCTTCTCCTCCTCCCTAGAATTGTTTGTTTCAACATCCCCAAGCATTGTTTTTTTTCCTTCATGACAAATTTATAATACACACACTGCTGCTATATTAGTATGTTTCTAACATATGAAAGGCATTTTCTTTTACATTTGCAATGATTCTTTAAAATATGAGATAATTACAAGACAAATCAAGCGCCTTAGTTTGCGTCAGCAGTCTCAAGAATGTGCTTTGTAATATTGATAGACTTTTCCTTAGAAGCATCTTGTAATTACTTCCATTGATACATGTCATGACTACATTGTTTAGTGACTGTAATATTACCGGTGATTATGGATATGGCCAAGGGCGCATTACATTGTTGCATTGTGATTACATATTATTGTTTCTGTTATACGTTGCCTGTACATTGTTATCAGGTATACTAGTTATAATATGTTATAGAGGGAAGATGTGATGTGGAACAGGAGAATACATGAGGAAAAAGTAGAAATGCTCTGCACATGAGTTTAACTGCAGAACATTGCATCCTCACACATACAGGCCTTGATAAACAGCAGCCAAGACAGATACATGCACTTAAGGAGTCCTGGGCAAATAATGGAGATGAACATCAAGGTTTTTGCACTAGCCAGCTATAGACACCTGTAATGTAGTTTAGACATCTGGCGAGTTTTATCTCAAGAGCTTCTATAGCAACCAAGGTTGCAAGGCAGATGTGCTGACATCACACACATACAGAAAGGTACACAAGGGTGTGGTATGGTAGATGTATAAATATGTTGGTTCTATGATTCAATAAATGTTCAGTTCTAGTTTCACATATCCACAGTGTGAGGCTGTCTTTGTGTTGCTGTTTTTGTGTTTGTATCCTGAATTGGGGAGTGGTCTTGTCATAGACCACTAGTAACCTGTATCCAGTATTCTCTGCCTGTACCTTTGGGAATTGTCCTCTTCAGAAGACATCTTTTGTGCCACAGAGAACAAGAACCCCACACTTCTGCTGGTTTGAACTAGGTTCATAACAAGTCCCCTTGAAGAAGCAGATTGTGACAGTACAGCAAAATCAGCCGGCCAAAAATCTGTCTGAAGTTGTTACAGCGGGCCTATATGTCACTTCATTATAATGAAAGTTATAGTTAGTTTAAAATGAATTCATGATTATGCATGTAATAAATCAAGTTTTGGCATAGGACATCACATTACCCTTTTTTATTTCCATTATTTTTCCATTATTTTATTATCCATTATTCATTTTTTGTTGATGGGTGCAACAATTTATTTTTTTACTGATCAAGGTGATTTTGCAACCTTTAGCTTAGTGAATTCAGTGTGCAGTGAGAATGAGTTATATGAACGCACACATACAAAAACATTCACAGGTCATACAAAATTAGACATTCAAATGTGAACACAAATATACTATTTATTTACTAATATATATATAATTTGTGTGTATATAGTATGTTTATATATATGTAAATGGCATTGCTCAGTCATGTCCAACACTCTGTGACAACACACCATGATCCACTTGGTTTTCATGGCAGAGATACTGGAGTGGGTTGCCAGTTCCTTCTCCAGTGGGCCACAGCTTTTACAGCTCCTGGTATTCCCAAGTGATCTCCCATCCAAGTACTGACCAGTGTGACCTCTTGGTTCCCTGGTTGGATTTGAACCCAGGATGCTTTGGTGAAAGCACCTGCATCCTAACCACTGGGATACCAGGGAACTGGTACATAATCAGAAAGCCGAAGACTACGTCCACATATTGACTTATTAAGTAAGTGTGTATAAAGATGTTCAAGATCTAATATACTGTAAGTGTAAAGTGACAATACTTATGGAACGTGTTAGGAGAATAATTTATGTTCATTAATATTCTAGGGTAGAGAAATCTTGAGTAATTAGCCCGATAAATAGTATTCTTAAGTCTTGTCAGTGAAGGTCAATTTTATAGCAGTTAAGATACAGTGTAATAAACCCATAGCTATAGTAGTTCTATCTCACTCTCAGTTTTAGATGAGATATCACATCCAGTGGTTACACCTCAAAATTAATACTAGGTAAATGAATAAAACTATTTCTCAGTGTTACATAAAGAGACAGGATAAAATGCTACAATTGGGACCAATTTCATAAATTCAGTTATTAAAATTGAGCATGTGATTTTTGTAATGTATCACTCTCAAACTAAATTTTAGGTTATGCCATTAAGCCCCTCAAGTATTTTTAGTGGCGTTATATAATCAGAGATTTTTAACCTCTGATGCGCTATTAATGGATGTCTTGGCTAGTATTTATAGAATACATTCCAGAATTATATATACACTCAATTTGCAAAAGTGTGGTCTATCTTCATTAATATAATTAAGTAATACATTATGTGTTATGTGCATGTATTCATGTTTTCTCACTCATAAGTTAACAAGCTGGCTTGTTTGTTCAGAGCATTAAAGTTATTGAAAATGTTCTTTCAGTAACCGGAAGAACTACAGCCACTCATTCTTGGCCAATAACCATATTCATCAAGTTTGTGGACAATTCTATCCATAAGAGTCGCCTCCTCTTAAAATGACTAATGCTTTTCTCTTCATATGTATGCTTTTATTTTTTCGCAATATATATATATATATATATATATATATATATATATATATATATAAATATGTTGCTTTCATGCACCAATATATAAATTTAAAAAAACAGAATGTGCAAATAATATTAGTTATTTGTACATATCATGTAGTTTAGACATCTGGCGAGTTTTATCTCAATAGCTTCTATAGCAACCAAGGTTGCAAGCCAGATGTGCTGACATCACACACATACACAAAGGTACACAAGGGTGTGGTTTGGGAGATGTATAAATATGTTGGTTCTATGATTCAATAAAATGTTCACTTCTAGTTTCACATATCCACAGTGTGAGGCTGTTTTTGTGTTGCTGTTTTTGTGTTTGTATCCTGAATTGGGGAGTGGTCTTGCCATAGGCCACTAGTAACCTGTATCCAGTATTCTCTACCTGCACCTTTGGGCGTTGCCCTCTTCAGAAGACATCTTTTGTGCCACAGAGAACAAGAACCCCACGATTCTGCTGGGGTTGTTTTGAACTAGGTTCATAACAAGCCCCCTTGAAGAAGCAGATTGTGACAGTACAAAGTCAGCAGGCCAAAAATCTGTCTGAAGTTATTACAGCGGACCTATGTGTCACTTCATTACAATGGAAGTTATACAAATTGCATAGTGAATACACAATACTTTTATTGCTATGGTTTTTGCAGCTAGCTGTCTTCTTGTATAGTGAACACAATGATCACTGGAGTCTCGTATTTATAGCATGATTTTTCAAATAACTATTCTTGTCAATGGGAAAATGTTTTAGTACATAAAAAAAAAAACTTTTGAGTACAAAGTTTTCTTATAGGATTTTTGGCATTGGACATCATCTAGCACTTTAGTGAATCCTGGCCATTGAATATGAACATGTGACATTAAACTGAAGATGGAAGAGGTAGGGAAAAGTCCAGAGTTTGTCATCTTTGATTTTAGACCTTACAACTGACTAATTATTAATAATCTGATGAAGCATGAAAAAGTACTAAATGCTGGAAAACAAATCTGTAAAAAATGAATGGATAAAACAGATCATATAACTTGACAAACAATTTACCAAAATAAAATCAGTATCATGCTGTGCAATACATTTATTTGGATTTACAGCATATAATCTTTAACCAGAAGGACATTTGATGTGTAGTGCAATGACGTTTATTTTGTCACTGAGAAACAAGATGTAGAAAATAAAATTATATTAAGGGGTGTTTGTTTTTAGGTGACGCATGACTTTTCCCTCCACATTGGGGTTGTTCTCCATCTCCCTTCGTCTCTTGATGACCAGCATCGCATTCCTTTTCCATCTCTCACAGACTGTCATATTGTATGTTAATCCACAGCCTGAATAACAGAGCCTTCTGTCACAGAACGGGTTAACAGGCTTCATGTCTCATGGGAAGATTGAAAATGGCGAGGAACCCATTTAGCTAGACAAAGAAAATACAAAGGGGGAATGAAGCTACAAAAGTGGTGCACATACAATAATTAGACTTGATATCTATCTATCATCTTAGATTATATTTTATTTGTATAGCTCCAGACGGTTACGTAGTGCTAGAGTACCATAAGCATATGGATCAAATATGACATTTTAATACACTAAATTATATCACATAACACATAGGAAGAGATGATGGCTACTCTTAACAGAACTATTAAATGTTCGAAGACTAATGAACAGGGAGGTAGAGAATTTCAGAGAGTGGGTTTGGCTATTTAGACACCATGTAGACAAGCATGGGATAAGGTAATGGGATAGGAGGGGGAAATCATGGACTGATTGAATTGGGCAAGTAAAGTGATATATAGAGGTGAAGTGACACACACATATATATATATATATGGCTTGTGTATAATCCAAGCCTTGCTTTGCTCAAAGCTGTTTGATACAGCAGCATATGCTTAAGCCATGTTTCATATGGTTTATGGATGGCAAGAGCCTTTGTGGGCACATTTGAATGTCCCTTCAAAGGTAATAACTGTATTTCTGGGTATGAAACAATTTTTTTAACTTGTTTTAGACATTCAAATGTGAACATAAATGTACTATTTATTTACTAATATATATGTATATATATATATATATATATAATTTGTGTGTATATAGTAAGTTTATATATATATATATATATATATATATATACACATGTAAATGGCATTGCTCAGTGATGTCCAACACTCTGTGACCTCATGGACAACACACCATGATCCACTTGGTTTTCATGACAGAGATACTGGAGTGGGTTGCCAGTTCCTTCTCCAGTGGGCCACAGCTTTTACAGCTCCTGGTATTCCCAAGTGATCTCCCATCCAAGTACTGATCAGTGTGACCTCTTGGTTCCCTGGTTTGATTTGAACCCAGGATGCTTTGGTGAAAGCACCTGCATCCTAACCACTGGGATACCAGGGAACTGGTACATAATCAGAAAGCCGAAGACTACGTCCACATATTGACTTATTAAGTAAGTGTGTATAAAGATGTTCAAGATCTAATATACTGTAAGTGTAAAGTGACAATACTTATGGAACGTGTTAGGAGAATAATTTATGTTCATTAATATTCTAGGGTAGAGAAATCTTGAGTAATTAGCCCGATAAATAGTATTCTTAAGTCTTGTCAGTGAAGGTCAATTTTATAGCAGTTAAGATACAGTGTAATAAACCCATAGCTATAGTAGTTCTATCTCACTCTCAGTTTTAGATGAGATATCACATCCAGTGGTTACAGTAAAAGCAAAAACCTCAAAATGAATACTAGGTAAATGAATAAAACTATTTCTCAGTGTTACATAAAGAGACAGGATAAAATGCTCCAATTGGGACCAATTTCATAAATTCAGTTATTAAAATTGAGCATGTGATTTTTGTAATGTATCACTCTCAAACTAAATTTTAGGTTATGCCATTAAGCCCCTTAAGTATTTTTAGTGGCGTTATATAATCAGAGCTTTTTAACCTCTGATACGCTATTAATGGATGTCTTGGCTAGTATTTATAGAATATATTCCAGAATTATATATACACTCAATTTGCAAAAGTGTGTGGTCTATCGTCATTAATATAATTAAGTAATACATTATGTGTTATGTGCATGTATTCATGTTTTCTCACTCATAAGTTAACTAGCTGGCTTGTTTGTTCAGAGCATTAAAGTTATTGAAAATGTTATTTCAGTAACCAGAAGAACTACAGCCACTCATTCTTGGCCAATAACCATATTCATCAAGTTTGTGGACAATTCTATCCATAAGAGTAGCCTCCTCTTAAAATGACTAATGCTTTTCTCTTCATATGTATGCTTTTATTTTTCTCAATATATATATATATATATATATATATATATATATATATATATATATATATATATACAGTTCTTATTAGCAATTAATGTAAAATGGGATTTAATAGGCATTACTGAAACGTGGTGGGATGAATCTCATGACTGGACTGGTAATCTGGATGGTTATAATCTATTTAGGAAAGATAGAGGCAATGGTAAAAGAGGAGGAGGGATTTGTGTGATGTATGTTAAGTCTGAATTTAAGCCTAAAGTCAGAGAAGATATTTATGGCGGACCTAGTGATAAAGTTGAATGTTTGTGGGTAGAGTTAAATAGCGGAGCAGCAAATTCCAAAAGAATATTTGTAGGAGTATGCTATAAACCCTCAAATATAGCTGAAAGTGAGGAAATATAATTATTGTTACAGATTGGAAATGCAGCTAAGCATGGGCAAGTTCTAATAATGGGAGATTTGAATTACCCTGAAATAAACTTAGTAAATGAGATCAGCAGTTCAGCTAAGGGGAGCAGGTTCTTGAGTACACTCAGGATCATTATCTGGCCCAGGTTATACAAGAGCCTACTAGAAGTGAGGCTATCTTGGATTTAGTTATCACAAATAATTATAATATAGTATCAAATGTTGAAATAGGGCAACCTTTGGGAAACAGTGATCACAACAGGAATTTTTTTTTTCCTTTGAGAGCACATTGCTTGCTGCATATATTCATTACAAATAGGTAAAGTATATTAATTTATTATTTCATTAATTAATTATCATGAAAAAATACATATACACAAAAAGAAGAAGCACCACAGTATCGCAATAAAAGACAAAGCCCTTCACAGCGCACCTCACAAGGTGCGCCAACGGTGCTCATAGGACACAAACTACACCAGGGGAGAGACTTGCAATAAGCGCAAAAAGGAGATCAGCGCGGACCCTACAATGAGAGCCAAAGCGCCTGTTAATTTCATGCATCAATATATTCATTTCAAATTGGTGAAAGAATGTGAAAATAATATTAGTTTTTTGTACATGTATTTTTTTTTCTTATTATTAGTATTTGTATCTATTGAGTTGCTGATAAAGTGTTTTTGTATCCTTTCAATTGCAAATTATATGAATTTTGCTCTTGCTTCATCATGGGTAACCGTGTTTTTGAACAGAAATGTAGTGTGTAATGTAGAGTTGGAAGATGTTTATAGACATGGGGCTACAGTACCTAAAGAGGTTGGAAAAATAAATGTTAATAAAGCCCCAGGTCCTGATGGAATACATCCAAGGGTACTGACGGAACTGGGTTCTGTAATAGGCAAACCATTATATCTAATTTTTCAAGAGTCAGTCAACACCGGGTCGCTACCAGATGACAGGAGAAAAGCAGATGTTATACCTATATTTAAGAAGGGAGCAAGAGCAAATCCAGGGAATTATAGACCTGTAAGCCTCACTTCTGTAGTGGAGAGGCCTTTAGAGGGGTTAATAAGGGATAATATACAAGAATATTTCTATTTAAATAGGATTATTAGTAAGAGTCAACAAATGGAATTAGTTTCTATGAGGAGGTTAGTAGGAACTTGGATCAAGGCAACTTAGTGGATGTAGTCTTTTTGGATTTTGCAAAGGCTTTTGATACAGTGCCACATGGGAGACTATTGAGCAAACTAAGGGTTACAGGAATTGCAGTAAATATCTGCTCATGGATTGAGAGCTGGCTAAAAGACAGGAAGCAAAGGGTTGTGGTAAATGTAACATTCTCAGATTGGACTAATGTGGTAAGTGGGGTTCCTCAGGGTTCAGCATTAGGTCCTCTCCTTTGTAATATATTTATTAATGACTTTGCTGATGACACTAAGTTGCGCAAGGTAATTAAATTAGATAATGATGTACTTTCCCTCCAAAGGGATTTGCATAAATTACAGAAGTGGGCATCTAAATAGCAGATGAGATTTAATATGAATAAATGCAAAGTTATGCATCTGGGAAGGAAAAATATCCATGCAAATTATAATCCTAATGGAGCAAATATAGGGGTATCAGATATTGAAAGGCTTTCGGAGTGCTTGTGGATAACCACCTACGTAACAGTTCTCAATGCCAAGCAGCAGCTGCAAAGGCAAATAAAATATTAGCATGTATTAAGAAGGGTATAGAAGCAAGGGAAGCAAATATAATTCTGCCACTATACAAATCCCTAGTACGCCCTCATTTGGAATATGGGGCACCACTTCATAAAAAGGACATTTTAGAACTGGAAAAAGTACAGAGGAGGACAACAAAACTAATAAGGGGAATGGAGGGGCTAAGTTATGAAGAAAGACTAACCAAATTAAACTTGTTTTCTCTAGAAAAAAGGCGTCTAAGAGGAGATATGATTACCTTATATAAATATATCCAGGGCCAGTATAAAGATTTGTCAAGTGAGCTTTTTGTGCCAAGAGGTTTTAAATTGATAAGGGGGCATCCCTTGATGTTAGAAGTAAAAATATTTCACCTTAAAGAAAGAAAAGGGTTCTTCACAGTAGGGGTGGTTAATCTGTGGAATTCTCTACCAAAGGAGGTAGTGACAGCGGATTCAATAGATAACTTTAAAAGGGGACTGGCTTTATTTTTAAGGGCATTCAGGGTTATCCTGGATAATTAGAGAGGGAGTATTAATCCAGGGAGGAATCTGATTCTCGGTATCTGGGGTCAGGAAGGAGTTTTTTTTTTTCCCCTTTTAGACAATTGGCTAAGTTTCACTTGTTTTTTTTTTTTTCTGTTTACCTTCCTCTGGATCAATTAACAACTAATCCACGTAGTCTTCAGCTTTTAGCCTTAATTACTATGTAACACTCACCTGCATTTACTGATTCTGCTGGTGAATATAGATTATGTGATATGGATACATTTGATATAAAACTCTGATGAGAAAATGTTTTTTTGTGATATAATGCCAGAAATCAAGATTTAAGACAAAAAAAACAAAAACAAATAGATACTTAGGGAAAATAACTGAAATGAAAAAAAAAACTACAACACAATAGCTGCAAAACCATCCCACCCCGTTTCTCCATATGTACACTTTGGGGGAGTAACTTTTGTATCACATATATAGTTGTGAGCATACGAGTTGTTGCTAACGCTTGCGGGCTCGCATAGCGAGGGCCTCAGTGGCTGGCATGGAGCGCTGAAGGCGCTCCTTGCCAGCAACTGCGACCCTCGCAAACTTTACGTTGTAACGCAAACAACACGACACACCAACTGCGACCCTCGCAAACTTTACGTTGTAGCGCAAACAACACGACACACCAACTGCGACCCTCGCAAACTTTATGTTGTAACGCAAACAACACGACACACCAACTGCGACCCTCGCAAACTTTACCTCGCAACGCAAACAACATACGAGACACGTTACCACTCATTACGACCTCGCAAAAATTGGCCGCAACCCGCAGACAGCAAAAAATGAAAGACACAATAAATACACACAACACATACATAAGCTTACCTTCAGCAAGAGGGAGCATCCAGGACCTCAAAAAAGCAACTTACACCTTCATTTAACTCAAAATAAAAGAGTTTAGACACTAAAAAATTCTCTAAGCGAGAGAAAAAATGGCCGCCGAACAAAACGAAAACGAGGCTACAGCACTCTAACCACGCAAAACACCACAAGAAACTCACAAAACACCAGAAAAGACCTACGGATATTCCACACATTACCCGCCATTTTACGACAATGCAGAAGTACACAACTACGCTAACGGTTTGGTCTTGCGCACGCACACTATTACACTGCACACGTTCATGACACTTACACAGCAACTCCACCCCACTAATGCTGCAGCAACATCAAAACAGATTGCCAGCTCTTCAACACAATGCTTCAAAATAGGTAAAGTATATTCATTTATTAATGTAATATATATTTCATTATTATACACCAAACAGCATTAGCTACCTTACTATTTCATTGCCGTCATTTTTTGACGGGCAATTCTCTAGTTTATAATAACAGTAAGACTTTGTGAGCAGGTCTGTTTCAACTAGGCACACCTGAACCCTACAATGTAATCCCAATCTTCATTACAAATAACATTGAAGCTCCTTCATTTTGCCCTGGGATCTCCTGTGCACAGCCATCTACGGAATGGAGATCTGTGCTCTGACTGGGCCATTCCAAGACACTGATCTTCCTTTTTTGAAGCCCTTCCTTGATTGACTTGTATGTTTGCTTTGGGTCATTATCATGTTGGATTCAGCTTCCTGACAGAGGCCACAAGGTTTTGTACCAAAATATCTTGATACTTGGAGCTATTCATTATCCAATCTATCTTGGGTAGGACCCTTGTCCCAACTGAAGAGAAGCAGCCATAATGTATGATACTTCCACCACCATGATTCACAGTAGCTATGGAGTTCTTTGGATCATGAGTGGTTCTGCTTTTGTGCCAAAGATATCTTTTAGAATTAGGGCCATATGGTTCAACATTTTCCCATATGCTTTGGGGTGACCAGTCCCTGATAGACATACCTGCAGCTCTTAATGTTGCTGTAGGCCGCTTGGTGGCCTCCCTTATAGGTTTTCTACTTTTCCTCCCACCGACCTTGGAGGACTATCTTGATCTTGACAGTGTCCATGTGGCTCCATATTTTTCCCACTTACTGATGATAGTCTTCATGGTACATCCAATTCCTTCGATATTTCTTTATACCCCTTTCTTGATCTGTACCTTTCAACAATAAGATCACATAAATGTTTTCTCACCCCCTTCCAGACCGTGGCTACAATAAAATCACAAAGGAAACAGCTGATTTTCACATCAAAGATGTAAAAAAAGATCTATCTTGATTTCTGGTTTTATATCACACAAATCTGAAATTTGAATAACTGTGTGTAGACTTCTTGGTCCTTTCTGGTTATGGAAACGGCATAGGTCCCCACTGCAGTGCGGTGACCAACCACTAGATGGTGCTGCCGATATTCCAGTGTCACATCATAGAGTCAAGGCTCTGGGGGACTGTTAGGGTTAGTTTAAGGGTTAGGCTACCCTCTAGGCTTAGAGCTTCTCTCACATATTGTCAGCGCTGCAAAATATTGGCAGCGCCATCTAGCGGTTGGTTGCCACACTGCAGTGCTGCCGTAACTCTAACAGGATAGATCCAACTTTTTATATCCACTGTGAATATTTTTCATCTCCCAGGGATATTTATTCTGAGCAGGAAATAAATATTTTAACTTATTTTAGATGTTCCAATGTCAGCACAAATGTACTATTTATTTATTGTATATATCCCCAGATTTTTTGCAGTTTTTACACCCTTGCCGGGATAGGATTTTTATGATTTTAAGCAAAAAAAAGGGCGCTTTGAAACACTTCTTAATAAAAAATAAAGCTTTTTTTTAAATACCATTCACTGATTAGATGTGGTTTTAAATTATTAATTATTTGGAACCGCCACTCTGTAACATTTATCATTACAAAATGTGCTTTTCAGATGGAAAATGAGTGCAGTGTAATTACTTTGCAAACTGTTCTTTTCAGCGTCAGAAACTACTTGTGATTTATTTTTGTTGCTGTACCAGATACAGCCAGCAGAGGGAGCAAGTGACTTGTGCAACGCTCGGGCACGCCCTAATTATAGCTAATCAGCAGAGGTCCTGACTGAAAAAAAGCTCTGTGCAGGTATTAAAGGGCCAGTGTAAGCATTGTTCTAATTAATTTTTTTTTTTTAATTATCATTAATTAACATCAAAAGGGAGATGGAACGCAGCTGGGACCTATCCTCTTATGGTAGCGCAGCACAAGGCAGCAGCAGTGGTGGTGAACATCCACTAGATGGCGCTGCCTATATTCTGGTGCCATATCATAGTCAAGGCTTAGGTAAAGAGTTAGGGTGAGGGTTAGGGTTAATTCAAGTGTTAGGCTAATATTATAAGCTTGGAACTTCTCTCACATATCGGCAATGCTGCAAAATATCGGCAGCGACATCTAGAGGTTGGAGGCCGCACTGCAGCGGCGGACCTGTCCCAACACCATAACAGTATAGATCCCGCAGCTGTTTTCAATGCATTTAAAATAGCTTGTTTTAAACATTACAAACATCTATTTTTGCTTGAAATATTAAGCAAAATCTGTTTAAACTTCAATTAAACTAACATGAAATGCAGGGAGCATACTATAGAGCCATAGATCTCGGATCTAACCCATTTTAAATTCGCCATCAGTGACAGCTGCAGTGGCTCCTGAGGATATTTTGCAGCGATGCTGATATTTCAGACAAGTTGTAACCTTAGAAGATTACCCTCACCTTCACCCTAACGCTGTGATATCGGCACTGAAAACCTGCAGCACCATCCAGCAGTTGGTCCCCGCCACTGCTGGTGAATTTATGGCGAATTTAAAAAGGGAAAGGACCTAGATCTCATTGACTGACAGAGGTTTCAAAGAGCAGTTACAAATCTGAATATGTTTTTTGCACTCTGAGACCTCCATTTAATAAAGAAATGGGAAGAAATTTTCAATTTCCTGGGGTTTGGGGTTGGGGTAGTGGCAGATGATAACCTTTACACTAACAAGAAATTGAAGAAGATCTGGGCTGTGCCACCTAGTGACCGCTGGCCACCACTACTGGTGGGCAGAAAACAGGAAATGTCCTGCTACTATTTGCACATTTATTTTTAGTGTGATATAGGCTAAATTAGGGGGAGGCAATTAGTTTCTATAAGTTTCATCAAAGCCTCTAAGAAAATGAAGCCTATATATATATATATATTCTTTTTTTACTGATGCATCTACAAAGACATTAATATAATGAAATTCAGAGGTGCACCTTAAGGGGTTTTCCACAAAGACAGGGATTTAGGAAAAGAACAACATATGACTGAGTTTATAAATGTAATAATGCAATAGAGATCCAGAAGAAACTGAATGGTGGTTCCCTTACTGCCTACCCCTATACTAAAGGGACACAGAAAAGGGTTTATTGTAAACATAGTATAGGTCATGCAAAATATGTTTTATACTCAACTTAATAAAAAAAAAATGAATTTACTAGTTGAAAACTGATATGTTGGTAGAGGTTATATGTATGAAGGGGGCATTTACATTTCTGGAGAGCAATGCTTGAATTTCCTGATGCAAGCAGCCTGCTTCTGGGCCTGTAAGTAGTGGCAATTTCAGTCATATCCAATTATCTAACAAAGCCTCCCCTGTTTCCTCTTCTCCTACCCATCAATGTTTCTTGAAATGCAATCATCCCTTAACTGAGAAGTCCCACCGTTTCTATGTTTCTTTACAGGAAAGATTTTATTACAGTTTGCAAACTTTTTATTTTTTGGTAGAACTGCTCATTTCATAAACCAATCTAAAATACTGTTTACAATTTGTAACTAGTAAATTAAAAATGTTAAGCTATATCAAATGTAAAAGTTGTTTGCCATAACACGTAATATGCATGAAAAGAATAAAACTGAATGTGGGTTTGATGGGGAAGACACATCTGCTTTGCACTTGGCCCATGCTTTTTGCTGCTGCCTCTAAAACCCCAGATCATAATTAATACAATGGGTTTATTTATCAGAGCATTTATACCAACAGACGTATTCCTGCCATAAGTTGTCTATCAATGACTTACAACGCCGTAAGTTGTCTAGCAATGCCTTACCGTGCCCTATGTTGTCTATCAATGACTTACAACGCCGTAAGTTTTTTGTTTGGCAACCCTTTGCTAAAGAGCCTGCTCCATAAGAGAGGTCAGTTGAAATGCTTTGTTTATAGCTTTTATACTTGCGTTTGCGTCACTCAGTCGTGTCCAACTCTCCATGACCTCAACACACCATGCTGATCCACTTGGTATTCATGGCAGAGATACTGGAGTGGGTTGCCAGTTCCTTCTCCAGTGGGCCAGGGCATACAGCTCCTGGTATTCCTAGGTGGTCTCCCATCCACAGGCCCAACCCTGAATGGCTTCAGAGTGGTGTGACCTCTTGGTTTCCTGACTGGAATCAAGCCCAGGTCGCAGAGGTGAAAGCACTGAATCCTAACCACTGGACCACCAGGGAACCCCAACTATCACATTGGCATGTTTAATATTATCTCTGTATTAGTTATTTGATGTTGAGTGACATAATACATACAATACCACTGCACAGGACCAAGATGCTGTTATCAATATACAGCAGGGCCAGGTGGCCTTTCCTTTATATGATGAATATGGGGGTCTTGTTTACCTATCCATCATAGGAAGAGGATTTGAGGAGACTCACCTGTAAGTGAGGAATGTATGGAGGAGCCCTCACAGGGCCCAGCATGTCTCCTCACAAGATGTAGATGATATAGGACAGCAGAACCAGGCCGATGATCGCAAAAAACATCAGGAGGAAAATGTCCAGCATCGTGGAGGTCTAGGGATGCAGAGTGATGGGCCAGCTGGGGAAGATGGGGGTGGGGAGCAAGGCAGCTAGGAACCGGAGAGGAGGAGGGAGCAGGCAGCTGCTGCTGCTGCTTCTGTCATTCTCCTTTCATTATCTACCAGACTCCTCCTCTGTGTATGCAAGGAGACAGATGATGGAGACAGGTCATTGATGCATTTAGAAAGGACGGAGTACCTCAAGCTTATTATACTTCAACATATAACGATACACATTACCATTATTTGTCATTGCATCTGATAATATGGTGAAATATAAATTATAATCAAAGATAACATCCGTCATATACAAACCACTTGAGATGAATTCCAGGATAGCACTTTGTATAACTCAGACTTTCTTAATTTATTCCGATCGGAGAAGAATTTAAGTTTAAGGATGCCTTTACAGATTTGTGTGTCCCCTACTACTTCTCCCAATCATAACATTACCCCACGTCTATATAGAAAACCATAGGTGTATATGTGCCTATGTAAGTATACAGTAACCTAGAAAGTGCCAGGTATACTCAGAGTTGTCTTTGTGCATATTCCATGTAATTGCATCGGCAACTTCACGCTGCCGATGGTCATGCCGATCCACTTGGTATTCATGGCAGAGATACTGAAGAGGGTTGGGTTCCTTATCCAGTGGCCACAGCATAAAGCTCCAGGTATTCCTAGGTGGTCTCCCATCCAAGCACTGACCAGGCCCAAAGCCGCATGGCTTCTAGGTGGCGTGACCTCTTGGATCCCAGACTGGATTCTAACCCAGGTCACAGGAGTGAAAGCACTGAATCCTAACCACTGGACCACCAGGGAACCCCTACTATGTATTAGTGCATTTATATATTTTTAATCTATAGTATACAGTAGTTTGCCCTTCTGGATCGCTATCTTGTTGTGAAAGCACTTGTTTACTTCATCTCTTTGCAGTTAACCAGTTTGGTTGACCTGGCAGCTTATCAAACGTTTAACAGACCTGAATACAGGTTTCATGTGAATCTAAGGTTCCTCCAATCCATTCCATGAGCCTCATTCAATTGCGAGTTGGCCAATTGAATAGGGCTCTATATAAGCACATAACATATTTTTTAGACAGAACTTTTTAGTTACTGAAATTCTATCCAAAATCAAGGTCTTCACTTACTAAAAACTTCTGTCAAAAAATATGTTATGTGCTTATATAGAGCCCTATTCAATTGGCAAAATTGCAATTGAATGAGGCCCTAATTCTTTTAGGAATAAAGACAAATATCTGCTACTACTAAAGCAAGATTGAATAATAATTACACATCAAAGGCTTTGCTTATTTTAAATTGTGCATTTTGTGCATTGTCAACTGTTACATAAGAACATATTATCAATATGATCCTTTGACCTTAGGTGCTGATCTTAAATACAAAAGGAGTAAAGTTTCTGAAACACTGGAAACATTTTTTTCGCCCACTATGCAGCAGTGTGAAAACATAAATACAGTATAAATACATTTTACATTTACTGAAATTTGAGGGCCTGCAATATTCACTGCAGAAGACTGAAATCAGGACAGCCTCCTGGGCAGATTCTCTCCCACTCTCCTAATAGAGGATGGAGAGCAGCACAGTTGCTGAACACTAAATGTACACATGAAATGTAATTTTTAAAAGTGATACATATAAATTGTATTGCTAAAGTGCGAGACAGAGAACTTGAAAAGGTGGGAGTGGGATCTAGCTGCCAGATAGCATCGGAGGTCTTTATTTTGGTAATTACAGAGACGGACAAGCAGACTAATTCAAAATTAGCACATCAAAACAGCTATATAAGATGTGTGAGCTGCTTATTTGTATATAAATGTAGAAACCAACACATGAAATTTCCCACAATTGATTAAAAAAAACTGGAGAACATAACTAGTTTTTCTTGCTCTAAGAATAATCTAAACAAACAATCTGATTATGGTGCAACAGTGTCCCTTTAAAAGTACTGTCAGTCCAAAAATCAACGTTTCTTTAGGATATTCTTAAAGTGCATGAAAAAATAGGGATCATTCCTGTTGGGTGGTCGGGAGCAGTGTCGTTAGCAGCGTGGCAAGGGGCCACTAGGTGGCGCTGTCGACATTTTACATAATTTGTAACCCCCAACGCGAAATAGAGATAAATTTTAGATGAAATTCAGTAAAATTGTCAGTAAAGTCTCGGCAGTGCCTTCTAGTGGCCGATTGCCACCACTGCTAGCGGCCACCCAACTGGAAAGGTCCAAAACCAGCTAAACATTGTATTAGCCATTTTTCTAAATATAATAGTGAGGAGTTCACTATTAGTTATGCTGCATGTTTATGCAAATGAGCAGCCACAAAATACTAATCAACTGCTGTGAAGTGCCCATTAGAATCACAGTGATGGCCAGAACAATGACCCTCAATGTAGTCATTTAGTAGAACCCTTCCCCCACCCATATCAAGCCACAAATTAGCATACTGTGCCTCAGAAATAATTGTGTATTTCTCGGAAATGCTATATTGTAGTAAAAAATGGCTGGTACAATGTATAGTCAGTTTTACACACGCTTTAATATCAGACCAGCTTCCTGTTGGGGCGAGTGCCCCTTAAAGCTTTGTAGTAACTTCCCATTGTGTTAACTACTGTATGTGTGCATTGTATGCAATGTCAGAAAGGGTTAATGAGACATGAAACCCCTTGTACTGCGCAGAGAGTCAAAACCTGTTTTATTCGTTAAAACACAATTTTCAATGGTAATGAAATCAATTAAATTAAAAACTATGGGCCTCATTCAATTGTGATTAAGCCAATTGAATAGGACTCGAATTAAGCACATAGCATATTTTTTTGAAAGACGTTTTTAGTTAGTGAAAACCTTGCTTTTGGATAGATGCTTACTAACTAAAAACTTATTTCAAAAAAATATGTTATTTGCTTATTTAGAGCCCTATTCAATTGGCCAAATTGCAATTGAATGAGGGCCATATGTTTGCAGCTTAGTTACTACATTTGACTATAGCAACAAATTGTATCTAAACAAAAGCTTCTTAATTTTTATGCAAAGTGTACAAAAAGTCTGAACAAATGTTTTGTCTTACACTGGTTGGATCCGTTCTATGTGCCAATGTGTCTTGCTTGGATTTTAAATAAATCCTGTAATTAAAGGAAGTCAGAGGTTTGAAAGAAATTACTCATGTTTGTTTTGACTTGGAGTCAAAATAAATGCATAAAAATTATGGCGTTTGTCTGTTTAACCTCGCACGGCTAGAAAAGCTGTCGTTTTGTGTTACGGGACATTGTGTTTTGGGTTGTAATCTAGTTGGAACAAAAACAAGAGGCAGACAATCTGCACAGCTAGTCAATAGAGAGCTGAAAATGTTAGGCTGCCAGGGGGGGCTTACCCCCGCTCACGAAGGCTTCCCCTGCCGGTGCTTGTTTTCGAGGTGGCAGGGAATCCAAAATGAAGTCACACACCAGTGACATCATTCGGAATTCTCTGCCCAGACGAGAAGATGTCTATAGATGAGTAATTGAAGGAGGTGAGGCAAGGGGGGCTAGATTAAAGGTTGGGGGGTTGGGTTGGCTGTACATTGGGGCATTGATGCCATTGCACCACCGGTCAACGTGGTATGCCCGGCCTGTGAATCTACAGCTGAAATTCATAGTGAAAAAAGTGGCTCCCAAAATATCGATGCAAGCAAATGGCTACAGAGTATTCAGTTGGGACCAGTATGACTTGTGAGATCCAGACCAGATCAACAGAAAAGAACCACTGCTTTAGAACAGAATTGCATTCTGAAAATAAAACTAGATTAAACAAAATATACAGAGCAGTTTATATCTACACTGAATGGATTAGGTTGTTGCACATGACTCCCGTTGTTTGTTTTGGAGTCATATTGCTAGGTGTTCCTTTCATCTGGTAGGTATACTACCACCTTTTGGTTAAAAAAATCATACAAAAAAAACCTTAACATGTGGAGACATGGTGAAAATACTCACAGCACAGATCATTACTCAATGAAAAGTCGTCTATCTGTAAGTCGGACACATATATTGAAAGAGGTGAATGGAATATGGAGCAATATCCTACTAAGGAAGGCATGTTGCCACTCGGAATGTATTTTTGTGGTTTCTTCACTAGAATAAAAGTGGGGATCGGTTGAATGGTCCTCTGTTATTATTGAATCTTGACACTCAAATGGACTGATGTGCAAAGAGGGAGGTGGAGAAGCACCATCACCTCACTGTCATTTTATTTGTTGTATTATTAGCACATGCACATGCCCTCT
>CM050174.1:40452625-40462625 GCA_027410445.1 Discoglossus pictus
CCAGTATCTTTGCAGAGGAAAGCTTATAGATGAGCACACACTGACACAAGATGTGCCTGGCGTGCTGTGGTCCATAGGGCCATGGAGAGTCGACTGAACAACAAAATGGCCCCATTACATTCATTTGTGGCTGAGATATTTGATACTTAGATTTATTTTCTGAATTATAGGGGTACTTGCTAATTACTGTGTACCTGGAGAGAATCCGTATGTATGAAACCACGGATGTAAAGAGATAAAATCACACACACTGAAAGGAAGAAGCGTGGACGTCACAGATAAAAATGATACTTTTATTTTAAATTTGAGTAAACCGAAAAAAGCTTTTCTTCTCAGCGGCATGATTGATTTCTTTTTTTTATGATTCTTTTTTTCCACTTGATTATAGGCCCAAGCAATTTGATACAAAGGCTTTCCAGCCTAGGGAATTAATGAAAAAAAAAAAAACTAAACCATGGGGGGGTACATGAGGCAATGGGGGGGTGCGGGTGGTTATAACAGCTGGGGTACCTGCCTCTGCCACACAGAGGAACGCATTGAAGGATGGGGGGCAGAGGAAGAAAGGTTTGGTCCAGGGGTGGCATTTAACCCATTCTCTAGCAGAGACAGGATGATACATTTCATATACTTGGTCCTATGTATTCAGTTCATATAAATGGTTCTCCCCACCTATGCCCTGTAGTCTCAACTCAAACATGGATCTCCATCTAAACACAAGACATTACATATACATTTCTATATGTATGACAACATTATGGAGTGTTTCTAGTTTGCCTTGTAAAAGGGACACATTGGCGGTTCTAAATGTGGTGTAACTTAAAACTATAAACAACAACAAGTACCTAACTGAATATTATTTTATTTGTAACCCAACAGCAATTTTTACCTGTCAGTCAGCCTTTCTGATCCACACAATCAAGAAGAGTCATACTACTTATTAAAAAGGAGATTATTGACAATAATCACAAATTATTTACTGAATCAAGTGTAAGCCTATGTGGATAAAGACCAGGCATGCTCAGGAATCATAAAGATACCTTGCGCTCCAAGGTCTGAGCAAGCACACACATTCAGAAGCCCCGGTTGTTGGCTATAATCCATTACCAAGAGATAGGACTCTTTGGTAGGTAGATACCAAGCCGACAAATGTAAGTTACTGTGGAAAAATTTAATTTTTTTTAAACAACATTCAATTGATAAAAGTACTTGTTATTACCTATAGCTTTACATATCTCCACATGTGGAAGTTCCACTGTGTGACTTTAATAGAAGATGGAGGGGCAACCATTTTTTTTCCTTTCTATATAATTTTTACCACCACTTGGTAATCAGGTTGGCTCCAATGACCAACACAACTCACAGTACAGGCTCAGTACTCTAACACGTCAAGGGCACCAACAGTACAAGTAAAAACCGAGCTTCCTGCCTCCTCAAACACAGCAGTAAAAGGCTTATATATACACACACACATTTAAAACTTCACTAAGAGTACTCTTCCATATAAAAGCAGCACTTGCCTATGTAGGAAATCAACATTAACAGGTTGGTCTTTGGTACCCCTGATTAAGACTTTCCAGAAAGGGGTAACCTATCTCTGTTAAAAAGGGTCATTGCCTTGGTTAGGAATGTAGAAAGTATTTTACAGTATTGTTTTAGGGACCCCAGTCTGAGTTCCAGTTGTAGTTACTCCAGTAATTAATTGTGCTTTAAATCCAACATTAGGGGTATATTGCAAAAACTTGTGCTTTAGCCCTAATATTAGACAAAACCCTCACTCTTCTCAGTAAGTTCTTACTTTTGATCATTCCCATATAATCCACACCTACATATACATACAATCAATATACCAGGACAGATACACGTGTCATGTTATGGTCCCCATGTACTAACAATTTTGTAACATACTCTAAAAGCTTTTTTTTTGCAGATATTTTCTTGAAAGCTAGAGCAGACAAGGCCATTGAGTCTAACAGACAGCAGAATTTTGGCTCAAGGTGCATTAAGTCTGTCATAATCTTGGCACTAGGAGACTGCTACCTGTCCCTCTTACTGAAATGTATAAACGTTGAAGATCCTAGACCTGTGTGCACCAAAGGAATGTTCCAGTAGCTCCTGTAATCCCCCATTAAAATCTTGAGCGTTCCTTTAGCCCTCTAAGACATTAGTGCTCTTGAATAACCGGTTTAAACGTATTCAGATAACTTACAAATGCTATGAAGAATTCGTATGACCTACTTTTTTTTTTTTTAATCATATTCTGATAGCAGCCACAGCTGATGCAGCTGAGGCTCGTGGCTGCTTCTGATTCGTTCAGGCATTCTAAGTTAATTTAGAAATAGACAAGTGGGTGGAGCAGTGTTGCTGATCATGTGAATAACTTAAATGTTTCCAGTAACAACACGTCACTTGCCAAAATACCCTATATTCATATGTACTGATGTTTTAAAATGCCTTTAATAACCATTTTTTTATCACATTAGATCTGCTTAGGCAAAAAGGGCAAGAGTGGCCCGGTCGTCCCAAATTTATAGGGTGAGAGTTAAGAAAGCCCCCCCCCTAATAGGGTGACATACTAGAGGAGCGGTCAAGTGCAGTGTGGAAATACTGCCCTGTTGTAAAAAATGTTCAGGACCATAGGAGCTGCCACTAGAGATCTAAGACAGAGAGACACAGACAGCTAAGGGGATGAATATATATATATATATTAAAAATAGATGAAAAAAACAACAATATGGCTCCTAAAGAGTTAACTAACCTATTTTGTTTACCGAAACCTGTCCCTTTTATGTAGGCTTCACTATCTGAAGCTGCTTTTCAAAAAAATGTTACAATATGGGAAAAATATATATATATAAAATATATTGAGGGCATGGAAACAATTCCAATGTAAAAATATTATAATTAAATCTTTCAAGCTGTTTACTAATTAACTACACTATACATATATATCTTTTTTTAGTTTAAAGTCAAATTGCGTTTGTTGATGCCATTGGCCAGCACCATTCAGACGGAGACGGATACGTTTTATGATTGGTATCGCAGAGAGTTAAGTAGATTGTGCAACCTTGAAATTCACATGAAATGTTAGATATTTGCAGGTGACGGGAAGAGAATTTATAATTAAATGTAATTGCTTGGTGGGATTCTGCAATGAGTTTCTGTAGTTAATAGTTGAAGGGTGCTTAAATGTTTCCCCACATATGGGATACAGATGCTGTAGAACTACCATGAATTGTATGATTAATAAAACGGTGGACAAACAAAAAGAAAGTCTGCCGGACAATGATCCCGTAGGACATTACACTAAACGTGAGGAACATAATTTTTTTTTTTAGCTACTCCGCTCACTATATTAAGCAAAAGTCGCAAATTCCCATCAAAATCCAGGTTTTAAACAATAAAAGTTTTGTGTTTGCAGGAATTACAAGGAATAAAACATTATATTAATATATCGATTTTGGAATAAAAGCAGGAACTCCATTTCTCATTGTATTTAGGGTGTGTTGAGCATTGCACCAGCTGAGTCATGGAGCTCTATGGAAACATTAGCTACTCCCTCTGGTGGCAGAAGGTGATACAGCTAAAAAAAAATAAAAAAATACAGAGGCCATACTGTTTCTTAAAGGGATTGAACATTTTTAACATTTGCACTAATCATTCTCCATGCAAACAATTTTTTTTTGTTTAAAACTGGCACCTTTATATGACGGACAGCAAATGTGCGATTTCAGTGTTCCTTAAAGTATTATATACTGCCTACTAAAAATCTCAACCTTCTTTAGGGGAACGTGGAATGTTTGGTTTTTGTCCCAAAAACTGGATTTTATGAAGGAGTGGGCAACTATCACTGAACTAAGTACTGCGTGATTTATTTTGTGTAACAGATTGATTGGTTTGTGGAATGGTAGTCAATTTCTAGAATGTGAATATGGGAGACAGGTTTAAGGTGTTGTTTCCCTCTGCCCACTCCCTGCAGTCTATTTTAAAAAAATATACCAGTGCAAAGCGCGTAGAGGTCGATGAGACATAAAAGAAGGGAAAGGACGTTTTTTGGGAGGGTAATAGATACCCCTACCAAATATACCCTTTCAGGATATTAGGTTGAAGCAAGAGGTAATTAGCCCTTCTGCTGCTAGAGGGTAGCAGAGAGGTTAAAGAAAAAAACGCTGACATAGAAGGGGGGTATGTGGCCTACCCCTCCCGAAAATAAATGGTGGGGCAGGGCTGCACTGGAATGCTTGATTTTGGGAGAGATGATGAGGTGACAGGACTCCCGATCAGATGGCTTCCACATAGTTTGCAGGAAGCATGCCTGTGTCTCCTGTGCGCTCCACGGTTCCATACATCCAGCCCTCATCAATCTGCTGCACGTTGATGATGGTGTCGCCATCCTGAAAAGACACCTCGTCTTCATCTGCAGCGTTGTAATCATAAACAGCTCGGAAACGCTTCTGTAAAAAAAAGAGGGGATGATTTAGGCTCCGGTAGGGCCCCTGCGAGGCTCCGGTAGGGCCCCTGCGAGGCTCCGGTAGGGCCCCTGCGAGGCTCTCCCAACTCCAATCCATCTTAAAATGTCTCTGCTAAGCGTATACATTGCACCAGTTGTTTGGTGTTCCCTATCTGCCGCTCCACTTACCATCCTAATTACTGGCTTCCTACGTCTTGTGAAATTAAATTCAGAATACACTCACCTAAAAAAAGGCCTAAACATGACAGCAGCCTCCTACATACGGATCTAATACTCCAGATACTCCCTTAATCATCCCTCTGTCCTGCCCATTACATAAGACGTAAATTATTTGTACCTGTCGTGACCTCCTCACGCTCGTCTCCAAGACATTTTGTGTACTGCATCTACCTGGTGAAAATCTCTACCTCGCTGTCAGACTCTCCCCAAGCACCTATCTAATCAGAGAAATCCACCAACTTGTTTGTTCCGCAATATTAGCCATTCTCTTTATAAAAAATCATGTTATCTCATCACTTACCCCGCCAGCCGGGGCGCTGCGCTGGGAGGACACGGGAGCTGCAGGCTCCTGATAACTGTAGGACTTGGTTGGCTGCTGTTGCTGCGGCGGCGGCTGCATTTGATACCCTGTGAAACCAATAAGTAGAGATAGTTTAATAAAAGAAGAAAGCTTCCCAATTGCGGAGAAAGGTACTCATAATATAACAGTGGTCTTTGGGTGTTGGCCATCGCAGTAGCAGCTCAAATAATTCAGCACCATGAAATGCTTCTGCAAAGATGTGCTCTTAAAGTCCCACTCATGCCAATTTTTACACAACCTTTACATATTTTTTTTTACTGCAAGGTTCCATTTTCTTTTTACAGCTTTTCCTGTCTGCTACATTAGCAGGAGAGTTTGTCCCGGTGACCTAATGAGTTTACCATTAGCTCTACTGGAAGCACAGTAAGTTTTATCACCTTCACTGTTAATCTTGCAGTTGGTAAGACCATTATCTCAGAGTGTGCATCCTTCTGTTAATTTATAGATACAATAACTAACTTCTATATCAATTTTAAGGTGCGTCCACTTGGAATTTTTTATTACAACCTACTGCAATACATTTTTGCAATTTATGTTTGCGTGTACTTTTCATTTATTCAATAAATGGGACATTTTCTTTGTCATTTTAGGGCAAATCCTACAGTTTATCACTTATGTTAAAACATTAACATCTGCCTAAACTTTGTACTAGCCCATCACTACTAAACCATATAATGTTTGAAAAGTATATATTTGTTTGTATTTCCCTGCTGGTACCTTGACTGCTTGCAGGGGGCTGATGCTGTTGCATGTTTTCCGAGGGGGGCCTGCGGTAATTGGCGCCGTCCTCAGATCCTCTGCGCTCCATATCGCCCCCTTCAAATGAAGGGTTCCCCATCCGGCTCTTCTCAAACTCCTCATGATACTTAATCTGTGGAAGACAAATGAAAAACGTAAATAGTCTACAAAGTTTCGACTAAAATATATAGGACTAGAAAAAGAGAGACCAGCGTTCCCATCTTGAAAAAGCCCCCAGTTACCCAAACAGATATAGTGTGTATAAAATACACACACAAGAAAAAAAAAAAAAAAAGGTGTAAAATGACATCATCATAGCGTCCCAATGCCCTTTCACACACTTGTTTGGAAGTGGGAGGTCTTAACATTCTTGTACGTGTAAATTTCTTTAACCATTGCCTGAATTCTTGTTTATTCAAAACAACAACTTAAAACTATTTAAAATTAAATCTTTTAGATACACAATATATAAAATGAACAAGAAAGTATACAATACATTTCTATAATTATTAATTTGGCCCGCTCAACACTACAGCAGGGAACGGGTGTTACCCTTACCTCCCCCCTGATGCTCCCTCTGTCCCCATCGCGATGCCCGTACTCCCCTTTCCTCCCCCATGCCCCACTGATGCCCCCCCCCCTTTGCCCACTCAGTCATTGGTGGTTCCGCGGACCAATGGAGTCCCACCCTTGCCGGTGCTTCCCCTCCGCAGAGTACTACAAAATGACGTCATTGCTACGTCCCTACGCTGCAAAGAGGACGCGCCGGCAGGGATGGGACTCCATTGAGCAGGTACAGGGAGCAGGTACAGGGCAAAGGTTGGACAGTGGAGGGAGAGTGGAGGGCCAAAGAGGGAGAGTGGAGGGCCAGAGAGGGGGCAAAGAGAGAGACAGAGAGGGGGCAAAGAGAGAGACAGAGAGGGGGCAAAGAGAGAGACAGAGAGGGGGCAAAGAGAGAGACAGAGAGGGGGCAAAGAGAGAGACAGAGAGGGGGCAAAGAGAGAGACAGAGAGGGGGCAAAGAGAGAGACAGAGAGGGGGCAAAGAGAGAGACAGAGAGGGGGCAAAGAGAGAGACAGAGAGGGGGCAAAGAGAGAGACAGAGAGGGGGCAAAGAGAGAGACACAGTGGAGGGACCGAGAGGGGGCAAAGAGAGAGACACAGTGGAGGGACCGAGAGGGGGCAAAGAGAGAGACACAGTGGAGGGACCGAGAGGGGGCAAAGAGAGAGACACAGTGGAGGGACCGAGAGGGGGCAAAGAGAGAGACACAGTGGAGGGACCGAGAGGGGGCAAAGAGAGAGACACAGTGGAGGGACCGAGAGGGGGCAAAGAGAGAGACACAGTGGAGGGACCGAGAGGGGGCAAAGAGAGAGACACAGTGGAGGGACCGAGAGGGGGCAAAGAGAGAGACACAGTGGAGGGACCGAGAGGGGGCAAAGAGAGAGACACAGTGGAGGGACCGAGAGGGGGCAAAGAGAGAGACACAGTGGAGGGACCGAGAGGGGGCAAAGAGAGAGACACAGTGGAGGGACCGAGAGGGGGCAAAGAGAGAGACACAGTGGAGGGACCGAGAGGGGGCAAAGAGAGAGACACAGTGGAGGGACCGAGAGGGGGCATAGAGAGAGACAGTGGAGGGACCGAGAGGGGGCAAAAGGGAGAGACAGTGGAGGGACCGAGAGGGGGCAAAAGGGAGAGACAGTGGAGGGACCGAGAGGGGGCAAAAGGGAGAGACAGTGGAGGGACCGAGAGGGGGCAAAAGGGAGAGACAGTGGAGGGACCGAGAGGGGGCAAAAGGGAGAGACAGTGGAGGGACCGAGAGGGGGCAAAAGGGAGAGACAGTGGAGGGACCGAGAGGGGGCAAAAGGGAGAGACAGTGGAGGGACCGAGAGGGGGCAAAAGGGAGAGACAGTGGAGGGACCGAGAGGGGGCAAAAGGGAGAGACAGTGGAGGGACCGAGAGGGGGCAAAAGGGAGAGACAGTGGAGGGACCGAGAGGGGGCAAAAGGGAGAGACAGTGGAGGGACCGAGAGGGGGCAAAAGGGAGAGACAGTGGAGGGACCGAGAGGGGGCAAAAGGGAGAGACAGTGGAGGGACCGAGAGGGGGCAAAAGGGAGAGACAGTGGAGGGACCGAGAGGGGGCAAAAGGGAGAGACAGTGGAGGGACCGAGAGGGGGCAAAAGGGAGAGACAGTGGAGGGACCGAGAGGGGGCAGAGAGACAGTGGAGGGACCGAGAGGGGGCAGAGAGAGAGAGAGAGAGACTGTGGAGGGACAGAGAGGGGGCAGAGAGAGAGAGAGAGAGAGACTGTGAAGGGACAGAGAGGGGGCAGAGAGAGAGAGACTGTGAAGGGACAGAGAGGGGGCAGAGAGAGAGAGAGACTGTGAAGGGACAGAGAGGGGGCAGAGAGAGAGAGACTGTGAAGGGACAGAGAGGGGGCAGAGAGAGAGAGACTGTGAAGGGACAGAGAGGGGGCAGAGAGAGAGAGACTGTGGAGGGACAGAGAGGGGGCAGAGAGAGAGAGACTGTGGAGGGACAGAGAGGGGGCAGAGAGAGAGAGACTGTGGAGGGACAGAGAGGGGGCAGAGAGAGAGAGACTGTGGAGGGACAGAGAGGGGGCAGAGAGAGACAGACTGTGGAGGGACAGAGAGGGGGCAGAGAGAGAGAGACTGTGGAGGGACAGAGAGGGGGCAGAGAGAGAGAGACTGTGGAGGGACAGAGAGGGGGCAGAGAGAGAGAGACTGTGGAGGGACAGAGAGGGGGCAGAGAGAGAGAGACTGTGGAGGGACAGAGAGTGGGCAGAGAGAGAGAGACTGTGGAGGGACAGAGAGGGGGCAGAGAGAGAGACTGTGGAGGGACAGAGAGCGGGCAAAGAGACTGTGGAGGGACAGAGAGCGGGCAAAGAGACTGTGGAGGGACAGAGAGCGGGCAAAGAGACTGTGGAGGGACAGAGAGCGGGCAAAGAGACTGTGGAGGGACAGAGAGCGGGCAAAGAGACTGTGGAGGGACAGAGAGCGGGCAAAGAGACTGTGGAGGGACAGAGAGCGGGCAAAGTGACTGTGGAGGGACAGAGAGCAAGCAAAGAGACTGTGGAGGGACAGAGAGCGGGCAAAGAGACTGTGGAGGGACAGAGAGCGGGCAAAGAAAGATAGGTGTAACGGCTACCCCGGTAGTGAGAGGGTATCAGCAGTTGGAGACGTCCTTTTCCCTGGCAAGCTGCCGGGTAAAAGTGAAGTTGGTATAATCCCATCCAAGAGTTCCAGAGGGACAGTCAGGTTCAGCATTAAATATCCATATAGAAGCACTGTGCAGTCTCAGAAGTCCAGACCACCCATATTGGGAGTCAAAGAATACTGTCTTTATTTTGTTATATGCAGAAATATATATACACATCTCTTTCCACAGGCAATACACATCCCCCATATTTGGCCACACAATACATAGTTACCTGGCTACTTTGATACAATCAGACATTGATCAGATTATACTTCTCTTTGTTCTATGTCTCATAATGAAAACACTTTATACAATAGACTTCCTTATCTTATGAGGAGTCTCTGTAATAGGATTATCTATTAGCCTAGTAGCTGTAGTATTCTGAGCCAATATATTCTGTAGAACATAAACCAACATATCTACAATATAGCAATGTGATCATATTTTAACCATAAGAATTACATAACCATAAAACAGGGTAAAACAGTGATGGGTTCCGTTACAATAGGGTAGACAGTATATATATCAAATGTAACAGGACAAAGTTATTAAACCTGTTTTTAAATTGGAAACTAATGCTTAAAGCCTCTGCTGGACACTAAAAGGCATCCATGATAAACTGGTGGAAGTTGTGTGTGAGAGGGGCGTTTACATTTCCAGAGAGCTATGGTGGCATCTATTGATGCATCCTTCCTGCTTCTGGATCTGTGATGGGGAAGCGGTGTGGTATAAATGTCACTCCAATCAAATTATTTAACAAAGCCCTCCAAACTCTCCCTTTTCTCTTCTCCCCAGACCTCAACTGAAACACAACATCATGATCCAGCTCTCAGGAAGTGATTAAATGCACAATGGATTCCTTCATTCTGAAAAAATCTTAAGACACTCAGCGGACTAGTATGATTCATATAGTCGTATGCCTGTACACTGGTTCACAGGAAGAAGCCTCCAAGGGCAGTTTTATTCTGCTCTAGTATCTTAATATAAAAAAATTAGGCCCTATT
>CM050174.1:40467625-40492625 GCA_027410445.1 Discoglossus pictus
TAAAGTAAGGCTGCTTTTCTCCACCCCTTGTACCTTATCTGGGGGCGTGGCCAGCTCTGCCTGGGGGCTGGACAATCAGGGGGCTTGGAAACAGGCAGGGCTACGATATTATTGACTGCCTAGAGATACTAAAGGTAATAACTCTATTGCAAGCTTCTTGCGGCGGCCTCACAAAGTGATTTATGGGGGTGGGGTCAATGGCCGTTCTAGCCAGGCCCCCTTTACGGAGCATGCCTGGACCGCCTATTTTATTAGTCCAGGCAAAGCTGACTCCGCCTCTTGTTATATACAGGGAGGAGAAGAGAAGTGGCTCTGCTTAAAAGTAAGGGTAAAAAATGCAATCTTTGGACCTATCCTTTTATAGTAGCTCATCACAGGCAGCATGCAGTGGCGCGCTAGATGGCGCTGCCAAAATTCCGGTGCCATATCAGAGTCCAGGCTTAGGTAAACGTTTAGGGTGAGGGTTAGTTCAAGGGTTAGGCTAACATTATAAGCTTAGAACTTCTCACAAATGTTAGCAGCGCTGCCAAATATTGGCAGCGCCATCTAGCGGTTGGAGGCTGCACTGCAGCGGAGGACCAATGCAAACACCATAACAGAATAGATCCCAATGTTTTTGTTTATTTAAATGGCATATGGTTTTTTATAACCTATACCCAACAAAGATACATTTGAGCTTTACTTATAAATGCAGTACAGTGGTCCTTTCATTTGATTGGCAAGTCAGCAGCATTAACTATACACAAAACAAGGTAAATTGCAGCTCCCACTCTCCCTAAAAGGCTCTTGTGGTTTTGTAAAAACATTTGCCACAGATATAAAAATAAAATATGTAAAATGTGAGCATAAAAACTTTTTAAGAGAAAATAATTTGTTTGCAGATTGGTTTGTGCATGCAAGCAGAAATGTAGCAAATGCTTATCTGAATCAACCAATTAGTCAAACAAACACAGCTCCCTCCAGTCCTGAATACAGAACAATAATACATGCGGATAACTGTGATGTACCTGTGGTGTGTCCTTATAAGGACATGAGGTTACACAGCGTGCACACAGGAAGGAGCCGTAGCTTCCACATCCTTACCTGGCTCTGCAGTTCACTTTGCTGTTTAAGGCGGAGATTTTCTGGAGTGTCAGCCACCATAGTGAAGGACTGCTTGGGATAATGCCTGAAATGTGGGAGAGATGTGTATTAGAGAGGAGCATGTGAAATTATATATATATATATATTTTTTTTTTTTTTTCTTCCAAGCAAACACTTTTCTCCATGTCCTATCCTAAAAAGAACACCCAAATAAAAAAAAAAAAAGTAGGTTATTTATTCAGTTTATTTTTGCCTTAAATATGGTTTGTGTAAGCACTTTTCATGTTGAACCTATTTTTTTAGCATATGCAAGCATTTAAAATCAGTTTACCTCACTTCCCGACACAGATGTTCCCTTTTCATTGTCCTAAGCACTACTGAAAGATTTCAACAGCAATCATACCTATTACGCTATATTGGTAAGTCTTCCATAATGTCATCCGTTAAAATGTCACTTGCCCTTCATACTAGACAAGGGCAGGCCATTAATGAGAAAAAAGACATTTTTAAGTTATGTTTTCTGGGTAAAGATTTGCTTAAATTGTTTATTAATGGTGAACTAAAGTAGGTTTAACGGTGGTGGTGGGGATACTTTCTTTAACTTAATTTGTCACTTGGGACGGACCTTGAAAGCAGATATGATCTCTATTGAGTTCTATTGAAAGGCAGCCACAAAAGTTTCTTTTGGCTCTTTTGTTTGCCATTTCTACATATAATCTATAAACACAAACAATTCTGTAGCTCCTAGGAATTATTTGGTTGTTTCCTCAATAATATGTCTGAATAATGAGTTTGGTATAAATCTGTCAAGCCCTTATATATTAAGATTTTTTCATCTAAAATATCAATTTCTCAGGGAATTCTACAGAAAGAAAACAGGAAGCTGTGAATCTGTAACTCTGGGCAAAATAATTTAGTTAGAGCGAGAGAAAAAAAAAAAAAAAGTGGGTTTTATTCCCTGTACAAACTACTTTTGGAAAAAAAGTTGGGAACTTCTCCTGCCCATCTCTGATTCGGGGCGAGTCAGGGCACTGCTCCAGTACAATTATGGAACTATATGATAACTCCGTTACTCCCCCTTGTGGCTGAATCTGATATTCATGATGTTCAAAACCTACTCTACTGAAGACATGACCACAAATCTGCAACTACGGTGTCCGTTCAGAAATAATAATAATAAAAAAAATGGCAATGCTTTCAACACTCTTTAAAATAGGATTAAATGTAAGTGCAACTTACATAAAAACACTCCCACTCAGAATCAATAAAGCGAGATCTAGAGCTCAGCGGTACGACAAGCAGACTCTGCAAATGATATGATTTTTATAAAAAAAATATGTTTTGCTCGGTTTACATAGCAGCTTGTAAAGTCTTTCCCAAACTACAGTAGTCCTATAACTAATACTATATCAGTGTGCAACCCCCCCCCCCATGTTGCTACAGAAGGTGCATGGGTAACTACTGTATACTATAGATGCACGAATACATAGTAGAGGTTCCCTGGTGGTCCAGTGGTTAGGATTTGGTGCTTTCACTGCTGAGACCTGGGTTTGATTCCAGTCATGGAACTAAGAGGTCACACCACTCTGAAGCCATGCAGGGTTGGGCCTAGTCAGTACTTGGATGGACTTAGCTGTATGCTCTGGTCCACTAGAGAAGGAACTGGCAACCCACTCCGGTATCTCTGCCATGAAAACCAAGTGGATCAGCATAGTGTGTTACGGTCCATGAGGTCATAGACAGTCGGACACGACTGAACGATGCAAGAGGCCCGGCCCTGCTCGTCACAACTTACAATGTCTATTTTAGAAACCAGAAATTCCACTTAAAATATCACCTTCCCACAATCTGTCAACTTCCTTTAATTAAAATCTACTTTTCACCAAGTTTCCATCGAAAAAAAAAAAAAAAAAAAAAAAAGTAGTCATTGTTTTTCCATTTCCAGAAATAGATTACTATTAGTAATTTGTGACGCCCAGGTCACCTCATGATACTGACCACACACTGAGCCTGCACTGTCCGAGCAGGACGGGAAGTGGTGCAGCTACCCAAAGGTAACCACTGTCAGATAGGAGGACGCTCAGCTCAGACCACAATCACATCCTCTCCAATCTTTCATGACTATTTATAGACAATGTGATAGAGCGAGTGCTTAGTCAGTACGGCAGTCACAGCCCACAAGTATGTACATCCTGTGCGAGAGGGACGGGCAGGTACAGAGATGGGATAGAGACGTGTAGCAGAGTGCGGCAGGCAGCAAGAAGTACAGACTATTGACCGGGGGGGTAAATGCTATCTGGAATTGCACACCCCTAGGAAGCTTACAAAATCAGTGTACCCGGCTACAGGTTGTGACATCCAAAGGAAGGGCTTCCAGTCACATAGTTGCTGACATTTTCCACAAGGAGATATAGACAACAAAAACACCAGCAGTAGTTGATGCAGGGAACAAACAACCTGCAGGGTTGTAATCTAGTGTGAATGTGCTGCACAGATAGACTCTTATATGAAAATACATAGCACTTTCTAACATGTGCCAGACTACATATCCCAGGCTGCTTTGCAGCACTGTCAACAACCCCAGATTGTGATACAAATGTTTCAGCCTCTGCTTCCTCCTGATTGGCCAAAACAATTTTGATTTTTATGCGAATGTAGCCTGGGTTTGGAGAGGGTGTTAACCCTAGTTTTTAACTGTCAGAAATTACAAGACAATTTGGTAACTTCAATGTAAGTGTTTAAATGTTTACTTTGGTATTTTTTCATGCAAAAAAAAAAATGTTTTTCATACACTACAGATTCTCCCCTATCAGATGCATTAATAATCCAGGAAACTTAGATATGCCTTTAGGGGATATTGAAGGTTCCTGGATATTACTATAAGTATATAATATCCCTGTGTATCCATTTACTTTTATGTACTGGAAATTACTGCCAAAAATCAAACAAATAGTTTCTGCCCACTGCAGCATATGCAGAGACAGACTCTGTAGGGCTGGATGTGCAGTGTACTGTCCTAGCCTATCAGGGACCACATCTGCACAGCAATCAGTGACGTTCAGCTCAGTGTCTCATACGGACCAGTGTCTTCATAAAGTAGAAAAATAAAAGTACATCAAAGCAAATAGATACAGAGAGATATTATTCTAGTAAAATATAGGACCTTCCATATCCCTTTAAAGGTATATCTAAGTTTCCCTGTTTTTACCTTTCTCAGGCTGCTTATATCAGACACACACATTTCATGGAGTCATCCTATACACACAAAAACTTATTTAATTTAAAAATAAAATGTCCACACCCCCAGAGCTGCTTACACAGGCACAGTGAACCTACCAATAGAAAAACTGCATTTGGGGACGGATTTTAACGCTTAAGCTTCAAGCCAACAACAGCACAATGCAGAGATCTACAAAGCAATCTCTGACTCCTCCTTGCTTTCTTGTGCAGGAGACTAGACATCCCATGATGCCTTACTACACACACTGTCATCACCCATTGACACAATGTATTAGCTGCCTTTGATTGGCCACAACGAATTATGAATTTTATGCTAATATTAGCAGGGATTTATAGAGGGTGAAAATCAACTGCTTGCCAACTCAGAAGATTTAGCAAACTTTAAGGTAAGTATAATGTTTATTTTGGTATTTTTTCCCATGCAAAAAAAAAAATTATGGTTTTCATACACTACTGATTCTCCTCTATCAGGTGAATTCATAATTCCTAAACCTCAAATATGCCTTTAATAAAATAAAAGTATATAATATATCTAGTAAAATCCAGCAACTTCCATATATATCCCTTTAACGTGTCACAGATAAGAGTTTGAAAAACAAAATGCAAAACTACCTATTTGAGACCACGTTATGCATTAAAATTATTTATTAATTTTCTTTAAAAAAGTAATAATAATAAAAAAAAAAAAAAAAATTTAAAAAAATATCAAAAGAAATCTCAATGCCCCGATAAAGGAAACGCACACTAAAATATTGGCATAATAATAATATAATAATTTAGAAACACTAATGCAACCTCACTGGGCCATATACCTTTATCTCCACTGCATGTTATTTCATATCATTTATTGCAGTGCAATCACACATTAAATAAATACATTAGAAGTGCTATATCTTCATTACCTGATTAAACAATAGAGAGCAATATTTACTGCCAACAGAGGGTTAATTATCGTGCACATATTCCTCCCTTTGTAAGTATTTTAGGGAGTTCCAAATATTTACTTGTGTATACTTGCTCTAATTGTAGCATTGTTGTATCAAGTTTTCTAGTTGTTTATTCTGATGCTTTTGATAAACAACTTGTTACTTTGCAATTCAGATTGTATCACCCAGCTCCAAACAAGGTAGAATCGGACACACCCTTTGCGGTCTGTATCTTTCACTATCGTTTTACTTTTGTCTCATCTGGGCACTCACAGATGACATCATAGACTAGCGCCAGCAGGGTAGGGATCAGAAGCTCATTTTGTGGGCACTTGAGAGATTAAAGGGATATGGGAGGATCCTGGATTTTACTAGACATGCATTATCCCTGTGTATCCTTTTACTTTTAATGCTTTATTTTATGAAGAAGTTTTTATTGACTAAAATCAAATAGTCCCTGTATGGGTCTGCTCACTGCAGCATGTGCAGACACTGACTCGATAGGGCTGGATGTCCTAACCGTTCAGATGTTTTTGACTCTGTGACCTTATGGACCATAACGCATCATGTTGATCCACTTGGTATTCATTAGAGAGATACTTGAGTGGGTTGCCAGTTCTTTCTCCAGTGGGTCCATCCTAGTACTGATCAGACCCAACCCTGCTCGGCTTCAAGGTGGTGCGACCTCCTGGTTCCCTGATTGGAATCAAACCCAGGTCAGTCGTTAAAGCACCAAATCCTAACCACCATGGAACCCCATCTTCCTTGTACAAGTAGATAGTCATATACATAGTCATATCCACCCAATGCCCTCACATGGATGGAGATTTGCTGCGTTCAAGTGGTTTCCTTCGGCAGCACACATTTTCTGTGGGCAGCCTATAAATGATCGTTCATCTGGTTATGAAATCGGATTGTTCTTAAAAACACTTTTTAGATCTGTCTGAGGCCAACCATCCCCATACTTCATTAATGACCGTATCAGGGTGGAGGCAAATAGCTTGACTTGAGGATAATATGCTAATCTATGAAATATAATATTTAAACATTAACATAATAAACTATTGAATGTGACGCTTATTAACGATCAATGCATAATTAAAAACAATAATTTCTGTTCAGGTACTACAGTGGTCATTAAAGCCACTAGATATAGGAGGCTAGAATGCTTATAATTAATTAATTCTATTTAATTAATAGGTAGCCTATACAGGGAATGTACTAGAGAGGTATCCAGACATACCTGGCACGGCCGTAGCACTATGCCGAGTATAAGGAGGTCCAATGGCTAAATATACAGGTCACAAAGGCCAAGCAGCTCTTATCTGCCATCAGATATTTCTTGGTGGGGGTTAACAGATAAGCAGATAAGAGTGGGGGTGGGCGAGACACTTGCATGTATGTGCAGAGATGGCAGGTAGAAACAAGAGAGGGTGTGGACAGACATGAGAAAGGAAGCGACATGCAGGTAAGGGGGGGGGGGGGGTAAGAGACAGGTATACAAAGGGGTGGGGGAAGGGAGTGAAAGACAAGAAAATGGACAGAAACTAACACACAGCAAACCCACTAGTGCATCTTAAATATAGCAAAATGATGTACTACAAGCACAAGGGGGAAAGCAAGAACAAGAGGTCATGATTTGATGGTGGATGTTTTAAGGGGCAATGTGTGAAAGTAATACTTTACAGAAAGGGTAGTATTTAAGTAGAACAACCTTCCAGTAGGGTCAAACACAGTTAAGGAGCTTAAGCATGCCTGAGATGAGCTTTAGATCGCCCGGAGCCTTAATCAGAGGTACAGGGAAATGATCAATACTGGTCTACACCAAACGGCACTGAAAAGCAAGCAAACAAAATATTGAAGTATTTTTAAATTGATGCATATATTAGTATTTTATATTAACTTATTTATAGGCTTTTATTTAACTGCCTACCTCTCTGTGTAGAGTATGTCTGTAAGGACCAAAAAGTACAAGCACCCAGAAATCTCTCAATGTTGCAACCAAAACAATATCATTATTATTCCTTTCCCGACCTTGCTTGTTATATACATGCCAGTTAGCGGCAGAATGGGGGGCCGGGGTGGGGTGTGTGTGTGCTTGAAACAAATTTAGTATTTTCTTCCTGCAGCGGCTGATGTGTAACACTCAAGGTCCCCCTTTCCCAAAGGGAAAAATGGAAGTTATTAATGCAATATAGACAAATATAAGCCTTAAGAAAGAGAGCGCAATTCATTTCTAATTCAGGACATGAAGCCTATAACATCTATGTATATTACGGCGCAGAGACGTTTCTGGTTGTCGTTATAAATAAGGTTTCCTTGGCAAAGATACTGGAGTGGGTTGTTAGTTCCTTCTCCAGTGGACCGTGTTTTGTTTGACCTATGACCTGCCCATCTTGGGTGTCTCTACATGATATAGCTCACAGCTTCACTGAAGTACACAAGCTCCTTCCCCACAACAAGGTAGTGATCCAGAAGGGGATATAAAGTTATATGACATAACACATGAGTAAGCAGATAATAGAGAATTAAGAGCATTTATAAGCCATGTCCTTATGTTAGGGTCATAAATCAGTCACACAGGTAAGGCAAGTGCAAACAGGAAAGAGAAAGCACTGGAAGTATGGCCCCGTGCCACTCCCAAAAACCTACAAACACTACATACTATGTGACAGATCTAATCCTAGTAGACATGATAAATAAGATTACATTTACAGTTTGCCCGCAAGTCATGGATTCTTATTGTGCCGGTACCCCTGGGGCAGTTCTACTCATATGTAAGTCAGAAGGAGGACGCACTATGACCCCACACAGCTGGAAGGGGGGGCTATGTCATGTCTGTGGTATGGCAGGAATGTGACGCCTCATCCCACAACCCCCCTTCCTTCCACTTGCAATGCCCAGTACAAATATTTTCTGAACAGCCCCCCCCAATGATGATCCAGTCTCACCAAAAGAACTGAAATACTACTGTAATGCCCTAAAAAGGAGGCACTAGCTGGTTTAATTAGGCATCAACGCATTTCATATATAACAATGTATAATAGCAATATTCAGTATTAAAGGGATATGGTTTTCACTAGGTATGCAACATACCTTTATATCTATTTAATTAAGAAGTGCTTATAAGCTCGACCTGCCCACTGCAGCGTCTGCAGACACAGACTTTGTAGGGTTGAAGGTGCAGTATAGTGTGCTAGCAGATTAGGGACCATGTCTCAGCAGCATGTTGAGAGATGGTCACTGATTGGTTAGTATGAGGCACTGGACATGCAGCCCTACAGAGTCTATATCTGTATGAGCTGCAACGGGCAGACCCATACAGGAACTATTTGACTTTAGGCAGTAAAAAGACTTTATAAGCACTACTTATTTTCATGTGCTTTATTTTATTAAATTGGGATTATAAACTCTAGTCACACAAACAAATAGTTTTTACATGGGTCTGCCCACGGCAGAGAATACAGACTTGGTAGGGCTGGATGGGCAGTGCCTCGTACTAACCAATCAGACCATCTCAGCAACAAGATGACGAGACATGATCCCTGATAGGCTAGGACACTCCAGCCCTACAGAGTCTGAATCTGCATATGCTGCAGTGGGTGAATCCATACAGGGATTATTTATTTTGTTTTAAATGAAAGCATAAGTGTTAATAGATTCACAGGGATATTATATACCTAGTCAAATCCAGATACCTTCCCATAGCCCTTAATTTGAATATCGGCCTCCAGTCGAGCTGACAGTCTCCACCCTGATAAGGTCATGAGGGTAAAGAGTTTGGCTGGGAGACAGATCTAAAAGGGCATTGTAAACAAACAATCTGATAAGCTCAAAGACAGGATCCTCCAATCCTTTATATTGTCTTTAAGTGTCATCATACTCAGATACTGAGCAATAAGTTGCTCAGGAGGTTGTTCTTAAACGTTCAATATTTTACTTTCGAAATATAAAGGTTATTTTTTTATTAAAATCATGCACTATTTGTGGGAAAAATAACATAAGCTATAAAAAGGTGCTCTTTTTCGGTCTTTTAATTGGACACAATTAGTAAATATGCGGTATTGCACCTTTAGCTAATCTAATTGAAGGAGGTAAAATGATAACAAATATGGAAATATGCTTAAAAGCAAAAATAAATACGCAATTTACACATTTTGGCTCTGGTTGTGCTAATCCATAAGGTTTTAATGGCAGACACTGGGGTGGGTTGCCAGTTCCTTCTCCAGTGGTGCGTCATTTGTCTGACCTCTCTGATATGACCAGCCCATCTTGGATGACCCTACATGGTATAGCTCACAGCTTCATTGAGGTACACAAGCCCTTCATCACGACAAGGTAGAGATCCAGAAGGGACAATACTGGATACTGCTTTGTTAAATAAATGAATATACATTATATTAATGAACGATGCCTAAATAAAACATCTAGCTCCTCTTAGTGTAGCGACCATATACGCTGGCACAGATATATTATTAGCAGACGGTGGATGTTAAGGTTTATATATTTTAAGATACTAACATATTCCTATCATGCACTGTCCTGCCCACACACGGCTCAATACAGGGACACAGTGTGTGATGGTAGGTGTGCCAAGTTGCGTGGGAGTGGCTGGCACTGCCTGCACTGTAGTTTCATACCCACGCTGGGTGAAGCTCTGTGCTAATTATGGCACTAAGGGAAAGGAGGAGCTTCGACCAGGAAGAATGAATTGGCTTAGGGCTGCATATATACTTCAAAAGGAAGTTTCCTTGTTTTAATAATAAAATAAACTACCTAAGTGTGTTGCAAATGCTGTATAAAAACATTGTTTTATAGCTCTGCTATTACTACTGAACCCTTCCAAACAGTTCCTGCAATGGTCTGCCCCCTGTAACTCACATACACAATGTCTCTGTAGAACTAGACGTACTAACCAATCACAGACTGTCTCATTTAATCAATGAGACAGCCTCTAAGTGGCTAGTACATCTACTACCAAAAGAAACATTATCTGCATGAGCTGCTGGGGGCAGACCTTTGCAGGGATTTTCCTACAGTAGACCTTCAAATTCCTTAACCGAGTTGGATTCTGCCACTTACCTGCAAGGCAGTTCCACTTTTCTGTAAAGCAGTACTTTTTTACACATTTCCCTTAAATCTTCAGTGTGAAGTGGATGCCAGCCCTGTGTCTACATCACGGTGTATATTTGTCTTGGTGCAGCGGTGTGAGGATCATCTGGCAATCTTACAACACACAGTGTATTCAGAAGGAAGGTGTCGGAGGGGGAGGTCTGCAGGCTGCATTGTGTATACAAGTCAGTCAAGGTGTGAATGAATGTCTGGCAAGGCAGCAGCATGCCCTCGGTTTACAGAGGGTGAGGCTGGCACTGCACTGTTGCTACACCGTATCAATGTTTTCCTGTAGTATATGCGTGAGCGACAAGGCTGGCATCTGTGCTGTACCTACATTGTACCCAGATTATGTGTGTGTGAGCGGAGGTTGGCACTACTGCTTCTCCTGTGCTTTATCTACATAGTGTGCCTATATTTTAGATACACATATGCCATCATTAAATCTGTCGTTTTAGCTCCTACTGATTCATTCCCTGAACAGGAAGGAAACTAAACAGAGGAAGCAATTATCTGCACAATAGAAATGTAGCAGCTAAAACTGTCAGAGCATTCAACAGGACTAATGGAAATGAAGGAGGACTGTTACTGGTTGTACCCAGGCAATGTATGTTGATTGTTGTGCCAGCTTCCCCTCAGACTACTACAGCAAATACACGGGCTGATCTTAACATAGTTGAATTAATGTACGGGGAGACTGGCAGTGCCAATGCCCATTACTCACGCGCTGCAGTAAGGCTTCTTGTCATATCCCTTGTAGTTCTTCATATTCAGAGTCATCTTGCAGGTCTCGCAGTGGAAGCATGCTTTGTGCCAGAACTAGAGGAGCAAACACACAATGGTTAGAGAGGCCTCTTTGCCAGAGCACATTTCCTACGCTACACTTTACAGGACCACTGTAACCCCTAACAGGAGATAGATGTTTTTATTAGGCCCTGACAATAACAAAAATCATATTCAGTTACCTAAAAAAAAGCAATATTCAATATTAAACTCGCATTCAAACATGAGACTCAGCTGCTGCTCGTCTCCGCCCATTATACTGGTAGGTTCTGAATAGCATGCAATACTAAATTTTCAGGCACAAAGTTGAGTCTCCTTTGGCTGGAGATTTTCTACACTTGTGGTTTCCCTTGGCAACTTCCTATGAATGATTGCTTGATCGCTTATTTTAAAAAAAAAACTCTCAGCCAAAGCTTCTCCTTGATGACCTTATTGTGGTGGGGACAATCAGCTCAACTAGAGGCTAATACTCTAACCCAGTGGTTCTCAAACTGCTCAAGTCCAACCAGACAGGCCATGATTTTGATTTAACGCTGTGTGAACACAGTAGGCGCAATCAATGTTAAACAGGCTCCAATTGCCTCATCTGTATTTAAACATCAGTCTCCCTGGCGGTGCAGGGATTCGGATACCTGGGTTCGATTGCAGGCAGGGAACAAAGAGGTCACACCACCTACCCTGAAGCCATGCAGGGTTGGGCCTGGTCAATACTTGGATGGGAGACCACATAGGAATGTCAGAAGCTGTATGCTGTGGTCCACTGGATAAGAAACTAGCAACCCACTCCGGTATCTCTGCCATGAAAACCAAGTTGATAAGCATGACCATAACGATGTGCGTGGTGTGTTACGGTCCATGAGGTCACGGAGAGTCAGAAACCACTCAACTGAAATCATGACCTGTCTGGTGGGTCCTGAGTAGAGGTTTGGGAACCTCCGGTCTTACCCATGAAAATGAATTCCTTATACAATTTTGTTAAAATATATCATTATTAAAAAAGGCATTATGGATACATAATTAAAACAAGAAGCTCCTGCTTGGGCATTACAGTGGCCCTTTAACTGAGAAAAGGGTCATGATAGTGGTTACTTCAGGTGACTAAGGAGCAAAGCAGGGGGGGAGGGCAGGAAGCCAACTTGTAAAGGAGAAGGTATTCGAAGCAATCAAAGCTAGAGATTAAACTAGTGGTCACTGGCCGGACCTCACCCAGAGTATTGTGTCCAGCTCTGGAGATATAAAGAGGAAAGAAAAGAGAACACATGAAGCATCGGGGCTAAAACATTTTAAGATACAAAGAAAGTAAACACAGCGCTTTCTTATTAAGCTGAGACTCTTGTACGAACTTAAAGGTGACATCGAAACAAAAAAGTACACAAAGAAAAATGTGATCACAGTCAGGTGTTCCTAAAAATGTGTTTGATAACTGTGCATAAAAGTTGATTTTAAGCACAAACTATATGAAAAAGTTATAAATTATATGTCTTGTGATTAAAGGGATATGGAGGGTTCCTAGATTCTACAAGGGATATAATACAAATAAAACAATAATAATATACCTGTGTATCTTTACTTTTATGTACTTTATTAAAAAGTGATTAAAAAACTTTTTTGGGGGCCTAAAATCTTAAAATTATTTCAAATTATTTTCTCCCCTCTGCGGCTCATGAAGACAGTGCACCTCTAAGTACAGGCTGTGCAGTGTCTCATTAAATCAGTGGCAACATTCTGCTTGAGTGAGGTCAGTGACAGGCCAATTTAAAACACTTGTCTTCACAGTCTGTGTATCCATGAGCTACAGAGGGCAGGCCCAAACTGGTACAAATTGTAGCCTTCAGGGGCTTTTAATCACTTTTTAATACAATAATGTACATAAAAGTGTGTGCGATTTTATATAAATATATATATATATATATATAATCTCTGCATTACAGGATTTGAAAGAGCCAGTTTTATACATTATAAAAGCATTTTCCATGGACAGTAAAGTGATGTTTATTTATGAAAATTAACAATGAAAAGATAACCAAAGTCAAATGAAAGAAACTTAAGAGGAAGTGTGTAAAAGAATGCCTCTTATCTGTGTTGTATGATCAGGATTTACATTCAAAAGAATAAAATTATAAAGCCACCAGCAGCTCAGGGATTCACAAGACTCACTTTAAATGTATTTTAGTTTTTTTTTTTTTTTTTTACACTATAGGCTACACTTTTTAAACCAAAAAATGTGTTATACTTGAAAATAAAATATGTTGGGATATGTCCTTTTAGGTTCATTTATAAGACCGGGATATGTTTTGTAAATCATTCTTTATTTGTACATGGTCATATGTCATTTCCCCTTCTGGATTGCTACCATGTCGTGGTGAAGGGGCCGGTGTACTTCAATGAAGCTGTGAGCTATACCATGTACGGTCACCCAAGATGGGCCGGTCATAGCAGAGAGGTCAGAGAAATCGCAATCCACTAGAGAGGCAACTGGTGACCCACTCCAGTATCTTTGCAATGAAACACATATGGATGAGCACAACCAGGCATAAGATGTCCATAGGGTCATGGAGAGTTGGACACAACTAAATGAATAAACAACATATGTCATTTAAAAGACCACTATAAAAGGCAAAAATAAATCTAAAACCTTTTTTTTGCAAGGTGGCAGATATGAAGGTGAAGAGGGTGGTGTCCGTTTCAGTCAGATCCCATTATCTAACAAATACATCCCTCTGCCCCCACCCATCATTGTACAGATAGATAGAAAAACACATCCTTCACGCTCCAGCTCTCATGAAGTGATAAAACACAGCCAAGATGGATTCTTCTATAAATAATGAGTCTTGAAAGAATTCTGACATTCTCTAAAAGTGTTTTCTGTCAACGCAGCTGCTTGTTACATATTTCACAAACAAGTGCAGTTTTTCTTGTGTACAAGTGGTCCTTTAAGAGCGCATTTGTCAAGAATAAATTATGCACGGTTGAACTTAACCAAATTCATTATAAATTCAACCTAAATTTATTTCAGGAGCAACGTTTTTGTTGGTTTGCCTGGGAGTTGTTTCTTTGCCAGTAATGACTTCAGGGTTGTTTTTGGGCCACTTACAAAGCTGTATTGTTACAGGATTTACTTATCAGGTGAAATTAACAACGTAAAACCTGAAGCTCACACTCGTAGCGAGACACAAAGACATAGGTGTGTGGGGAGGGGGTGCATACTACAAAACACAAAAAAGAACATAAGGCTAAATGGTAATAAAAAACTATTGTAATTTAGGAAAAAATTTCATGTTTGTGATGACAAAATGAGCAACTCATGCACAAAAAAAACATTGTTAGGTAAAATCTTTAATTTGGTAGACACTGTTTGTGCCAGAAGGATTCTGTTTATTTATTTTGTTAGTTTGGAGCACGAGTTTCGTGTTCTGCAAATTGTAATGTACTCTAGAGTAGAAAGACGGCTTGTAGACTCATTTGTGGATTCAGATAAGTTTTTAACATTTGACGTCTTCCCTGCTCCTTCCACATGCACAATCACAAGAAAACATGTAAAACATGTTTGTGCCATCATACTTTGAAATGGAAAAAGTTACCGTCATGGCAGCTTCCATACACTGGCATGCCCATCAAAAAATGACAGGCATAAAATTGTTTGTCAGGCAATGCCGTTTGCCACACAATGTGAGGCTTTTGCTTCTCTGAGCACCTTTGGCGCTCATTGCAAGCCTTTACTCCCACCTACTGTACAGGTCGCTCATTGCCGGGTTCATTAACCTGCTAGTTTAGTGCTTGGGAATGCCATGTGCCATTCCACCATCTCCCCCCTGTACCTTCCCTGTGTGTTTCTCCTCTGTGTGTCTGCTGACTGTTTGTGTGGGGGGCGCTGACTGTCGTATGTTTTATTTTCAAAGTCCCGCATCCCTGGCATTTTTGGTGTAAGTGTTGGTGTCTTTGCCCTCGTGTATTTTCCAAGTGCTGCATGCCTGGATTTGCTCAGCCTCGTATTCATCCAGTTTCAGATTTTTTAAAAAAATTCGTCCGCCTCTTTTTTTTTTTCGTCCCTCGCTTAGCCAATTAGTGACGAAACACAGCAAATAAGGCTCAAAAATCCCCCTGTGCTGTGAGTGTGTTTTAATTATTTTTTTTTATTATTTTTCGTCTTTTTCGATTTCTGCGATTCGGCCGTTAAATTCGTATTTTTGCGAGGTCGAATTTTTGTGCCCCCGAGATCAGATTCCTCAACTGCTTGCAGCCCAAGTCGCGCGATACTTGTAGGAGCGCCTTTGGCGCTCATTTCAGCCTAAGTCCTGAGTGCTTCAATGCCTCAACTGCTTGCCTCGCAGGGCAATGAGCGCCGAATGCTTTGGCGCTCATTGCCTAAGTCCTGCGAGCTCCAAAGGCTTCAATGGCTCGCAAGAGTGACGACAAATCGCAGTTTGACAATTATAATATGTGATTACTTTGAAATGTTATGATATAGTTTTAAAAAAAATATTTAATAAATTATATGGTTACATTTCCACTTCACTGCTGGTGTACTTTTCATTTCTGATTGTTATAAACATTTAGTCATTTCAGAACATCATCCCCCACAAGTAGTCCCTATAAGGAAGACGAGGACATGGCATGTGGAAGTTTGAGCCCCAACCTTACCAGACGTCTGATTGACGAAGGTGCTTATGATAGCTCATGACTGAGGTTCACCACAATAAATGTATAGGTTTGATGGTGTCCATAATAGTATCAGGGTATCTACAATAGGAGATTTTGTGCTTTCGGTTCCCCTTCCTTTGTCTTTATGAAGTACTATTTAGGACACCACCGTCAGCAATGTCATTTTGAGACATTCTTGTCAGTACTTGGAGGAGAGACACCTAGGAATACCAGCAGCTGTATGCTGTGGCTCATTGGAGAAGGTACTGGCAACCAAGTCTAGTATCTCAGCCGTGAAAACCAACCCTGCTCGCTTCACTGGAATCAAACCCAGGTTGCAAAGTTGAATGCACTGAATCCTAACCACTGGACCACCAGGGAACCTCTAGATGGAAACAATATGTATAATTGCAGACACCAAGTAAATGCCTGTCAATATTACCACTTTATCTGGACATGCTTATCATCTATCACTCATACACCCAAGAGCTAATCTCAGTGGATAGACCTTTCAGTCAAATGAAATATAAGGAAGGCGTCCATGATACTTTAGTGGAAGTAGTGTGCGTGAATGGAGCGTTTACTTTTCTGGAGAGCAGCCATATCATCAACTGATGCAAGCTTCCTTCTTCTAAGACTGAGGGTGGGAGATTATCTGAATTTAAATCTGATCCAATTATCTAACAAATCGTGTTCACCTCATATCCTCCCTTTATTGACAAAGAACAAAAAACATAACCATATTAATAAACAGAGAGTTCAAAAACTCAGAATTGCATGATCATAGCTCATATAGCTGCTAATGCTGATCATTTATTACATACTTCATATACATGCTTAATAGAGTAAAACATACTAAGTGGAAGTGCATTAAACTTGGTATAGAAGTTAAACTACCACCAATTGCAACTGTATTTATTTTACTTTTCATTTCTTCAATAACAGGAACATTTTCTGTCCAGCTTTAAAAAACTAAAATAAATGCCTAAAAAGTATCCTGTATAGTGGAATAATTCTCAATGACCCCTACCTGGCGCTTGGTCAGAGAAACACTGATAAGATATAGGTGGCTCCCACCAGTCTGACCCTTCTTTGGCCACTGCAAGTGCCTTATTATATAGGAATTCTATATTTAAAGAACCACCGTAGTCCAAAGTCATGCATTTAAGAGCATGGGTTTGTATATATATATATATATATATATATATATATATATATATATATATATATATATATATATATATATATATATATATATATATATATATATATATATATATATATATATATATATATATATATATATAATAAAATTATATTAAATGAAGAAAATAAACAGTAAAACAAAAAAAAAAAAAAATGTGTTTGATCCACCTTTAATCTTACTCAACTCAAATCTAAGATAACTGATTTCCTATCAGACTCACATAAACAAAGCTACAACCCGATATGAATGAATGAATATATACATATTTATTTGTGGGCACGTTTGCATGTCCTGGCTCAACTTCCCAGAATGCAGTGTAATATCTGTTTTTCTCGGTATTCTGAGCTGGAAGCAGTTTTTTTTTAAGTAGTTTTAGACATTCAAATGTGAACACAGATGTATTAATATGTACACACACCAATGGCTTTACCAAGCAAATATTATTACAAAATACATTTTCCTGCAGTAAATATATAAATATATATTGAAGTTTACCATATTCAACCGTCAAGCAGTCTAATTTCTCTTACAATTAGTTGAACATTGTCTGCAATGGTTCATTACCTTTAAGAGGATTATCAAACGCCATAAGGAAATGACAAGACCGTACATGTTCAGACCCCTGGGACTGATTATGCCAATTGCAAAATAGGGACTACCGTTGGAAAAAATCAAAAAAAATCACAAAAAAAAAACAAGAATGGCAGAAAAATTGTAAAGTCTGTGCCACTTTAAATAAGTTAAATAGTGTCCTTAATCTGCATTTCCGTCACGAAGTATACTCCCTTCCTTTGCCCTTTTGTATGCTATTATATTGAGGTATATTGCAGTAAAAGGAGAAATATATATATATATATATATATATATATATATATATATATATATATACACACACACACACACACACACATACAGTCAAGATACATATAACATATACCTAGATATAAGTAGATTTTTTTTTATAGATACATAAAAACAAATAGCAGCAATCTTTTAATTAATGAGACCCACCACCCAATATATTTTATAAAATACTTATTACTGTATAAAAATGAATAAAGGATTAATAGTCGTTTATGTAATATATATATTTATATAAATAAATAATATACAGTGGACCCTTGGTGGTGCTCATTAACTGGTTCCAGAAGGCACGACGAGTAGCAAAAAACATTGAGTATCTAACTCCCATAAGGAGTAGTGTATATTGGTATGGCGAGTACCAAGGAAACATTGAGTGCCAATGCATTTTTTTGCTCCCCAAGACACTTTGAATACAGAGATGATATATATATATATATATATATATATATATATATATATATATTGCTTTTGACTTTAAACCCCTGTATAGCGATACGGAATGTGTTGGCGCATTACAGATAAAGGATGATAATAATAATATATAGATCTGTTGTTAGATTTGACCCTGGGTTAAAGTGTAAACTAGTCTAACCCCAATCTCTCTCCCCCCCCCCCCCCCCTCCGGTCTGCATTCCTCAGTAATTAGCCTGTCTTGCACACCAAGGGTCACTGTGAATGAAGATTGGGCAATTTCATCCTCATATGTTCTGATCATATCATTGTACAACCTTACTAAAGGGAGTGGTGAAACGTATCTGGAATTTAGGAGCCAGACAGGCAATTGGACCCATATTATGTATTATTATACAAATATATTGCACAATAATTAAAAAGTTAGGCGGCAGTACTAAAAATCGTGTCTCCCAGGATTAAAAGGAACTGTGCAGTCATTTTTCGGACAAAAATATTTTTTAGAAAGTAACAAAACAAACGCACAATCTTTCCATTTTTCACTTTTCTGCAGGCTTTCTTACTTGGCTGCTTGGAGGGTATGTCTTATTAAACTAACGACTTTACCAGTCACGTTGCAGGCACCGATAGTTGTAGCGGCCACATTCTCACTGTGCAGATTGAATTCAAAGGAAGAATAATTGTCCGCCTAGTTCAGGAAGCAGATTAATAAAAACTAAAATGGCAGCTCCCCTGCAGCAGAACTGCATACAAATTTTTTTTTTATGAATTAAGAGTGTGGAATGGTTTTTTTTTGTCTAAAAGATGTCTTGCTTAGTTCTTAAGGACAATACACATGAAATAAATGATTATTGATCCTTTACTGCATTTTTTATACAGTAATAAGAACATATTGTGTGGTGGGTCTCATGAATTAAAACATTGCTGCTATTTTTTTTAATTATTTAAAATTAGCAAATGCATTATTGGCTGAGGGCAGGGGTTGGCAAATTTATCTGAAACTTAGCCAATTAGGAGCCGGACTTTAAAAAACAAAACAAAAAAAAAACATTATTATATATATATATATATATATATATATATATATATATATATATATATATATATATATATATATATATATATATATATATATATATATATATATATCCGCATTCACATATATGCACTTGGACTGTTCAATTTCAATCCCATTAGCTTGCAAAAGGCATCTCTACACCTTAGGATGTACTTTTTTTTTTTTTTCCTGGAGTTGTAAATGCTCTTTGAGGATTTGTGACTCTAAGACAGGAGGAGTTTCACCCCACAAGACATAGTTATGTGAGGCGACTGTGCTGGAATTTAGTGCCTGGGGGGCAACTGAGCTCTGGTTTTCCAACAGGACGTGACAGAAGACTTCAAATAGAGCAAGATGTTTAGTAGAGTTGAGGAAGGAAGGATCTTTCAGAAAAAGAGGAATAAGATTGTGAATTGAAGTTAGAAGGTAAGATTTCTACTCACTGAAATCTTCCAAAGAGTCCCAAACTCCACCCCAGCTGTCCATGCACACAGTGTTCCTATTGGTACTACATGTACTAGCCACTCACAGACTAATGAGGTGTTGCTGAATGACAATATACAATTGGTTAGTACATTTAGTACTACAGAGACAGTGTGTGCATGATTCACATGGGGACAGACCTTTGCAGGGACTATTTAGAACGTTTCAGCGACTCAAAACAGAGCACTTGCCAAAAAAACGACATTTAGACATGGAAATAAAGTATTATTTTACTATTGAAAACAGGGAAACTTCCATATCCTCTTAAGTATGGAGCAAATTAATTTGGTCTTTAATAGCAAACTCCAAACATCTGAATGCTGCAATGGGAAATGAGTCAGGTCTTTTAGGCAACTAGTCAGGGCATGACAACCTAAGTGAGGATTAGGACATGAGTTGGCAAATGTACATGAAACGTATGAGCTACACTGTGAGTCAAACATTTTTAGGAGCCAGGGAAGTGATAGATAGAGAATATATATATATATATATATATATATATATATATATATATATATATATATATATATATATATATATATATATATATAGTGCCATGGCTATATGGATATGTCAAGCCAAACATATTTGTTTTAGGTGCCAGATTATAATGTGTGAACATGTAGGAGCAAGGACATAGTGTGTATGTCTATAAATAATGAGTTGGCACCAAGAGCAGTAACTTCAAGACTCCGGAGTTTGTCAAGCCCTGGAATATGCATCTACGTATACATGAGGAAAACACTCCCCATGGAAGGGGAGTATTCAGTGGCTCTCAAGCTCAACCAAGGAGGCCCGTTATGAGCTGCTATCTCATGTGCGGCACAAAATATACTGTATTTCAGAGCATTATCTGTTGCTACGGCGAAATATTTCTTTTGGGATCTTAATTTTTACGCGTTGTGCTGTAGTTGCCATGGAGACGGACATGGCCAACAACACACCTGGCTTTAGTGTCATTAGGTAGGCCGCAGAAAGAGTTAATCAAAAAAGATAGCTGGTGATGCAGAGCCAAGGAGTAGGTCACCCATGACAGCCATCTTTGTCTGGCTACAAGCTAGCGATGAGAGAGATAAGGAAGTGTTTGAGTTGGACTGCTTGGAAGAACACACCTTGAGAACTAACTGGAGTGAGGTGCACAGACAAAGAGGCTCTCTTCATAATGCCAAGAAACTAACACACACAATCGTCTCAGTTTGGTGTTGGAAGCGCGCCCCCTTCTCACTCTATGGGTGGGGGTTGTATTTTTGCTAGAGAGGCAGAGTGTACCCCACAAAGGATATAACTGTAAACGGGCCCGAATGTTGAAAGAGGCAGTGCGTCTAGCCCCCTCATTCTCAAATAAGACAGGGGGTCTACTATCTGCTCTTAGAGGCAGGGGGTATCCCTGTTAAAGGATAAAACACCCCCTCCATTCTAAAAAAAGGGAGAAAGTCCCATTTTCCTCTAAAGCAATGGTTACCTAACCTCTCCTCAAGATCCACCAGACAAGCCATGATTTTGGTTTAACACAGATGATACAATTAGTGTCGGTTGGATGCCAATTGTGTCTCCTGTATTAATGCAGTGTTAAACCAAAATCATGACCTGTCTGGTAGATCTTGAGGAGAGGTTTGGGAACCGCTGCTAATGGATGAATAGAGCCTGCTTATGCTAGGGGGGGGGAGGGGGGCAGTCTCTACATGAAAGTTCAGCATTCAACTTATAGAGGTTGATAGCAAATTTACCTTGAATTTAGGAGCCACGCTCATTATCAGGAGCCAGGACAGTGTCTACATGTGTGCGTAAAGTAGCAAAAAAACAAGGTAGGCTCCAGAAATAAAATGTAGGAACTTCAAGAAAGTGTGGGAGTTTGATCTTACTGGCTGGAGAGAAGATGATGGGCGGGGCGGCAAGGTTAGGGCAAATCTAACTTGATGGAGAGAAAGTCAGGAAGCTTTGGAGAGAGACAGGCAAAGGCATCTCTGAAGTGAGACATCTGCTATCTGTGGATGGGGAGTGCTACCTACTTTATCATACTACAGGCGGTCTCTTTGGTCTCAAGGGATCTGAGGAATGCAGAGACCAGACTGCTTGAGCTGAGGAAACATATTGTGCAACAAGTGTGTGCGACACCGATACAATATATAGACACACTCACAGACATACACACTGCCCTATTCAGATGAGCGGAAGTCAATCACAAAAGGAGACTATTAAACAAGGAGGGGAGTGGAAGGGGAGGGGGGACCAGTTTGCAGCAAGATTTTTTAGCCCTGGGAAAATGAACTCAGGGGTCAGGGCCAGGCTGGGTGGGGTCCCAGATTCCCATTAACCCCCTCCTTCACCAACAACAGGAATTCCCTAGGAATGCAATACACTGTAAATACATCATTGGATTGATTCATGCCCCAGGCACTGCAGTGGTTAACTGTCTGGCAGATAAACTAAGAGTTAATTAACTTATACGGTATAACAAAGGTGAGATTTAACCCTATCCGTGCAAATAATGAAGTTATCCAGAGATCTCTCTACCAGGGGCCAGCTTTTGCCATTAAAAAAGGATAAATCTCAAACAGACAAAACAGAACATATTTAACCTCCCAAGGAACAGAATGAGTCACTTAAGAGGTTAATATTGTTAATAAATGTGTAGCATAGCTTCTTGGGTAATAATAAGAGCTGGGAATCTTATTGGTTAATATGAGTGGTGGGTCCACAAATTCCACAGGATTGAGTCATAGAGGAGAAAGAACAAGAGGACCTCAAATGGAAGCAAAGAGTTAATTCTGGGAAATCAACTGTGCAGTAGATGCCAGGATGGTCAACTTCCGCATACATGGCGGCCTGCAGAGGGAGGGGGCACGGCTGAGGGGGGGCATCATGTTTACAGGGTATACACGCAATAAGGCACTCCGGATATGACCCACCTAGCCCCCAACAGGCATTGCACACACTCAGTGCAAGGAAATCAAGCTGTAAGATTAGTATGGATGTGTATAGGGTAGTAGTATATGTGTGTTTGTAATTATATATATATATATGGTTGTAAGTCTGCGAGTTTTAATCCCACAAGGTGCTTTAGGGAAAGCACTATGGATTTGAGACTCAAAGACAGGGCCCTCCTTGCTTGAACTTATCTTATGTACAGCGCTACGGAATATGTCGAGGCTATATAAATAAAATAAAAAATATATAAATAAATAAATAAATATATATAAATATATATATATATATATATATATATATATATACACACACACACACACAATTACCATTTTTTTAATTTATGCACATCACACATTATTATGCATTAATACCCATATACATTGCAGATTAAAACTATTTGTGTACAGAATTATGTACATTTTTCAGGTACAACCAATCTACTATACCCTGTAGTAGACGTGTGTAAAACTGGACTACACATACTCTGAATGTTGTGAGCAAGGCCTAGATAAGATGGACTATAGGAATGATGTGCTTAGCCAGAGACTGTGTTGTACAGGAGAGAGAGGCCTATATTAAAACCCAGTAATTGACAGCCTTAAGTGGGTTAGACTGCCACATATATAATGAAATGAGACATACAGGTAACGGTGACTGCGAGTATAGGAATGTTATATGTGTTGTGGGTGTGCCCCAGGTACAGTTGTGTTGGGTGTGACTGGTGGGAGGTTAATGGATGAAATTACAGTATTGTGTGGTGTGTAGAGCGGGTATACTAATATTAAGTATAACAGGTATACTGATACAGTATATGTTAAAAGTACACGTATACATACATATAATGGGGGTGTACAAAAATGTCTAAGACATGGTAGCAAGGAAGCGCTCCATCAGCCTGGAAGGAGCCCTTCATAGATATTTAGTACAAGAGACTTCAGGAGGAGCCTTAGATCTCAGGAAATTGCTATTCACACAGGTATATAAACACATGTACGTGTGTGTGTATATATATGTAGTATACATTTAAAGTGTGTGTGTAAGTTTTGAATATCCGGATAAAGCAAATGTGAGATGGGTACAGTATTTTCATTCAGTTGTGTCTGACTCTCCATGACTACATGGACTGCTATATACCATGCTGATCCACTTGGTATTCATGGCAGAGATACTGGAGTGGGTTGCCAGTTCCTTCTCCAGTGAATGGTAGTGTACATGGGTCCATATTGCAAATACTGGAGATGTATATGTGGATATACCATATGTATATATGTGGTTGGCACACAGAACATGTATTAACAAGTGTATGAAGATGACAGCAACCTTGCATATATTTATATGTGTGTACTCAATTCATATTCGCAGGATATATTTGGGACAATTATGTATTTTTGTAGGGTATATGTGTGTGGTGCTGTACATATACAGAAGGATATAAGTGTATAGTATTAATGTTTGCAGGAAAAAAAATAGTTTATAAATATTTGAGCCTGTAAATTTATAGTACATGTATATAAAGTGTGTTTGTGAGTATATGTAGCTACAAAGTATCTGTTTAAGTAATATGTTGTAATATATTACATGTTATGTGTAGGGTTGTGGTAAATAAACACTGAAGGACATATGTAAGTGTACAGTATTCGTGAGTAAGATATACAAATGTACCTTATTTGTATTTGGTGGGTGCAGTTATGTTATATTCTATATGTAGAGCTGGTGTATATAAACATTGAAGGACACATGTATGTGTACAGTATTTGTAATGAAATGGTATTTGAGTAGAGCTTATATGGATATACAGTATGTATATCATAAGCAGGGTGCAGTTATATTAAATAGTATATGTAGGATTGTGGTATAAAAACACTGAATGACATGTAGGTATACAGTATTTGTATTTAAATGGTATGTGTGAGTATAGCATATATAGATGTACAGTATTTCTTTATAGGCAGTTATTATATTAAATAGTGTATGTAGGGCTGTGGTATATAAACACTGAAGTATTTGTGCGTAGAGCATATATAGATATACATTGGGTATATCATATGCAGGGTGCAGTTATATATGTAATGTGGATGTATGTGTACAGTATTTGTAATTAAATGGTATTTGTGACTATAGCATATATAGATGCATGTTGGGTGTAGTTTCTATATTAAAAGGTATATAAACATTGTATTACATATGTATGTGTACAGTATTTGTATTTAAATGGTATGTGGGAGTATAACATACACAGTATTTCTTTTTGTGCAGTTACTATAT